>LKNJ01000658.1:0-166552 GCA_002120245.1 Maccullochella peelii
TACAAAAGACAACTGTTTGTTGGATCATCATTTTATTTGTTCACTTCTCCACAAGGGAATCAGAATTTGCACCACAGTGTACACCATTTCCCATGTGCATTCACATATAGTGGCTCCACTGTGTGAAGCTCATCTGTCCTCTTCACTCTGTAGGTTTTGGAGTCAAGAAAATGGCCACCTCAGCAAGTTCCAAACTGAACAAAGCTGTTAAACAGCAGTACATGGATCTCCCTCAGGGGGACATGGTCCAAGCCATGTACATCTGGATCGATGGGTCTGGAGAGGGAGTGCGCTGCAAGACCAGAACTTTGGATTTTGAACCCAAGACGATTGAGGGTAAGATCTGGCTCCTATATGATCAATACAAACATCTGCAAAATCATGCAGTCAACAAGGTCATTGATATCAGTTGTTTTTCTCTGTCAGATCTTCCTGAGTGGAACTTTGATGGCTCCAGCACCTACCAATCAGAGGGCTCCAACAGCGACATGTTCCTGATCCCTGCAGCCATGTTCAGGGACCCGTTCAGAAAAGACCCCAACAAGCTGGTGCTCTGTGAGGTGCTCAAGTACAACCGCAAGCCAGCAGGTGAGCTGATGACAGCAAACCTGAAAGTTGTTGCATTTAAAGCTGTCCTGAATTTCAGCTAATCCCTTGTTAAACTCCATTGTTCCAACAGAGACCAATCTGCGCAAAACCTGTAAACAGATTATGAGCATGGTGGAGAATAACCACCCGTGGTTTGGCATGGAGCAGGAGTACACTATCCTGGGCACGGATGGACATCCCTTCGGCTGGCCCTCCAACGGCTTCCCCGGTCCACAAGGTGATTATTGGGTTTCTAGCTTGTCTTATTGTTTATTGACATATAAGACATAAGCAACCCTCAAGGCCAGCTGAGTGTTAACATTTTTTTTCTTTCCACCTGATTAGGACCCTATTACTGTGGAGTGGGAGCAGATAAGGCGTATGGACGAGACATAGTGGAGGCACACTACAGAGCCTGTCTGTACGCTGGGGTTCAGATCTGTGGAACCAATGCTGAAGTCATGCCAGCTCAGGTATGGTCCTGCTGTCTTTTATTTTTCTATTGTCCCACTTTCATGGCATTTTTAGTTAGCCAGTTAGTCAAACTGTGTAATACCACTTAATAATAAGTTAATAATGTAAATAATGCTGTGTCTGTTGTGTTTCAGTGGGAGTTCCAGGTTGGACCTTGTGAAGGTATCAACATGGGGGACCATCTTTGGGTCGCTCGCTTCATCCTTCACAGAGTGTGTGAGGATTTCGGAGTGGTGGCGTCCTTTGACCCCAAACCCATTTCAGGGAACTGGAACGGTGCCGGCTGCCATACCAACTTCAGCACAAAGGAGATGCGAGAGGACGGCGGACTGAAGTAAGAATGAGTTTTCATTGTTTCGGTGTATTAAATAATGTCTAACTGCGGTATGATTTTGAATTTGGGTTTTGAGTGTGTTCCTAATGTTCCCTCTTTTCTTCACAGAATCATTGAGGAGTCGATCGAAAGGCTGGCGAAGAGACACAGGTATCACATCCGGGCCTACGATCCCAAAGGCGGGCTCGACAACGCCAGACGCCTCACCGGTCATCACGAAACCTCAAACATCGACGAGTTCTCTGCTGGTGTGGCCAATCGTGGCGCCAGCATCCGCATCCCTCGCTCGGTGGGGCAGGACAAGAAGGGCTACTTTGAGGACCGCCGTCCGTCCGCCAACTGCGACCCTTACATCGTCACAGAGGCTCTGGTGCGCACGTGTTTGCTCAAAGAAGAGGGAGAGGTGCCCACCAATTATAGCAAATGAACAGTCTAAGACCAAGTATCACTGTCAGTACTGTACTTAGCCATGTCTCTTTCAAGACTTAATGGCTTGATCTTTACCTTTGTGAATTTTTTACTTGACAGGTAAAGGAATGATTTAGATATTCCTGCATTCTTTGCGCATTCAGTTGTATGCAGCAAGTAAGGTACCTCCGGCGCAAACACTGCCTTTCTGCCAACGCATTTTGTCATGGTGTCATGGTAGTAATTTGTATAGAATTACATTATTATAATGTGTTTACCTTGTACTAATGAAATACTGTCTAAGCGCAGCAGGATTTTGCTGTAGATTTTGTAACTCCAACCCAAAGGATCCCAAAGGTATTTGAATGTTTTTAGCAGTTTTGACCTCTGTCACAATGGTGGTTTTATCATGTTGTGGATAGATAAGGTCATTATGTAAGCCAATCTACTTTTGTATGGTTTTTTTAAATAATGCATATCTGTTTTGTGTGTTTTTTCACTTCTAATTGTCACTTGCAAAAAATCTTTAATAAACAGCTAACATTTTTACATCTGACTTTTGACTCCTGCTGTATCCTGTTTTGCTGACACAAACCTGTTAGTCAAATCCAGACCATCAGCTGATACAAATCTCTGAAATGTGACCACCGTTAAGGGAAAATGCACTGTAATGTTTAACAAATGGTGGTTAATTAGGACAAGGGAACAACCACATCGACCTACTTATCCACAACAGACCAGAAAATCAACCTAACGTTTAAAAGAGTTTAGACAGATTTATCATTTATCGTAAAGGCAGTGACACTTGACTTAGCTGACTACCCAGGGCTATCTATCATCTATACGTGTAACTGTCTTTCTGGTATGTTGTTTTGACACAAGGCTCGATAACCTATGGACTAGTTCTTAAAGTTGGCCAGGAAAGGAAAGACAGGATGAGGAGTTCCTTCCTAAAATCTGTCTGGAGACCTGAGAACCCACGGAGAGGGATGGCACTGTATAACTTACCATATCGCATTAGCTACTTAAACAAGTCTAGGTAACTAATATAATTTAGTATTTAGAGTAAAAATTGAATGCAAGGCTGATTATTAACCATCATCACCACATTTAAAGGCGCATGCATACTATACTATATACTCCTTTTAAACTCCTCATCATGTTGCTCTTATTGTAACTTGACTTAACGTGACTGCCTCCGGTTTCACTTGATTTGTACCATGTTACACGTCATACGGTGCCTCTCATTTCGAAACTTGTTACAAACTTGATGTACTGAGTCAGTATGTACTGAGCTGATGAGTGTGAGTCATTCCTCACATCCAGGCCCAACATGTTTTCTTGGCAAAATCAGAGGATCAGATGCTCGCCAAGAACCCATCCCAAACTTATTCAGTGAACAATCATAAAGGGGTGTAATGTTTTTGTGTTTTGGTTGTCAAGTTTTCTTTCCATTGAATACGAAAAGTTTCTCCACTTTAAAGGACCCCACATCTTCTTTTTGTTTTACTGCAAATTCGATATACGTTGTACTTCTGCTTATCATTTCTCAAATCATGCTGTGGTATTTTTAGATATTTGAATGTATTTTTCCGACCTTCCAGGCAGCCATCGGTGTCCATTTAGTTCACTCTAGCATGACATTCATTTTGCAAACATGCTTGGTAATTCATCACAGAGAACATCATGTCTGCTTTAGGTATTCATAAGGCTGCATTCTTGTTGTAAGTCATTAGTAGTTAGTCTTTGAGTGATTTATCCTCATCATTTAGGCATTTAGCCTAAATTTAACATGAACAACCGTGTGTGTTTGAGACTTTTTTTTAGTCTAAGGACCA
Organism: Maccullochella peelii; assembly: GCA_002120245.1. Classification (NCBI taxonomy): domain Eukaryota; kingdom Metazoa; phylum Chordata; class Actinopteri; order Centrarchiformes; family Percichthyidae; genus Maccullochella; species Maccullochella peelii. Next base: position 3,643 of record LKNJ01000658.1, read on the forward strand.
TGGACTGGGATCACTGGTGTCAGTAAGACAGTGTGGCCTGGAGAGGCTCTCCCAACAAAATTGTGTCTCATGTTCTATTTTTTCAATAGTCATGTCTTTTCTAAGTTTTCTTTGCGCGAGACATTGAAACTCTATTCACAAAAACTAGACATAGCTTTTACGCAAGTAGTCGGTGAAGGAAAAGTTGTGTTCTAGACAACTGAAGAAATGGGGACCCTTACATCCAAAAAGTATTTAGTGCTCTAAGGGAAAACATTGTAATCTTGGGAGGCCCCAGTGTTAGTTTCATGCCATGATTTACTCGTTGATCTGTAGAAAATTAGACCATGACCAAGGACTTACGGATTTGCTCTATTAGGGCTGGTGTAAAACATACCTAGTCTGAGGTTCATGAGGGAAACACCTGGGTCATAAAAAGTACTGTAAATCTGAAGCTAGTTGCCTAATCACTTGTAATCAGTGTGGAATCAGAATCAGAATCAAGTTTAAAGGACACGCCTCAGGGTCCTGGAGGCATACAGGTCCTGTATGGATGGCAGATTGCAGCCGTTCACCTTCTCTGCAGAGCGAACGATACGCTGCAGTCTGCCTTCGTCCTTGGCAGTGGCAGCAGCGTACCAGATGGTGATGGAGGAGGTGAGGATGGACTCAATGATGGCGGTGTAGAAGTGCACTATCATTGTCTTTGGCAGGTTGAATTTCTTCACTGCCGCAGGAAGTACATCCTCTGTTGGGCTTTCATGGTGAGGGAGCTGATGTGGGAGTCACACAGGGTGATGGGGGCAGGTGGGGCTGGGTTCTTCGTGAAATCTGCAACCATCTCCACTGTCTTAAGAACGTTGAGTTCTAAGTTCTGACTGAACCAGGTCACCAGATGGTCAATCTCCCACCTGTAAGTGGACTCATCCCCACCAGAGATGAGCCCAATGAGGGTGGTGTCATCCACGAACTTCAGGAGCTTGATGGACTGATGACTGGAGGCTGGGAGAGCTCGTCCTGAAGAGGTTCTGGGATGATGGTGTTAAAAGCAGAGTTGAAGTCCACAAACAGGATCCTGGTATAGGTTCCTGAGTTTAGCTGTGAACCAGGGTTTGTCGTTGCTATAACTCACCCTGGTGCGTGATGGTACACAGCAGTCCTCACAGAAGCTGATGTAGGACGTCACAGCCTCTGTGTACCCATCCTGTTGGTAGCAGTCCTGAAAGCATCCCAGTCAGTACAGTCGGCTGAAGGTCCTCCATAGCTTCACTGCAGGATGTAGATGTGTTTGTTGGACAGATTTGGGGACTGCACACCAGTGGGTTGGGGACAGTTTGCCTTACAGGGACAAAATTGGTGTACCCAGTTTGGTTTCACTGCAGCACATTCAGCTTGAACTCAAATCTGTCTTGACTGGGGTGTGATTATGGTTACAGTAGTAGATAGAGTAGTAGTACATGTAGATAGTGTACTTTATTGATTACAATGGGAAATTGTGGAATTGTTTTATGTTCTCATTTGCATATGAATTATAATATCTGGTCTGTGTATTTAAAAATACTTGTACTTTGGTCATTTGGTCTTTGTGACTGTGGCCAACAGTTTGTTCCAAATGAAATAAAATGTGGGGTGTTCTCACTCCCTTTGAACACAGCAACGTGCAAAGTCTGGTAAGCCAAACTTATTTCATTTCTATAAAGGCACCATGTAACAGTTTTAGTTTATATCCTCTTCTTCCTGGATGCCCTTAAATAAACTGGAACCACAGTGCGTGCAGTGGTATTTGCCTGCAGCAATGTATTTGACAGCAGTCTGAGAACATTTCAATTCAATTTGGCTCGGAGTTTATTGCCAAACAAAGATGTCCAAATCACGTTGCATTGTCAGGCTAAACATTTTACTGCACGTAAATGCCACTTGCAAATAGACATATGGGTGACATATTTTAACACAATGCAAGACAAAATAAGAACACATTAGAAGAATCACTTTTACTAGAAAGAAACTCTATTGATTGAGGCTATCATTGAAATGCCTTTTCTTACGTCTGCATGTACTGCATATTTACTGTTGCACAACCTATTGAAATGTCCCTGCATTGAGGGAGACCCTCCTCAGTTTCTCCTATGTTATCCAACCCCATTGTACTGTATGTACAGAGAGGTGTAAAACTGTATGAATGTGCCACTTTAGCAACAATATGAGGATACACATTGATATTTCAGACAAGATAACCTGGGCAGATAAACTGGACAAAAGAGTAGGTCTCATGAAAAAAGACATTACACCTAGAGCCTCGTTTCCATGGCAGCCGGAGTCTAAGCTCAGGCAATCTGGTGTGTGGAGGAGAGGCGGGGGTGGGGCTCCATACCAGGCTATTACATAACAACAGGCAGGTCACGAAAATGTATAGTACACAGAACAAAGAACATAGTTAAAACTGCAACTGTGGCTCTTTTTAAAAAATGTCCAGAAAAGTCAGTGTAGTATCACATATCATAATCTCTTTTTGCCATTTTCATCACACAACACAAACTATTCATCATAAATAAAGAGGCACCTGAAGTGCAATTCAGTCACGCTCTAGACTTAATCAGATATCTTGAATCCAAACAGCAAATGAAGCACCTTCCTTTGCTGCATTAGCTCTAATCTCATCACATGAATGCTGTGGAGGCCCTATAGCCCCCCTAGGGGACATGCAGTGAAAACTGTCGCAGCGTGGCTGGCCTGATGGTTGGAAACTTGAGCAGCTGTGAAAGCACAGCCGCACAGTGAGACAGAGAGGTTAGAGAACCCCGGATGGAGGGGCATGGAGATCAGACCACCACAAATTGTGATTACCGTCATCAGCATTTTAAACAAACACATGGCAGTCGTATGATTAGAACTGTCCTGATTAAATCTGACCTTAAAGCTCAGATCTTATTTATGACTAGTAGATTGAATATAGTTACTAAAATACTTTCTCCAGCTGGATAATGGGACACAACAAAGTTCAATTCACGTTACATCCAAATTCAGCACAAAAAAACTCAGTAATGTTTGGACAAGGAGAGTCCTTGTGTGCATGTCCTATTAAGTTTGGCAGTCCTGCTGCACATGCACCACAGCTGACCCGGTGATAAGTAACATGAGAGAGCAGAAAAGCAAGCGACAGGCCTAAGAATAAGCTCAATGCATGTTAACATACAAAGCATCCTCCATTCATAGGATTCATGGGATAAATAAATGATTAGTTCTGCTTTACACTTAAATTGCCACGATACACACTTGGGGCCTGGAGATAGAAAAAATAAGTCTATAAGAATAGTTCAACATTTTGGAAAATACGCTTATTTGCTTTCTTACAGAGAGTTAGATGAGAAGATCAATACCACTCTCATGTCTGTAGGATAAATATGAAACTACCAGCCAAGAGGTGGTTAGCTTAGCTTAGCTTAGCATAAAGACTGGAAGCCAGGGAAAACAGCTTCTGGTTTCCCAGCAACCAAAGCTAATAAAATCTGCCCATAAGCCCCTCTAATTAACATGTTATATCTAATTTGTTGAATCTGTACAAAAACCAAAGAGTAAAATGCAGTTTTACAGGGGTTATATGCACGACAATGAGGTGTAAACACACCACACACCACATTGTCATTTTTACACTAACAAATGAGATATAACATGTTAATTAGTGAGCTTTATAGGAGCTGGGAAGTGGATTTTGTTACTTTTGGACAGTGCCAGGCTAGCTGTGTCTGTCCTGTTTCCAGTCTTTATGCTAAGCTATGCTAAACTAGCATGACACATGGTCTCAATCTTCTCATCCAACTCTGGGTAAGAAGAGAGCAGCCACCCTCGAGACGGGCGGTAGGTTAACAGGAAGGCGTTTAAAGTCAAAGAGAAAGGACTAAGTGCTTCATGGCCAAATCAGGTTTTCCCACCATATTGCTGACACATACAAACTAAACTTGAAATTTGTCGCCCACATGGCATTGAGTTTTGTGTTGTAGCCATATTTCTCCTCTGTGTTTTGGCTGACAAGACCAAGCTAGACACTTCTTCCCCAAAAGTTGTTTTCCCCTCATATCCTGTTTTGCTGAACTCCATGGTGTCAAGTTGCAAATACACAGCTGGGACAAAAAGTTCTCTCTTTTTTTTCTATGTGTGTACATGTGCCAGCTACTCAAGTGCACTTTGTTCTTTTTTTTAAAATAGTGTTGAATGACTGCCTAGACACTCCGCCTGGTTTTAAGGAGCCTTTTGTAATGACTTCACATAACAAACAAGTCTTTGCCCCGCGGGACAAACTAATCAGCAGTAAACACTTCTTTAACTATCTTTGTTTTTTCACAGTTTATCTGAATATAACAAAACAACATCAATCAGTGACTGCTAACATATAGGTTTGATAAGTTTTAAGCAAAAGTAACGCAAAGCGAGATGTTTTCGTATTCATTTGTTTACTTGGACTTTCTTCCCGTTGCGTCTTCACCTCCCCCACTGTCAAATCCCATTTTTCCATTTACAATCCCCCAGTCCAAGACCATCAGGAACCGTGAAGGCAACACCACCGCCCTTGTCCAGCCACAAAGATAATGGAATTTTACAAAGGTTACACAAGTAAGCGCAGGGTGAGCAAAAGCCAGTTGGAGACATGCCTGTGGGCAGATGTAAATAAGATAACATAAATACACCCCAATTAGCAGTTCTGGGAAAAGGCACTGTCATAGCCTTACCTTCTGAATCTCTTCATAGGAAATTTCAGAAAAAATATATTTCATAATATATGATGGATTTTGCATGATGTGTGTTTAATCAAAGTCTCAATCATGTTAATGTTTGTGTCATGCTCTACATATTCAGCTTCACTGGACCGCATGCTAACCTGTGCTAAGAGAAAACTAGCCTGGGACAAATGTAAGATGTTCCTGTCTTAAAGCATGGGGTCAGCTGAAGACAGGATGACTTAACGCTTCCTTTGGTTTTGCAAACTTTTTCAAGTTTCAGTGTAGTCCTGGTGGCGTTGTGTATTTGCAATCCTGCTGAACAACATTTGTGTTGCACTTTCCAAAAGTGCTAAACATACATTCACGAGAAGTAGAACAAAAAACAACTGGTCAAAATTGAAAGAAAGAATGTGATTTTGAAAGAAAGATTTGAGCCCTCCCTAAAATCCCCAAATTTCCTAATACTACACAACAGCTAAATCTCAGTTTCAGTATGGGAACTTGACAAACAATCCAACACCTTTAATAACTACTAAGTACTCTTCATTTACTGTAAGCCTTTAATGAAAGTAAATCTGAGGCGTTTCAACTATAACCTCGTCACCATTAAGTACTTGTCAAATTCAATAGCCAATGGCAGATTGAAATAACAAACAAAGGTGAATTAGACTTGGCCAAGTTCCGTCTTGCCCTCCAATTTAGATTTGGAAAAAAAAAAAAGGTTGGAGCAGTCACGAAGAGGGCAAAGAATGAAAACTGAGAAACTATAGGTGTGATAGTAGGTGTAGGTACAACCAGTCTACTGCCTTTTTAAAAGACTGAGGACAAAGAGGGCGTGATTTATACTGGCAGCTTCAATATGGAGGTAAGCAGTTTTTAAGTCTCCTAATGCACTAAATTAAGAATTGGTAACCTGATGATGCATGTTAGGGACTTCATAAGATCAGAGTCCCACCATTCCTTTAATTCACTTCCACAGTTGTCATAATTCAGTCAGGCTGGTAATTGCTGAAACAAACTGTTGACTTACTCCCTCTTTTCTGTTTTTGATAAGGCAAGGTGAAAGAGAAAGTGGGCTTAGGCCTGATACTTATTGTCTGAGTAGAGTAGATAACCCGTGATTACATCTGAAAATCAGGGCATTATCAACATTTGAATTCAGTTTGTCTCCCTCACCTTTCACTGTATCTCACCGTCTTGTGTGTGATAAAGATGTTAATTCAACCCTATGATCACTTTTGAGGTCATTCAGTGTTTCTGTCATTTTAGCCACCTTCTATACTGCTACTACCGGCCACAGTGCGTAGCTATAAAGATATAAAGCAAATCATCCCACGTGCAATTTAATTTGTGCAATAACACAAAACAAATATAATGTTTTATTAAAATTAGACTACAATACCACAAGAAACAAAGGAAGAACATACTGTATAGTATAACTACAGCAAGTCTGCATTAAGAGGTACGATATGGATCGATGTCCTTTAGGGTACGACTTATGCAACTGGAGTCATAGCTGGGGAACGGAGTTCTGTGGAAAATTTGGTATGTTCTCAGTTAAAGGGGTCTACTCCACCGTGAAATTTCAAACCCCCTCCAGAATGACTCTGCACTTTTTCTGTGCAGTATGCCAGTGTGTTATATGAATGAAATATTCATTCATGTCCAACTTTCTAGCAAAGCATATTTAACTTCTTTAAATCTATTATCCTTACAGATTACATGTATCCTGTTAAGTCACATTCATACAGAGTTCAGTCAGGATGAATAGAAAATACTATAATGATGTAAAGCAATATTTTAAATGAATGGACATCATTTGATGGAAGCTTGGACTTCTTGACTTCAGTGTGAGCAAGCAGGCGTTTGTCTTCTCCTTCATTTCTTTGAAACGGTCATGAAGGAAAAACACTTTCCTGACTGGGGGTTTAGAAGGAACACAAACACCCAGTAAACTAACAAACTGCGATCTTTTTAATGCCAACAGGGTGATGCTCCTTAAACTGGTTGTTAGTACAGCTTCAGTATCTGGGTCCACTTATTACGTCGCTACAAAAGATACTTGCGTAACATCCTCCACAGCTTTGTTGTGACAGCTTCCACTTGACAAACATTTCACCTCCCTCTGACCAGCTTACGTTTTATATCACTTTGAATGAGTCATTTTAAATGATTTATGTACAAAGAGGTTCACTTTTGGCATTTTAAAGTAAGGTACAAACTTGGAACTCGATGCGTCCTTTTGGAAACAACTTAAATTTTTGATTTTCATAAGTCCTGACTTCAAATGGGGATGAAACTCCTTGAAAACATTTGCACAAGGACACAGTTATATAACTATAACAGATCATATCGGAAAGACTGGAGTTGCCAGTCATAATTTGGCCAACAATTTTTTGTCTTTTTACCAAGTTCTAGAGGTCATTTGCAATTTCTCAAACCCTTTAGTTTTTTGTTTTGTTTTTGTTGATAATATGCATTGTTTTTTTGCATGATATATTCCTAAATCTGGGTATACAGCCATTAGTTAACACATTGTTCAATATTTCTGAAAGCTTGGATTAGGAAATCTACCAGTATGTACATGCGGTGTTGCTGTGTGGGAAACTGTATGCAGGAGAAACTCCATCGAGACCAAAACCTGATATGTGTGGACAACAAGGTGCACCTGAGTTTAAAAGGCTGCTTTGTAAAGGTGATTTTTTAAGTGTCCAATTTCAATCTGCTCTCCTGGGAAAATGCAGGCCAGCACTGTCCATTTAATTACGACATTAGTCTCACGACAATCTCTAAATTACTTACTACACTTGCAGGCTGCTCAAACCCTGTCTGTCTCCACAGTGTGAAAGAGAGGGACTCTCTGTCTTGTCTGAGGAAATGGAACAGCTCCGTCTCTGCCTGTAGGCCAGTGATCACCATACCAGCAACAGAAGGATTTTGTCCAAATAGTGACTCCAATTAGTGGAGTCCAAATAGTGGAGAAATTGCGGAGAGAAGAAACTTGATATGAAAAACAAGATTTCCCAAAACTGCTGAAGGCATGGTCTGTTTTTGACAATACAAGTAGGCTGTTGGTAATCAGGATTAAATATACTGCCAGTGCATGCCCAGTAACTCCAACCTCCTCACCGAGTGCTTCCAACATGATTTTGACTGATTCCCAAAAGCATCGAATAGGAAAGAGATAGGAGGTCATCTACTGACTAAAAACTGAATTGCAACTTATTTATCATCTTAGAACAAGAGCTGCACACAGTGTTCACACACAAGGTTACATAAAATGAAAGTCATTCCCCATTTCGATCTTTTAAGCATGTACTGGACACATACAACTTCAAAAATAGTGTAATTCAAAACACTCTGTTTCCACGAAAAAATGAAAAAGGCAGCGGGTACACATCCTTCTTACTCTCATTTCCAAAGGTTACATTGAGAACATAACACACATGTCCATAATAAGATTTTCTCTGAGGTTTTTTTGTATGTACTATGGAGCCGGTGATTTTCCACAGTCTGTGGTTCATGTGTTTATGAAAAAAACAAGTAAACAGTGACACGCTGAGGCCGTTGTAAGAAAATACACATGAACTTAAAATAGAGGTGAACGGTCCTAGAAGTTTGATGTGATCTGAAATGGAGCATTACTGTGATAGGCCTGCTGTAAATAGGTTCACAAAGAAAGGTCTTCCTAACGTTATAAAGCAGACATTTCAATGGAAATGACAATTGAAGCCTAAATACGTTAGCATTTACTTCGTGTTATAGGTTACATATAGGGTAATTCTGGCATTTGTTTCAATTGACTATAAAGTTCACGTGTGATCACGTAACCTATAACCATAAAAATAATTGTTAATTTAAATATCAATATGCAGGGTAACGCGGCCAACCTGCTACACTAACATGGCGGAAGAACAAAAGTTCACATATTCTCCAAAAACATGAAGCCTTTTTTGTTTTTTAGAGTGTTTAATTTGAAACGTCGGTTTCATAAGTCTCTTTTATATGCCTGCCTTAAGAACTGAAGAGCTGTCAAGAATACTAGAAACTCACAACAGCTACTGTATGTGACCTTAAAGTTAGCATAAAGGTTTGAATACAGTAGTATCTTCCTTAAGCTAACGAAAGGTTACAATTTCTGTCTGTCGACATCATTACAGAATTCACAGTTCTCAGTCTCTGATACAGACTGTGCAACTCACTCAACAGGCTATATACAAACGGGTGGTAAACTAAGTGAGTCAAAGGAAAGCTGAGCCAGGGTGTTAAGATACCATTGCTGTTGCTGACTAGCAGGATAGATGCTGACCCAGAGACGGCTGCTGCCAAACTCCGCCCGTTAACACCACTGGACATCCCCCCCATCTAGTTATACTAGACCCAGGGCAAGCAAAGCATTTGTCTGTGGCATCTCCTGGACCTGACCTGCTCAAAAGGGGACCGCAGGGTAAGTAACTCAGTCAAATGTTTTCCAAGTTTTGAAGTTGAAATTCGTGAGGTTGACCGAGTGTGGTTTATTTTTATAGAGAGACAAGCAAAAGCTCTGGTGGAACATATGTTGAAATTTGGGAGTTCGGGTGTCTAATGACTGCAAGGTGATTGCAGCAGCAAAGTGTAGTAGTTGCAGGCAGGCCTGTATTGTGATAGTTATGCTGGGAAGAAATTACATCAATGTGAGGCTTAGGTGAGGATGGTCATAGCATGCTCTGTGTATTTTATTTTTCAGGTCTTTTTAAGGAGGCATTGCATCAGGAATTCCCTGAGCAGCTTAAAACTCATGCAGATGATTTCATGCCCCACTGCACAAGCGACCATGGCTGATGATGAAATCTCCCCACTGTCTGACAGGGCAGTTGCTGAACAGAGAAGTAAAAGGGAACATCAAGAAAGGCATTGTGTCACCCCTTCTCTCTCAGATGGACAGATCTTAATTAACGCTCACAATGGGAAAACTGACTCTTCACTTGGGGGTGTTTGCGTAGGTATGAACTTACTTTCAGAGAGCAGTGACACTGGAATCCTTTATCTGAACCCTCAAACACCAAACTGGTCTCTCGTGGAGAAGTTTGCTGAGCTTTCACCGGGAGAAGAAGCAGGACTTAATGACGAGCAAGACCACAGCAGTCGAGAAATGTTACAATGCACTAAATATATTGAGGACAATAAAATATATGGATCTAATGAAGTGCTCCTAAAGAAGGAAAGGAACTGCTCTAAATACCCCAAGAGCCGTAAGGTACAAAGTGATGCCTCGGTCAAACAGAGGGCATCGAAGCTCAAAGAGCTAAATGTTGATGAATATTCTCCAGGTGGAGGTGGGAATAAGATCAAAAAGAATACTTTAAATAGTTGTCCTGTCAAGAAATCACTTAAAAAGTGTGCAGAAGATAAGATCCCTCGACTTTTGGTAGCGATGAAAAAGCGTGGTGGAGTTGACACAGAACAGCGTCCCTTCAAGTGCACACACTGCCACTGGTCTTTTAAGAAGCTCTGCAACCTACAGAGTCACTTACAAACACACACTGGCCTCAAGCCACATGTGTGTGATATATGTGGCAAGGCTTATTCTCATCAGGGCACGCTGCAGCAGCACAAGCGTCTACACACTGGTGAAAGACCATACCACTGCCCTTTCTGTGTCAAGACCTATATCTGGTCCTCAGATTACCGCAAGCATATCCGCACACACACTGGTGAAAAGCCCTACGTCTGTGACACTTGCGGCAAAGATTTCATTCGCTCCTCTGACCTGCGAAAGCATGAGCGGAACATGCACACCAATGACAAGCCCTTCCCATGCATGCACTGTGGCAAGACCTTCAATAAACCCCTCTCCCTGAAGCGTCATGAGCGTAAGCACCTGGGAGAAAGGCCTTTCTCCTGCCCCGACTGTGGGAAGGCCTTTGCTCTGGCCAGTCGTATGGCAGAGCACCAGAAGATCCACACAGGAGTGCGTCCGTACGTCTGCTCGGTGTGCTCCAAGTGTTTCACAAAGTCCTCCAACTTGACCGAGCACGAGGCCATTCACAGCGGAGCGCGGCCCCATAAGTGTGCAGAGTGCGGCGTGGCGTTTGCCATGGCTTCCCGTCTCGTTCGTCACCAGTATGTCCACAAAAAAGAGAAACCCCAGAGCTGCACAGGCTGCAGTAAGAACTTCAGTCAGCTAGCCACATTGAAGCTTCACCAGGAGAAAACCTGTGCTGGGAGGATCTTTGTCTGCGTGGAGTGTGACAAATCTTTCCTGTGTGCTGCAAAGCTTGCACAGCATGTGCTGAACCACAAGGACAAGAATGTCTGAATCTGTTTAAAGACAGGTACTGTACACATCCATTACTGTGCTAGTGCTATTCACTCAAATTGCAACTGTATATCTAAACGCAGTGTATTCCGTTTCAGACATATTGGATCAATTCAAGGTCATAGGGTACCAGTTTGTTTATGTTGAGGTATTTACGATTATTGTGCCTTATGAGTTTAAAAACGTGCTACTCACACACACTCATGGTGTTGGGTTCCCATGAGGAGGATGTTGTGGTCTAACAATTGCCACCAGCAGAGAATTGACACTGGAGCCGACAGCTTAATGGTGTCATGTGAAAGTAGTTACAAGAGCGTTAGATCCTTTTTAAAGCGAGGAAATAAATGCAGCTAATAATACACACAACATAGCCGCTTTGCATTACAGAAATGCAAGCGGTTTATCATGAGGAATGTCTACCAATGATAGTTGTAGCATGCCTGGGTCATTTGGAATCAGGTGGCCAAGCAGGGACATGCTGACTCAATACAAGTAAGGATGGCACTGAGCATGGCATTTCAGAAAGCCCATCACTTCCTCACCCTGAATTTACAGATACACAAAAGTTTAAATACCTAACTTTAGCATCAGTGACATTAGCCAAACATACAATAGATGACACCTTTGATAACCAGCATTGATGACGAGAAGCTGGTGCTTTATGTTGTCCTGACAGAGGGAGGGGCAGCTTAATGTTTTCAACCCATCAATGCCTGGCATACACAAACAATAACACCAACATCAATACTTACTTATTCTCAGGAACAGGCTGTTTTATTGTCCAGTGAGTTGCAGGCCGTTTTGAATGCTGCACTTTTTGACGCACAAGTAGCAATAGCTGCTCTAACATAGCCATAAGCCAGTCATAACTTGGGAGACAACTCCTGAGACACATGATTGTGACCACATTAAGACCACAAGAGTTTAAATAATTCAGGGAAGCTAGTGAACCAGTCAGGGATTGTTTTTTTTTTGCCAGTGAACACCGCTATGTTAAGTTAGTACACCTTTTTTTTGTCCTCATGGTGCTTTCTAGTCATTATTGTGTTTGGCAGTATAGCTATTTCCATGCTGGACGGTTTGTTTGACGTGGCTTTACAGTTTAGGTACTGTACTGTAGAACATACCAGTTTGACATGATTTTACTGTACCATATGCAATCAATAATTTGGGGTGAATGAAACACTATTAAGGTCTTTTTTAAGCAATGTGATAGCAGGGCAGAGGCAAGCCTACAAGCTGGCATAGGTGAGTGTTACTACAGCTACTGTGTTAAGAAATGAAAATCTCTTATCCTTATATAAAGTGGGGAATTACCCCCATATCTTATCTCAAAGCATTTGTAAGTCAAATCTTTAAATGTCAGATTTTTTTTCCCCAGAATTTCAGTAAGCATGTAATTTATTTTTTGCATAATTTTTAATCATATTGCCATGCACGACAAGCATGTTTGGTTTGTAAGAGGGACTGTCAAATTTGAGTATGTAGGAGCTCAGGATCTAGTGGATAAAAGGGAAACAACATTGCAAACCTGCGGTGTTAAAAAAAAATATGTTTGAAGATGAATCTCAATAAAAGGTTTTTTAACCAAATTGTCATTTCAGAACTACGTCATCAGCCCTTTTTATTTTATGATTAAATACTAATAATACTGATACTAATAATAATGTTTGCTCTCTGTGGAATCTAAAATCTAAAACAATAAGGACACATAAAATGTATGCAACAACAAAGTAAAAAAAAAAATTAGTTAATGACCTGACAAGAAATAACATACTTGCCAAAAGAGGAAAACCCTTTGTCTCTAGTCAGAATTTCACTTTTCTTAGAAATCTTTTGGATGCCATTTGAAACTGCATTTCATAAAGCTATCTATTCTGAATGTGTGCATGGTCTGACACGTTATTGGCAGGCAGTAAGCAGTGCCTCACATTCTGGTTGACTGCGTGTGCTGAATTCCCGGCCAGTGCGTCCCACTCACACTTGGCAACTGCAGACTAATGTTAAAAGGAGACGGCACCTGCCGTGTTGTCACTTGCTCTACGTTAAGAGATGCCCTGTTTGGAATCCCAGCTATTTCTTGGCAGGATGTATTTATTCAATATGTGAGTTTTATTTTGCTATTATCAGCGTGGTATGTCATTAAAAAAAAACAACCATATGAAGACTATGGATACAGATTTTAATATTTTATAATACTGAGAAATTACTCTGAGGCAAAATTGCACTGATAAATGGGTATTTAAAGGTACTATGGAGTTTAAAAGTCCTTGTTATTAATAACACCTGGTGGCTGTTAAGTGAGCTGCAGTCCTGTTGCTCGCGCTCCTGCTTGCGCTCCGTAGGCACGAGCGAGCATCCTGGGCATCAGCCAAAACCGTGACGTCACATACACGAGCCTGAACGTGATGTACAGTCACATTAAAGCTAGATGGCTAGCCTTAGCTTAGTTTACAGTTAGCTAATTGGCCGACCCCTGCCTTGCAGCGCTCTTGGCTAGTAGAAAGCAATCGTTAGTTACATCATTTATTGTTGGCTAAAATCAACACCGTTTGTCAATATACATAAGTTAGCATCATGGATCAGGTTAGCTGGTGAAGTAATTTGGCAAGCTAGCCAACTAACATATCCAAGCAAGCAAGCTAGGTGGACTTAACGTCTCATCCTTTGGATTTTCCCAAGTATGGAATCAGATTTGTGTCAATAAAATCAAACAAAACTTCTTAAATACCCAACAAAAATAAGAATTTGAGAGAGAATAAAACTCATTGAAGCAAAAAAAAAAATGTCATCTCCCAATTAATAATAGCAAACAAACTGTGTAATGGTGCAAACTATTGGTCTTTTACGTTTTTTGTTAACAGTTCCCTCTGCTTCTTTCTCAGTCTGATCAGACTTTTGGGCTCACTGTCGGCTTTGCGGTTATGCTGCCAGCACTCTCCTTTGCACTGTTTGCAGTTCTGACACAAACCTCTTGCATAGGCAGGTTTTTCAGTGCCCCGAACGTTATCCGGGGCAGCAAGCGCGGGTTTCGTTTTTGGCAGACACGGACATCCTAAACAGCGGCGCTGAGCATTCACTATTCACTAACTAACTTTACTGGATTCCTACAAGATTAATAAAGTGTAAGTAAGGCTGTTACAGGCAACCGAGAAAGTCGGGGATGGTCTTATTATTACGTTACGTTACAATCCGTTCACACATAGGCAATACAAAGCGATATATACATGTAAAATGTTACATAGAGTACATTTAATACATTTCATGTGCTGGTACAGAGGTACAAAAAAGCATTGACATGACACATCAAGCACAAAACTATATGATAAGTTGAAAAAAAATCTCAATTACATCAAAACGTGCTTTCAGTGTGACAATTATAAAATATATTCCAAGAGTATATATTACTGTGTTTTATATCAATTTTAAGGAACCTACACTAGCTTATAATAGGGCTATTAATAAAGCCCTTTCTCAGATTAAGGAATTACAAATCAACAGTTTGATCCTATAAAGGATCAGCAGTAAAACCACTCTACGCTGGCTGTGCCATTGTTTTCCTATGGGGAGAGACTGTATATAAAGATGGACGATGCGTCTCCACTTCCTCCTACTGTACAAAAATGAAGTAAAAATATCCCGGATGCGGGTGGTGGTGACGTCGTTTGGAGCCAGAGTCTGCGCAGTAGTGATCCGTGGAGGAGCTGCGGTATCGAGTTCCCGCTTATACACCCGCCTGAACCAATCGCGAGCACACTCACAGCTGTCAATCATGACGTGACACCCCGTTCTTATAGCATCAAATAACTAATTAAAACTTATCAGAAAAATTAACACTTCAGTTTGGCCCATGTCCCATCCGCTAACATGGAGGGGGCAGGGTTTATGACCTGTACTGCAGCCAGCCACCAGGGGGCGATCCAGATGTTTTGGCTTCACTTTTGGGGAGCTGTCATGTCGTCCATCTTCATATACAGTCTATGGGCGCACATCGCTCGAAATTAACAGCTGTATGTGCCGTAGCGACACATGCAAGCCGGGGAGGTTGAGAGTGATGGTAGAAAAACTCATACTCTGTATTTAAGAGTTCCTCAAACTTTACACAACCTTAAAAACATACCACGATCTCTTCAGGAAAAGTAATGCATGGCGAAATGTCATGTGGCTACCAGGTTTGTGAATAGGCATATAGTTTACGAACTTAGCTAAATCCAATGCTAAAGTTAGCGCTTTTTGATGACGTATGCCTCTGCAAATGTCTGCACTATGCTCTGCACGCTACCTCGTCGTGAGTGAAGAGTAAACGTCTTATTATCTGAAGACAGCTTAAGTGTCTGCTGGCTGGCTATTTGCCTGGCAGAGGTCTTTCCCAAACTCTGCTGGGAAGATTAAAGGTGGCTTCTGTGAGGCCGCAGCATTGGATTACATTTAAGTTTGGACCTCATTTATGTTTGAATGCATTTTTTATTATTGGTTAATTGTGTTTAAGTGCATAGACATTTCATTATAAAAAGATGACGCAGCGGGATTGATGGATTTATATTTCTAAAAAGAACTTCAATTTAGCTGATTCTCTTGTAGCATATCGCACGGAAAATCACTTACGTGACCGGAGCTGTGAGAGTCATCATGTACCCAGCGGGCAGTTATGTAGGAGGTCACAGTTGTAGTTCCAAACTTTTTCCCCCACACTAAAGCTCCAGGTCAAATCTCTTATACATAAATGGTTATTGGGGTCAATTAAGATATCCCTTTCCCCAAATATGTCCTGCATGAAGTGGCAATTTCCCTGCTGTCAGCTTTTAGCAAGCACACCTCAGCTGTTTGAGTCCCTGCAATATGAGTTACTATTCCAGTTCATCCAGTGTATTTCTGTATCTAATCTGCAACATGATGGTGGGCAAGCTGTGAAAGGGCATCCTTAAAAAAGAAATGTGGGCGGTGGGGAGGGTATGGATCATATTGGTGTTCATCCAAGCTCAGGTGAAGCTCTCATTAGACATGAAGGCACTGTTAATGGTAAGTGGTGTGATATCCCCAACTTTGGTTTTAGTGTTGTCAGTGATCCTACAAATACAAACGATTTAAAAGTAATTAATGTGAATCCTTTAATATGGTACAGATATATTTATCTTTAAGTAACTTGATTTACCTGTGATACAGGCTTGTGGTTTCTACCCCAGCTGCTGGCCTATGAAGAAGACAAGGGTATTTATAGAAAACATTTGCCTGGTTTAATGTAGGTAAAATGACATTAGTGGCAGCCAAACTGCTGCCAATGTTTTAAATTTCAGTACAAAAAAAAAGCAAGCATATCATGACTGTGTTTCAGCCAAAATATGAAATTGGACACGCTGGTCAACAACTTAGTTAATGCCAGCGACACAGAGGGGACACAGCTCCTTTCGAAGGGTCAGTGAACTGAGAAAACCCACATAACATAAGACAAATGTGGATCACGGCAACGTATGTATGATAGAAGGATCATTCAAATCTCTAAAAAAAAAAAAATTTCATAATTCACCTGCTTTCCTTGAAAAGGGATTGATCCCAGCAGAGGAAGGCTGGGATAGAAACATGCCTGGAGAGAGAAGGGCAGGCGGGGGAGGCGGACAGAAGCCAGTAGTAGGTGGTAGCTCCTGAGAAAACGTACAAAAATATATATCTTACATCACCAAATTGAAAACTTGATTGTAACTGAACAGTACAATGTATATTTACTTGACTCTTACTGCCTGAGCTTCGCTTCCCTGCTTTGAACTCTCCTTTTGAACATCTTTGGGTTTGGATTTGAACCAACCCCTAAACCATCCCGCCTTGGTGCTCTGCATAAAATACAGAGAAAATGGCACAGATGTCAAACGACTGTAATGTGGTTTAACGGGTGTCATTATGACAGGGGCTCCACTCACCTGTTTAGGAGGCTCGTCGGTCTGCTCAGAGGCCTCTGAACCTCGCGGGATGCCCTGCTGGCTTTGCCCCTGCTGACTAATGTCGACTTCCAGCATCTGACCCCCCATCTTCAAAGGCAAATACAGACAACGACAAGCATCCAGGTAACTTTTTGGAAAATAATTCAATTTCAGCAATGTATATCCAGAAAGAGATGACAAATGTGATGACATCAAACCAGGAGGTTGCCATCTTCGTGTTCCTTGCTTTGTTTTTTTATCAGTACAGAATATTACAAACATTACTCACTGTGCCTGCTCCAGAGGACGACCAAGCCCCTGTAGGAGCAATGAAATCAAAATATCACACACAAGCTCCCCACTCCCCACAGCCCATAGTAAATATCTGAACAGAGAAAGGAATGACTGTTGTCCAACATTAGATTCTCACCCTCTGCTGCTGCTGGCAGATTACTCAGAGGACAATGTGGCGGGACAGTTCTAACTTCAGCACTATCTGTGTTATGATAACAGTCTTGGATGGCGGCCACTGTGGGCGCTGGGGGAGCATAAACCACCTTTACTGGCACTGAATGATTGGCGTGTGGCCTAGACAGAGCAACAGGGAGAGGATGATGACATACCAGGGTCTATTAGGATTGGATATCACATGTGCAGTAAGAGTTTTCATCTATGTTGTTAACAGAAGTGAATAAGTCGTGTTGCTGCACATTCTGTACCAGTCCTGAACACCGCTGACGTCCCATGACAACGCGGTCGTTTCCTCAGTGTTTCCTTCAACTTTATGCTCAAGGCCTTCTTGATCCTCAGGGCCTCTGTAATAAAGGAGTTCCGGCTCTGGACTTTGGATGTCACATCTTAGGTCATCCAAGCCAGATTCTGTAGGAAAATAAAAATGAAAGCAACATTCTTAAGTATTCATTAGCTGATGTACAAGAAAGCAGAGGACGCTGCTCCATAGTGGGAAGCAGGCCAAACAGTGCATCATTTAAAGTAAAGAGAGGACTGAAAATTACCTGAGCACACGTTGCTGTCCACATGGGCCAAAACACTTCCCTCAGGAGATGGCTGGTATGTTTCAGAACAGTCGTAGCTCCCCGTCTGAGTAAAATAACAAATCAGTTATAGATTTAGTGTATAAATAAGACAAACAAAAGGGTGTACAACAGCTCTGTGAGGCTGGCAGTACTTTGAGCAATGCTGAAATGCTGATGTTTACCAGGTATAATGTTCACTGTGTTCACCATCTTAGTTTAGCGTGTTAGCATTTGCTAATTAACACTAAATCCAAAGTACAGCTGAGGCTGATGGGAATGTCAGTAGTTTTGCAGGTATTTGCTCATAAACCGAAGTACTGGACGAATTAAAACTTTGGCCTGATGGTGGCGCTAGATGAAAAGTTAAGGGATCACCAAAGCTATTACAATTCATCCTGAAGGCGGATGAATCGGTACCAGATTTCATGGCAATCCATCCAATAGTTGTGGAGACATTTCACTTTAAACCACAAATGTCAACTTCCTGGAGGTGCCAGAGGAAAGGTCAAGGGATTAGGATGTATCGTCTGGATATTTCGGTCTGTACAGACCATCTCTGGACAGAGAAATTTGGAGGCGCAAGTAGAAATGTGAGCTCTTATCCAGCAGCTTTCCAACTAAACCACATACTGTTTTATACCTCACACAGCTTTACATTGCTTTCTCTCACGGCTTGTTTGAGCAGGAAACTGCCCTTTCCCCCCCCCCACAGTTAACAATAACTACACCATGAGTACCTACATTTATTACAAAGTATTGTTACTCAGTTGGACAGAAATCTAACATGCCCCTACTACAAACCGGACAATTTCGGCCCAATTTAAGCACTGTTGTTGGGGAATAAAGCAGCTTTGCTTTATCCAATCGGTTAAGATTATTGTTAAAACTGAATTTCTGATCAGCTTAAACAAAAAACGTCTGATTTTGATATTTTTCCTTAATATTAGACATTTGTCTGAAATACAAGCCATGGACAAGCAGGTCTGGAAGCACTCACCTGTAAACTGTGGTGCCTAGCACGGAGCTGTTTCAGCCAGTCGGGTTCCTGCCCGGCTCTGCTAACCCCTGCGTCACGGAACTCCCCCTCAGAGTGTCTCAGCCTGTCTGACAGCTGCAGGACAAAGGACACATACATACACATACATCTGCGTAGAACTTTCTTGATACTCACTGAATCACTTGATTAACTGTACTCACATGTATAAGACATAATATGTGTGTATAGGAGGATGTGTGATTACCTTAATAACCTCTCCAGTCAGCACAAAGAAAGGTCCCCTCTGTCTGAGGATCGCCTGTCCGACCACCTCACAGTAATGAAAGGCCTGAGACGCGAGCCCACAGTCCAGCAGTCGACTGGCATACAGGAACTTATACACCTGACCACAACGCAGCAATATTCAGCATCACATGCCTCTTTCATCAGATTTATTTAAATATGAACTGTATTGTTTGCAGAAAGCAGGGGTATCGGGTGTAAAGGGGAGCTACCTGAAAGGATGGTATTGAAAAGCACTTGCCCCCAAGTGTCTGGCAGTACTCATACAACTCAGTGCACTGGATGGCAGGATTTGTGGCAAAGTATTCAAAGGACTGCCTAAAGGACAGGAGAGGACAGACATAAGCAAGATAATCTCAGCAAACACTACACAGTAGCTAAAACAAACATCAGAACATTATCGATTCGAAAAAGGGGCATTGAAAGACATTTACCTCCTGCCTTGCCTATTGGTACTTAATTATATTTCTATTTCTTTTATAGAAATGGCAGAACATTATGTTGCTGCTTTCAATTTTACATTTCTATCAAAATATTGGCCGGCAATTCAACTGATGAATAGCATGAAGGAGCAAGCACAGCTCACCTGTGGCTGCTGCCTAGAAGCACCAGTCTCTCTGCCTTCTGTGTGAACACCCCGAAGGGAACGCTGGCTGTCAGGTAGCACACATGGGCAGCATGTATGAAGCCTTTGGAGGCTGCATTGAGAACAGCAACACAACACAATCAGCTTGTATGTCTGTGCAGAGAGAACATTACAGCCTGTCAGTCAGTGCCGTCCATACCGAGTGTGTCTCCCATGGTGACGATGGCCTTCTGTTGGATAGCAGGATCTCCCGTCTCATTGGAGAGCATGACAGCCAGATGGGGCCTCCAGTCTCCCCATTTTTCATTTCCACAGCACTGGGCACATAACATCGCTATCAAAAACTCTTATTGGCTGATACAGTACAGACTGACATCTTTAGAATACAGTAACTGAAATTGTGAAGCCCTAATGTTCGGCATGTTTTACCATGGCCACAGCAGGGATTCTCCCAGACAGCAGCTGGAAGAGAGTCTGGAGGGGATCACTGGCCGTTAGCTGGCCTGTAAACCTGCCAAAAGAGCAATTTTTGTCATTGCACATCTTAACCAAGGCTTTATTGCACACTAACAGCGAAGCTAACTGTGCTAAAACCGGAGTCATCAAATTATAAGAGCCTCCCTTTTGCTACTCTGTACTGAAGTGATACACCACGCTGATAGCTTCTGCTTCCTCCTGTCAATTACAGATCAAAACCAGCCTGGCATTCTGTCAACCCTCCCCCAGATATTCTTAGAGTGCCACTAGAGGACATATGCTGCTGTGGAACATGGTGATGCCAAAATAGGCTGTAAAAAATGCACTGGGTCACATGATAAATAGTTCACAGAAACTGTAGTTTAGTGATATGGTACACACAGTTCTGCTTATTAAGGACAGAGCCCTCACTCAGCACAGTTCTTCTGTGGAACATGGACCACTCCTCGTGACTGAAGCAGAGATTAATAGGCACTAACTGGGCGTATTGTATGTCAAGCCAGACTATTTACACACTCCAGGAATGGAGGACATAACTCAGAAGCCAAAATAATCTCTGAAAAACAAGGTTCGCGCGATTAATTCGCATGTCAATATGTTTTTGAACTGTTGTTTTTGTCAGTTCTTTGATACAGAACGCGAATGTTGAATGAAAAAGCGACCTAATTTTTTTCCGAAATAAGGTCGATTTTTCTGAGCTTTAAAGATGAATGAAGGCATCAACCAATCACGTTGCGCGGAATAAACGTCAGGTTACAACTCCACAATGGCGGACCATCTCTGCCTGTATGAATAGTTTTGATGTTAAATTAAATATTCACAGGCGAGTATTTCGCATTTTCTTGACGTATATTTGTCATGTCCCCGGTGTGTAAAGGCCTTAAGAGTCTGCAGCCATGCTAGCTGCTCTGTGAGGCTGTACTTAGGCACAGCGGTGCCTTGGGGTAATTGTTAATGTCAGCATGCTAACATGCTCACAAGGACAATGTTAACATGCTGATGTTTAGCGGGTATCATGTTTACCACGTTCACCATTTTACTTTAGCATGTTAGCATGCTAGCATTTGCTAATTAGCACTAAACAAAGTACAGCTGAGGCTGGTGGGAATGCCATTAGTTTTGCAGGTATTTGGTCATAAACCAAAGCTTTGGGCAAAGGTGTTCTGATGATGCCGCTAAAAGAAAAGTCAGAGGGTCACCAAAGTGATTACAATTCATCCTGAGGGGAACATGAACGTCTATACCTGGCGATCCATCCAACAGTTATTGAGACAGTTCACTCAAAACCAAATTACTCGTGTGTAGAGTTGTATGCTGCAGCTGTCTCAGATAACTCTGCTTTTCTCACCTGTTCAGCACAGTGGTATAGGACCTGTTGTCCATTTTGCTGGCCAGAAAAAGCGCATGCCCCCACAGGCCGCTGCTCATAGCTGACTCCAAGGCCTCCTGGAAACCACATGGCAAAGCGTGAGGGGATAAACACTCAGATCCCAGCACAGTACATTAGCTGATAATACTTCTGTACTAATACTTAAGTAGGGTTTTAAATGCAGGTATTTTACTTGTAATGGAATATTTTTTACATTGTGGTATTGGATCTTTTACTTGAGTAAAGGGACTAAATAAATACTAAACATCAGATGAACAGAGTAAAAAAGGTAGGAACCTTCTTTCTTCCAGCCAGCAGCAGTTGAGTGTAGCTCTGCAGGGCCTTCTCAGAGGTCTCAGAGGTGAAGCTGCTCCAGTTTCCTGTCAGCAGGTCGTCTCCTTTGCGAGGCGGTGCTTCAGCAGTTGTGCCGTCGCTGAAGTCAATGAGCGTGGGAACGTGTGACTCACAGCTTCCATCTGGATGTGAGTCCTGCATCAGCAGCTCGGCGATATCTGAGCCAACTATTTGCTGGAACAAATGGAAATTCAGTGAAATTTGTATCAGAAAAAAAACATGATAATTTCTTTGATGGTGTACTATTTCCACATATAATAACAAGACATGATCCACTTACTCCATTCTGTCTGCAGAGGAGTATCAGTAGATTCCACAAGAGGGCAGCAGATCTCTTATCATGCAGCTTGTCACCTCCGATGCAGGCGCCTGCCCTCTGGTGGGCAAACTCTATAGCATCTACTTTGTGCAAACCCTCCCTTCAAAAACACGAAAAGCCATCAAATACATACAACATTCAAACATTGCATTTTTAAATATGATCTTTATGAGTCTCATAAGACTAATAATAATGTCAGATTCAACATTCAGCAGAATGTATTCTGATGGTGGGGATAATGACATCAGTCCTTTTGCTAACATTATTTAGTGGTGAGCGTTTTCAGTTTCAGAATTGCAAACAAATGACAAAGCAATACCTGGTTAAGGGCCCGGGGAAGTTCCTCATCTCCTGCTGTTCCTTCGTTTCACTCAGAATGACCTGTGCACACACAGAGATGAAAATAATCTCTTGTAGTCAAATACTAGTGGTTTAAAAGAAAGAAAATATAATAATGTTACCAAAGCAGGTGTTGAACGTACTTCCACACTGTGGATTTCCAGCTGACTGACTTTCTCCTGCGTGGACAAGCCTGGAGTGACCCGTATCAGCTGGCCTGCAGGCCCAAAGCTGACAACCGCATGAGGGATTGAGTACTTCAGAGGAGCTGACACCTGATGCACGGGTCCATGCTCTGAGGAGATATGAAGCGCTGCGTCATGATAAACACTGAGTGAAGGGGACCTGAGAGAAAACTGTTTGCACTGTACACTCACCTGCATCAGACGTGGGAACAGATTGTGGGGCGGGCTCACTGTGTTCAGCACCATTAATGTACTGACTCAGTTCGTAGCTGCTGGAAGATAACCCAGAGGTTTTGGAACTTTCTAATGTCCCCAGGTAATAAGAGGAAACCTCTTCATTGTCCCTGGAGGGATTGTCCTCATAGTCATTGAGGTAATGCTGGGAGTTGTCTCTCCCTTGGTCATACCTGAAAGAATAAAAACAACAATATATTGCATTTTCATAGAAATACATAGCCGGTTTGCTACTTTCTGATGCTGCCACAGCACATCATGATTCAGCCTCTACTCAAGTCGTGAACCTTTGCTTTTGCTAGACTAGCAGCTTTGTCTTTCCAGGATAAAAACCTCTATAATAGTGGTTCTCTACCTGAGGGGGTCCCGAGATCATTTCTGGGGGTCGTCACATGGTTGCGGAGAAAAAAATAAAATAACATATTTTAGACTGGGGGAATGGTTTTCACATTATATTGCCTGTACAAGTGATATAATTTGCCTTAGAATAGATTTTACTGAGTGTGTTTGTGAACAGCCAAAATTGAATTAGTTGTTGTTCTGTCTGTGGGCAAAGCAATGGTCTTCATGTGTGAGTTTGGTAGCTTTAATTATATACAGTAATCCCTGAACAGTCTCTGACATTGGGGTGTTAAATGTCCCAGTGCTATGGGAGGGGGGGGTGGGGGTGGTTGCGAACACCAACCTCATTAATCTGGGGGGTCGCGTCTCGAAAAGGTTGAGAACCACTGCTCTAGCACACAGATACATTCTACAATGCAGGGAGCAGCAACAAGCAGTATCAATGTGTTAAGAGGAAGACTTCTGCCATTGACTTAAACAGCAATGAGGTGTATGTCTGACCAAACACACACACACACACACACACACACACACACACAGAAAAGATCAGGTTCATCACGGTACTTCTGGTCACTTGCCATTGTTTTTTGCAGATTTACATAAAGTTGTAATTACTTTTATCTTTTCTCTCCTGGACAACATGCTTTACTCTGGTACTCCTGTACAAATGACACTGTATGATTTCAAAGTCTTCTTTGGGAAGTGTGGTGCAAAAACACCACAGCAAAGGCTGCACACCGCCAACAATCTTTCCAAAATGAAAATACAAATCGAATTGATCAGCTTTCTACTCTCAGTTACAAATCAATAAAGAGGTCGGCCTTCATAGAAGTGGAATCTTGCGGCTCACCTGTACTCCTCGGTGTAGGGGGCGCTCCCTGAATGTTCCTGCTTGTACGTTCGGTCATGGTAACGGTCCGCTCTAAAGGAGTCTTGGGGACCCCACTGGCCAGCATCTTAATCATCAGAGAAACATACAGGTACCATCTTATTTGTTTTTACCAAGACATAAGAGTGTAGCACACTGCTAATAAGAGCCTGTGTCCCTGTACCTTGTCGTCCATGCTGTCCTCTATAGTAGTCGCGGTCATAATAACCATAGTGGTCTCTGTAGTCCCAGTGGCTGTGGTGTGGATAGTCATACCCATGCCTGGAAATACAGGGCATCTGGTTTCATCAGTGCACTCATTCATTTTCTTCACCTGTTAATCCTTCCATCCTGAAGAAGGCATAATGTGCTGAAACACTTCTTTAAAAAGAATTTTAAAAGATCATATGAGAGTGTTCGGCTTTCCTCCTTCTTCCTTTAACCCTTTTCATGGTGACAGGTGTCTGGTGAGTATCCCAGCATGCACTGAACAGCAGGAAGCCAAACATGCGCTGAATTCAACAATCCAATGGGCCACGTACTTGAACCTGGGCTTTTGCACCACCATGCTGTCCCCAAATCAGTACACCATACTATGAAGCCTTATAACTTTTGTAAGTCTTGCACTCCATGATTACATACACTAAAATTATTATTAACTTCTTCCTAATATTTAGTTGCAGTCATTGTGGCACAATCCACATAATAAGAGAAATCAGTGTGAGATCGCACCAAAGATCATTTATAAAACTCCCATTACTGTACACACCTGGACTGGGGTCTTTGGTGTTCCGGGTGGCCATGGCCATAAGGATACTGCTGAGTGTTGTAGGGATACTGCTCCGGTCTGGCAAGAGGACTGGTGAAATGAGCCCTGAAGCGGGCATCAGGGTGAGCCCAGTGCCTGTCCCTCTCTCTGGGGTTCGGTGGTGGGTAGCTCTGGTCCCTGTCCTGCTGAGAATACCTGTAGTAGTCCTCTCTGTCTTTTGTTCTGTGGAAGTGAAAGCCAGAGTCGGGCTGTGGGTGACCTCTGTGATCCATGGTGACCCCTTCACACAGGATCAGCCTCCCTTTAACACCTGAGGTAAATAATGGGAAGTTTGCAGTTCTGTCTGCAGGAAATCCTTATTTCGAAAGTAAAATCCACACCGAAAAAGGTTTTGTTTAGGTTCTTACAGCTCACACATGCCAGAGGCAGTCAAAGTGCATTCAGGACTGCCACATCATTTCACAGGGAAGTCACAGCATGAGCTGATAACAAGTCAGCATGATAACAAGAGGATAAAGTTCACAAAATACTGTGTTACTTACTGCACAGGAGCCAGTGCCAAAAAAAAAAAAAAACGAGTGGAAGCTATTCCAATGAGAGAAGAAAAATCTTTCCGAAGGATATTAAAGAAAAATGAAAATCCTACCAGTCAGAGTATAAATGTGCATAATCGTTCATCTCCGTTCTGTTTGCATTCTGGATCCAGCCTGTGTGTTCTCACTGAGCTGAGAGAAAACAGGGGAGCACGCCCTGCAGACGAGTTTGACAGCTGCACTCCCTCAAGGCTGGAAAAGACAAAATCACGTCCATCTTCAGGATCATTCAAACAAAAACAAAAACTACTGTCAACTTTTCTGTCTCATTTCGACATGACTAACCGTGTCCTCGGGTTGTAGATTAACATGTGGGCTGGGGGGTGGGGGGTGGGGGTACAAATTTTAAGTGTTGAGTCGTGCCACGTTGCCGGTAGGGAAGATGCAGAGGAGCCGTCCGTCCCAGCCGGCTATTCAGGAGTTGGTAGAGCTGGTCCCCGGTCAGTTTCAGTTTTGTTTCTGGGAGCAGGGGGGGGGGCTCACGGAAACTGATTCCTAGTCAGCGGTGACAACTTGGAAGCTGACCGTTTCTTGTAGTAAAAATAAAAGCGTTGATGTTACATTCCCACTAGAGGCGCTCTTACTCCTTATATACTGTGAGCTGTCACTCAGCTCCTTTCCTGCCTGCAGTCTGTCCTGCAGCTGTCCTTGCAGTGATTGTTTCATTCATTTTGTATCATCGATATCTGTGTCTGACCTTCCATATAGCCCACTGTAACTGTAGTGTAGACAAAGATTCATTCATTCATTCATTCATTTGAATGTTTTTTTCTATTTCAAATTACGGCCTATTAGATGTACAGTGAGCTATACTCTTATTCTCTACATACATACATAATTTCCACAGCTACTTTACATTACATTACAATTTACGCCTACCTAAAGGTTATATTCTTTTATCCTGAACAGTGTGGATACATTTCGTTCTGGATTGTCATGTGCCACAGAGGCCTTTCTCACAGCACACATGTTGACTTGTCACAGTGGAAAAAGCACAGGTGTCGGCTCCGATGTATTCAAATATCCATGACAGTGAGACAGTGAGACAGCATGCATGCTTGTGTATATTTGTTTCGCTCCTTGTTTTCTTTTGCCTAAATTTGTTCTTTATATGTTCCTTTAACAAAAAAACTCTCTATTTTATTATACACAGTCTAAGCACCTATAGTTTATAGAGATGGCGAGACTATTTATTTGCATTTCACACACTGTTCTGTGTACAATTGTGATGAACATATCTTTTCATCTTTGGATCTATATGCAATAATAATACATTTGACACAGTGAAGAGATGTTAACTAATTCAAATCCCTTTTAAAGGTCTTTCTCATAGTCCAAAGGAGGAGGATGAAGAGAACAGGGAGCCCCACAGCTATACAGGCTCTTCAGATTGTTATATTTTTATACTGGTATACTGGTGTAAAACTTCTCTAATGTCCATCTGCTCATGCAGTTTTATAAGTTATAGACGCTTATGTCTACAATAAGTGTGAACCAAGTGGAGGCAGAACTATGTAGTTATGCACATATTCATACACATTGTCATAAGATGTTTAGAGAGGGGGAATGTTAAGCACAAAAAATAAGAAAAGATCACATCAGCTATTTTTTGAGGATCTGCAACATACTAACATTTAAAATGTAGCAGACCTCTGATGTTGTTGACAATTACCTCCTCCCTTCCCCTACATCCCTTTAATATTTTGCACCATATTTAATCTTTCAATTTCACATGTTCCCGCACAACCTTTGTTGTATATATTTTCTTGTATATATTGGGAATGTTTGATATTTTATTATGTCAAGCACAGTACTGGAGGGGGCAACAAAGCATTTCACTGCATAATGTAGAAATATGTTGAGTATGTGACAAATACAAAACTTGAAACTTCCAATGACTCACTTCTGATGACTTGTCTTTGTGTGTGCTGGTGTGCAGCTACACATGTAGCCTGCTTCCTGCACTGGAGACACTGGTAGTCTAAAGTTACTATAACTCACTATGAAGGTTTTATTGGAGCAAAACATCTGAGCACCTGTGACAGTGGAATTTGTAGCTGTAGAAAATAGTCACACGTGTGTATCAGTAAATTTGAAGTCACAGAGATTTTTTTTTCTCTCCCCCACAAACACAACACAGCAGTTACACCTTCTCAAATTCTTCATTGCAGGTGCACAAATCCTCTGCTACGAATCACAAAAATCACAAATTAAGAACTCATCCGCTCACACTTTTGCACCTGCAATGAAGAATGCAGCCACAGGGAGTCGCTATATTCACAAACACTAGATGGAAATGGATCTGTCTCCATGTGACCAATGGGACCGGTTTATGCAAATCAGCTGTGGTCTCAGACGTTATTACTACTGGAAGCGGTGGACTCCGCGGGGCATACATTCTCTGAGGACCTGAGCACACAGAAGCACCCTGATTTCGCTCTGGGTATTATTGAACACCAAACCGCTCGGATGTGCAATATGACTTTTGAAGAAACCAGTGGAGATACTTCTTCAGAAAGGTTAGCCTGCGTTGTTTAGCCTTTTTGCACGTTTAGCATCCCTCCAGCCTTGGTTGTAACTTGTATTTATCGTACTTACCGTTAACGTTGGATGTGAACTTCACGACTGGCACCGTTTTCGGGTGGAAGAAACCACTGCCAGTGCCTTAACCTGGACTCGTTTTATTTGACTTTCTGTGTCAACTGAGGTTTCTCCCATACTGTCAGTTCTGTCTGTTGTTTAGTCTCATACAACGTTAACCGTCAGCTAAGGTCAAAGCTAAGCTTTAGCGTTAGTTGAGCTAGTTGTTTTAGCTAGCGTTAGCGCTACGCGTTCATCATTCAACATGTTAATATTGTTATGTCTTGGTACACGTTGCAGTGTGTATCGGGACATGCAACGTTACACCATTAAGGCTAACTTAGCTATAACCCATGTCATGTGAATACCATTACTGGATAATATAGAAATCTATCGCGTTGGCTGTGTTTTGCTGGCTGATATTTCAGCGATTATAATCTAATAGTGATCTGTTTCCTCAGGATGGAATCGGTGGCTAAAGCGTTAGAGGAGGTCCTGAGCTCTGCATTGCCTCAGGGTTGCATCACTGTTGGAGTCTATGAGGCAGCAAAGTCACTAAATGCGTAAGTTAATAATATGATCTAGTAAATGAACTTGGGATAAACGTGAGATATATTTCCTTTTTCCTCACAACTCTCTCTCTCTCTCTCTGTCTTGTTGCTTTTAGGGATCCAGACAACGTGGTGTTGTGTCTGCTGGCCACAGATGATGAGGAGGATGTGGCCCTCCAGATCCATTTCACCTTGATCCAGGCGTTCTGCTGCGAGAACGACATCAACATCCTGCGAGTGAGCAACATGAGGCGTCTGGCAGAAATACTCGGAGGAGGGAAGCCTGGAGGGGAGCCCATGGACCTGCACTGTGTTCTAGTTACTGTAAGTGTCATTGCTCATGTGTGTTTGCTGGAGTAGTGCTGTGTATTGCTCACTTCCCTTCAGACTGCAAAGGGAGATGTTTGTCAGGCCATGGTTAATACTGCAGTGGTTGTGCAATCTGAGTAATTTCAGTCTGTTTGCACATTTCATAAATCAGCCGATGGTTAACTGCTTTGTCCCTTCTTCTGCAGAATCCTCAGCTGTCGCTGTGGAAGGACCCCGCTCTGAACAAAGTGAACCGATTCTGCAGAGACAGTCGCTGTTTGGATCAGTGGGTGCCTGTTATCAACCTGCCCGACCGATGATGAAACTGCTTGGAATATCAATGTATTGTGTGCATTGGGGGAAAAGTAACTGCACAAGGCCTGTGTTCATGTCTGTGTTGGACTCCTTTGGAAAGTGCCCCACAGAGAGAGGTGGGAGGGGCAGAAAAGAAAAAAGAAAAAAAGGGGAAAAAAAGACCACAAGGAAGCGAACAAATTTACCAGGTCAGGGCGAACTCGTGTGCCAAGGGAGGAGTGACTCAGCAGTCTGGGTTCCAGGACTTCCAGTGTATGACTGCGCCTTTTCTCTGCTGAGAATGAAGCCTTTACAGGAAACTGAATCATGTGAGAGGGCAGGCACACCCGGTGGTGAGCACAAGCGCAGGACTGGGGAAGAGCAGACAGAGAGCCTGACAAGACTCCCAAGGACTGGACCACGCTGGAGTGGACCAGTCAGAGCTCTCAGCTTGAAGAATTTCTCATGAAAATTCGACCAAATCCGAGCATTTCTTTAACAGCACATTTATGTAATAGTATTTAAGACTTGTCACTTTGATAAATCAAAAAGGGGAAAGTTTTCAGATTATTATTATTATTATTATTATTATTATTATTTTAAGGGCAATGCAATGTTTAGACTTGTCCACTAACTGATGTTTTTATGTTATTAATTTAATGAATTATATTTATTGTACATAGTTTATGGAATTCTGCCTTGTTAAGTTGAATGAAATAAACAAACAGAACCAACAGTTCACAGGGTGGTTTTGCCTTGATGATTTCCAGGTACTACAGGTTTAGCACGCTTGCAGGAAGTCACACGGTGGCCTGAGGAACAGCACATGTGAAGCTCCGCGTGTTCCCCCACAGGGTTTGGGTTTTCTCCTGGCATGTCACAGGGCAGGTTCAAGACACATTTCTACCCTTTTTCTGCAGCTTGGACCAAAAGCAAGAAAATGTTTTGGTTTTTTGGTAGTCTGTTAAAATGATTAATGCACCACCTTTTTTTTCTTGAAATCAGCTTTACTCATGCATGGGAACTCTAGGAAAATATGACCTTTTGTACATTTTGAGGATCAAGTTACATTGAGGGGAGGAGAATTCCCATTGTAGTATGAGTGGATGGGGCTCATCGTGACCGCCTTCTGCATCTACGCAGTCGGAGCTAAATTTACTGCAGAGTGGGTTAGAACTAGCAGAGAGGCAAGAAGGAACAAAAAACACGTGGAAGACCCATTTCAGACTGTAAAAAGAGGAAAACAGAAATGATTAGTGCTTGTACAGAGTGGGGAGGGACAAAGCCTTCTACACAGAGGGTCACAAGACAATGGATGCATGAGTCAGGGCTATTCAGGTCTCCATCGCTAGAGCTGTACAGTAAAAATAGCCCTGTGAATAGAGGTGTTCCCCCCCTGACCACTGTCTCACTGACAATAGTAGCACTTGTAATTAATTACAAGTAATTAAGTATTAATTAATAAAAAAAAACAGGTAGGGTGCACAGAGAGGCTGCAGAGATGTCTGCGTGCAGCTGGGGACAACAATCCTCTCTGGTGGTCCTATCAGATGGTGGATAACAGATGGGGAGGAAAAAACTGGGTCAAAAGGCAGGACTGACTGGAAGACGGGAGAGGAGTGTGGGATGTGTGACAGTGGCCGGAGGGTTTGTGGTCGTGTTAAGTTGAGGTTAAAAGGGTGCCGTTTGCAAACGTGATACAATGATCTGCAGAGGCCAAACCATGCAGATCTGCACTCCACTGAACTGATGTGTTGCTACTGTCTTCCTTTAGGGACGTTGGCAATCAGCACAACTGAAATGTTTTTTTAGTACCAGATGAGACACAAAAAATGGTAAAAGGTCTGAGATTTGATAATGATATTAACAATAATACCAAGACAGAAGCACTTTATTTCCTTGACCAGAGCCCTCCTGTCCCACAGGGAGGGGCCACTAAAAGTAGGTGAGGTATTGGAGATACGGGATTATTGGCTTATCCCTGGAGCTTCTCTGCTGCACTGACAGGTAATACAATCACTGCAAACAGCGCTGCTACAAAGCCTGTGCTATCCATCATCTGACTCCAGTGAGGGTTACATCAATGTGGGCCAACAAATATGGCCTGACCTGATTGCGGATGTAACATCACACCTGAGGTGGCTGAGAAAGGAGAGAAAGGGCGGCTCAGAAGAGCAGGGATTATTGCATAACATGACCCACAGGGGTAAGAACCTTCACTGTGAGCAAACAATGTTTATGTGCTCCTGACCTGATGCTAGAGACACTCATCCACTTGTTTGAACATGGCGACCTGTGATTCCAACAAGGGAATTAAATTGGTTAACAACAGGCCTAGTTAACGACTAATGGCACTAACAAGTGCAAATTAGCAAAGAGTAGTTTTGGCTGAATAGGTATTTGTTTCTTAGTTTGGGCAGGGTGTTACCTCCAAATACTCACTGTATGTCATGGATACCAGCAGAAAGCATGCTGTGTGTAATAGCTTCATAGAAACTACAATCAGAAAGTTAAAACAATATATTTTAAAAACAAAGCTACATGAATGAATGTAATGCAAGTAGCAGGTTGAGTATCTAGTTTTCCCCGTGTGAACACTTACAGGAAGTTAAGCCACAGGGACTCAGACGGGAACAACAAGACGAAACCGTGCTAACCTCCAGCCATGTGGGATTTGGCTGGTAGTGTACAGTCAGTTTTCAGAGCTGTTATCAATGAAAACTGCTCTTGGCTTTGGCTAGAAATGGGGTTGATGAGAACAGTGAAAGTGAACCAAAAGACTAAAGTTGTGTGCTGTAAAACCAAAACAATGAGCTGAAAGATGCTAAAGTGCTCCATAGAGCTGAGGGGAACTGCGCAGATAATACTCTATAGGTTTGTCACTACAACACTACAACCTGTAATGTGACCCCTTTCACATTACACAGTCATTTGACCTATTGTTAATGTATAAATATTGATTAGTGCAGCTTTAAGTCATACAAATGGCTATTTCACATACAAACTAATAAATGCATGCATTCAACACACTCTTAACCAGATACTTGACTACGGAATTCACGGAATGTAAACTCATCAGATATCCTGGCAAAACCTATGGAAAGTCACTTATATACAAGTCACACACATATACAGTATATATACTGTCTATGACTTGTTTTCCATAGGTTTCTTTGCATTTACCACCAACAAGTAAAGGCAGGATTATGACATACAGTAAGTTGTTACCTACACTCACCAGGTGTGAGAAACCACAAACACTGTAATTGTTTTTTCTAATAAAAACATAAATTCACATTCACAAATGCGTCATTAACCAAAACAACACATTCAGCTTTAATTCAAAAAGTTGAATTAATGTCACAAAACAGAAACTGAACATTGAGGTTTGACTGAATCAGTACAATCCTATAAAGTACATTTATCAGTTAAAAGCAAGCACATACTGTGGTTCATGGAAATACATACTGTACTGCAATATTTATGGACATGAGATACGGTATATCTTAATGCAATTCATTATTGAACACGAGTCATTTTGAAATATGATGTCATAGACAGAGTTAATAGCCTATAGTAAGACATACTCCCTTCACCTAAGGGCCTTTCTTATTCACAGTATTGGACAACAGCACTTATGTGACTACAAGGTAGTTGAGAGGTTGAAGCCGGATCACTTCATTATTAAGGCCCTGGCTGGTAAAACTGCAAAATTAATTGCTTATGTTTTGCATGAGCACACAAGACACAAATGACATAAAGTCACAGCGACACACTGCCAGTCATACGTTCTCTTAATAAAATCTAATTAAGTTGTAGAGCAGTTGTAAACATGGAATGTTTCAAATTCAAGAGTATAACAGTCATCTGGTGTTTACAGGTTTCAAAGCGCCTGAAAAGTACAGTCATAAGCCTCGGCTCTGCAGACAGACAACAGAAAACTGCTAGCAAAAATATATATATTTTGGGACACCAAAAGTCTAATAGTGACATTAAATATGTAGATTTGATAAGATGGCACAGATTGGTCTTGAATCTTTTTTTTCAGCAATGATGGCCCCATAATGACAAGTTGTTTTCAAAATTAAGGAATACCTCATGGAAAAGGGTCATGCACAATGTGCAATGATCACAAAAGTTCATACTGGTACTTTTATCTATACATGTCTCATTTTTAGAGATAATTGGACTAAAAGTTTTAAATAAATTTTTTAAGGCAAATGCAAATTAAATGAGTAAGAAAAGAGACATCTAGACTGTTTTGTTAATAGAATTCGCCCCCCTGGTATTAAAACATCCTAATTTAGACGTCACATTCATCATATTTAATAGCTTTGCACTGGATTCAAATGAAGTGGGTATGGAAAGTTGTATAACAGGAATTATAACAGGGTGCAATTGGGATTAGCTTGAATGAAAAAAAGAAAAAAAAAGACAATCCAGTGTCAATTTATCCCAAACGTCTGAGTCTACACTGTAAGTGAACTAATCTATATCGTAACACTGGCAAAATAAATTCAACAATAGAATTGTGTGTCTCTGGAAAGGCTTAATTATACATGTCAGCACAATTTGAACCATTTTGATTGCTCTGTCTGTGCTAAGAGAGAGTCAGGATCAATTTAATGGCCAGTTTTTACAGACTATTATTTTTGACTGTGACTAGACGACTCAATGTTAAGCAGGAGCGGTGCATTAGTGGCAACGGACCTTCACTCTTACCATTTGTCTTCATGTGATGGACAGCACATACTCGTCCAACGACAGGATATCATTATCTCGGGTGCTCATTACCAGTAGCACACAAACTACAAAAACTGTTTTCTGAAGCAAGCCTGATGAAAGTAAGAGGTGAAAGCTGAAAGCCTGAATCTGATTGTACCAATGATTGAGGGGGCTTGTTTACACACACTGGGATAATTGAGTCAGGAACTCTCCCATCCATGGCACAGCTCCTGTCAGGCCTGAGGTCTGTGACCTGCTACATATTGTCAGATAACAGTGCAGAGAAACACAAGTCACCACTGAACCTTCATATGAACTTTTCATCATCTTTGTTTGAGCTAAAGTTTTGATCCGAGGCCACAGCTTCAGACTTCTGCCTGTTCTTTGGTGTAACTGCTATCTGACTGCAAGGCATAGAGGCATACGTTCCTTGAACTGCAGCAGGCGTGTGAAAAGGTTAGGGGGGTACACTGGTCTTAAGATAAGTTGTGAACAGTATTACTATCAGCTTTTTTTCCCCACATAAGAATCAAAAGGAGTTCAGGTGTTCCCCTACAAAACAGTGCAAGGCTTTTTATCCTTGAAAGGGTTTTCTGAAGCAGGGACGCCCATGAGCAGCGGGTCATTCTTGGCATGTTCTCCACAGTAGCGCATCAGGTCTGATGAAGCCTTGGACACCTGCAAAGAAATCAGCCCACACACTGATCTACCTTGGCATACACAGTAGAAGTAAGACACTCAGAGTGGTGTGAATGACTATGAATATAAAGGCACCTTTATCCTCTCGATGCTGGCCTCTATCCTCAGCTGCTGCACCATCCGCCTGGCCTGAGCTATGCTACTGGAGCTCTGCATTTTTGATGACATCGCAGTCTTTGGCAGCTGTGCTCAAACCTGAAAAAAAAGTTTGCTTACATTAATTAGAGATGCAGTTGGTATTTGCACAAAGGAAACCGACAAAGCCACAGTGTAATATATCTATTAAAATTATTCCTGGCATCAAGATGTTCTGTGGAATGATAGAAGGCTGCTGCTAAACATACTGCTGAGGCTATCACTGCCTTTATACAAAGTCAACAAAATCATTTTATCCTGTCAGCAACTAAGTTAGGTTACTTAGATTTGATGCTGTTACTGGTATCATATTGGTAACTAGTACCTTTATTTAGATATGAAGATCTCTGTTTTACCTAGTTTGAAAGCTGTTTGCAATTCATCCCATTTAAACTGTGCCAGTAGCAGTTCTGCCAAGGTTAGTGGTACATTTAGGATATCTAAGGTTAAGGAATTATTGAAACATATAATGCAGTTACAAGATAGTTATGAGAGAAGACATGTGAGGTAGTTCAGACGCTCTAAAAGTAGAGCTTAATAGATGAATATCACGAGATGATTATTTCGTCTTGTCGGCATCCAACTTTGTAATATAGAGTGCAATGATTAATATGAAATTTGTCGTTAGCGATGAAGCTTAATGCGCTGTGATAAGTTAACTGTTTAAGTAAGAGCCTAGGTTGGAGGAGAACCAGGGGTATACACAATTGGATCATCAGCATAACAATTGATGTTAAAGTACTGATTGTGAAGAATAATGTTATTCATGTATAATGTAAATAGTTATGGGCCCAGGGATAGACCCCTGAGGCACCCCGTAACTGATAGCAAGGGGGCTTGATTTGGTACCACCAGCCACAACAGTATCCCTGTAAAGGTAGCATAAAACCAACTTAGTGTGACATCATATAAAACCTTTAGACTGTAGTTTGTTAAGGAGGAGCACAATATAACATTTTGTCCAGTGTGAAGACACTGCTATTTCTGCAACTGCAGGCAAAAACCAAATTGCCATGGCTGTAGTACATTCAGTGAGTCGATTCTAGGACTTTTGCCACGAAGGAAAGCTTAAATATTGGAAGGTAGCTGTTGAGATTACTGACGTCAACGTCTTTATGTAATAGTAGAATCATGGCACTTTTACATATAATGTATATTGCAAACTTAAAATATAACAAGACTAAGAGTCTACAGCCATGCTGGCAGCTTTGTGAGCTACAGTGGTGCTTTGAGTTGCATGCTAACATCAGCAGGGTTGCCAACTCTCATGCTTCTGGCGTGTGACACACGCTTTCACGTTCTGTCTCACGTGCTCATGCTGCCGAAACAGTTCTCACACCAAAACACTGCGACAGCAACAGAGATGAACAGGTGAACGGACATATCGTTGGTTACGTGGTGTAACCCCCATTCTATGAGTATGGGCTCTTACTCCGTTTGGTCCACGATATGTGCGCGATGCTTATCGCCGTGTTGATTGGACAGCTGTTCTGGCAGAAAACCCTGCGCGGAGCCCAGAAGGCGATCAAGCAAGTCTGTGAGTGAATGAGTGTTCATATTTGGCTGAGTGAGTGAAAGAGTATTCATGTATATATCTGGCTAAGTGAGTATGTGTGTTCATGTATTGGCTATGTCAATATGTGTCTGGAGTAGGATCAGCTCCTGTGTTCTTTTGTTTCTTTTTGTTTATTTCTGGTTCTTGTTAGACTACTTGTGAACATTCAATAAAACGGTGTAGTTCTGATATTGGAGTAGTTCTGACCATGTTTGACTTTCACTAATGAATGAACCTGTGTGCCCTTGTCTAATATTGTGAAATTGTGAGTATTTCCCAGGGTGGAAGTGGCTTACTCAGGCAATATCCTTAAATCTTACAATATAATACTGCAATTTCCCCACTGAGGGACTAATAAAGGATTATCTTATCTTATAAGGTCCCGCTCCTGCAACATGTGTAAGGTGCATACTTTTTTAAACCCTGACGGTGAATTGAGTCCAAATATGTGCACATGATAAACTGCGCAACCCAAAGTTGGCAACGCTGGTCTTAAGCACTGTTTACCATTGTCACCACTTTAGTTAAGTGTGTTAGCATGCTAATATTTGCTAATTAGCACTAAAGACAAAGTACAGATGAGGTTGATGGGAGTGTCATTAGTTTAGCAGGTATTTGGTCGTAAACCAAAGTACTGGACAAATAAAAATTTTTACATAATGATGGTGGTAGAGCATCACCAAATGAATCATCCTCTGGGGGACATGAATGTCTGTATCAAATTTCATGCCAATCTACCAGCTGGTGACACTAGAGAAAAAGTCAGGGGATCGCTTAAGTCAGTAGGATTCATCCTCTGGGCACCATGAATGTGTTTACAAAATTTCATGGCAATCCATCCAATATTTGTTGGATATTTATGCCTGGATCAAAATGGTGGACCAACTGACAGACTGCCATTTCCATCCCTGGAACCATGCCAAGCATGGCTAATAAAAAGAGTTTAATGAATGAGCAGCTTTGAACAATATTGCAGAAATTAGAAGAAGTGAAGTTACTAATATGTAACTGCACAAATGTCTAATGTCTATAGCTTTCCAGAAATGACAGTTGACTTATCAGCTGGAATTGAATCAATGTGCGTAAAAGCTGTGGCCCAACCTAACTCCTGTTTCATAATTCTCACTTCCAGGATTCAATGGTGTGCTTTTACCGGCTCATTACATCACTCCCTGATTGTAGTAGAACAGGCTGCACAGTTTCAGCTTGTTTTCTGCAAACAATCATTTCTTAGAAGAAGAAGAGGAACAGCTTCTAATGCAAGAAAAACACGGCACATATGCTGTGGAGCAATAAGTGAGAATTTCCCTGTGTACCAAACAATTGTTCAGCACTGATGACTTGTTCCTTGAACAACACCAGAAAGTGGCCCTGTGGGACTGACAAAAATAATCTTTGACATATGTGTGGTTAATGTTTGCTCTGTGCTTTGGTGCAGGATATTACAGAGGAGGGGGACACGCTGAAACGGAAGAGAGATGAAACATGGACTACAGAACTAAGGGAGACAAGACCATGCATCCCTTTAATCCCCCCCCCCCACCCACTCCCTTCCGCTTCCTCCACAGGAATCAGCATCACCAGTTACCCTCTAAAGTATAAATGATCAAATATGGGGTGGAGGCTTTAAAAATAGAAGCTACACACACAGGCCAGTGACCAAGGAAACAGAAAGCATAGCTGCTGAGGGACCATTGAAGCTTACCTGAAGAAAACATGACATTAAAATCCCAATTGCACTTTTTTACTGTCAGACTAGTCCATAGCTGATTTCGTAGTTTTTGCTTTCTTGACCTATGCACTCATTGTTCCAGGGAACTTAACACTGAACACACATGGCTCTTTTGTCAACACAGCTGTAGCTTTTAAACCCTCAGTTGCACCAGCCAGGCATGAGTGGACACAGGAAAAGGGAGAGCTGCGTCACAGTGGGGCTGGTCCTCACCCCTTGACATCTGCAGGGACGCTGTGTGACGCCAGCGGCTTACTACAGAGCTCTGTAAGTTTGGAAGGAGGCACTAGAGGTGTAATTAGCTGTAAAGTGACAGAAGTGTTTTCTGTTTTACTGCTCCATTGTTGTGTCCATGGTTTTACTATTGCCTTGAAAGTGGCACTAATGCAGACTAGCAACACGACAGCACTTGATCATAGCTGATACACACTCCACTTTCATGTTTTGAAAGACACAACAGTGCAAGGTCGCAGTTACACTTGTCATTAGATTTTTAAGATGCAATCCTAAACATAACATTTTATGAAATTCAATCTTTCTTTTGAACTCGTCTTCTCCATCTTGTCACATTGTATAATTGTAAACACACTATTGCTACATTGCATTTAGCCCAAGAAACATGTAATCACAATGCAATGTGAACAAAGTGTTCACAAAGTGTGGAGCCTCTTCCCCTCAGGCCAGAGGTGGCAGATGTGGCACATCGTCTGCAGTAGTCAGTCTAGCAGAGGTGAACGGGTTTAGAACACACACTTGCATCAGGATTGGGTCATCCCCCCAGTGTGGGCGCACACAGACTCTGCTGTGCAGCTCTTCTCAAGGAGCTGTCTGATCCAGTGAGCTCCTTAGCCTCAAATGTGCTGAATAATCCTCTATTTCCGAGCAGTATGGTGGCCAGCTTTACAGTAACCCTGCTGGCTCTGAGGGATTATAACATTCTTAGAGAATATATCTGCTTTTAGCTTGAAGCAGAACATCAATTATATGCTACATCTGAAGCTGCATAAGGAAAACATAAAAATATATTTTAAGCTATTACCTAATTGCCATACTATTTTATTTTTGGAATCAAGACCTCAGTCAAATAAGTGCATAAGTGAAAAGAGTCCTCCTTCCAGTAAAACAAACACCAACACGCAGGGAAATGTGTCACTGCAGGGTGTGTAATTCTGTGTATGTGGACTGAGCCTTTAGAGTCCTTCCAGCCAAAAGAATGTCTGCATTGCCTGCAGCTGTGGTGTGCCTGTCTGCATCCAGCATGTGTACTTGTGTGTGGTAAATGTAAACCTGTGGCACACTGAAGGCATTGATACTAAATACATTTGAAGTCTTACAGTAGAGGGATTTCTTTGATGTGGCCGTGGGGCTTTACACAGGTGGGCTCCCACAGGGCCAACAGAGAGGTCCTGCAGAGTTTATGGCAGCAGGTTTTGGCTCTGCGGCGTGTAACTCTACACAGTGCTTGGATCTGCTGCCCGAATCAATACACTAATAACTGACTTACACCGGATTCAAATCAACAGCATGACAGGACTGAATGTGTACTGAACAGTGGGACTCACCCAGTTGGCACATGCATCTCTATGGCGTCTCTACGAGATATTGGCAAGAATTTTCGAAAATAAATATATATCACAACACAGTATGGCAAATGTATGCTGCTCTTGATGCAATGATCTGTGTTCCACTGTAATGCAATACGTCTGACAAAACTTTTCAAACATGAAAACTTTAATAACTTGTTACTAGTAGGGCTGCATTGAGCAATTACTTTAATCATCCATTCATTTGACAATTCTTTAATCTGTAAAATTACAGAAAATAGTCATACAAGCTAAATCACAATTACCTAGATGTCTTCAAAGTCCACTTACTTAGCTTTTTTGGTAGCTTACTTGCATCTCATGGTCTTCATCAACAGATTGGTTGTCAGTTGACAGTTTGTCATCACCTGACTTAAGTATGTTGTAATCAATTAATCAAGGTAATTTCCTCACTGCCTATTACATCTATTACAATATAACAAAAGATGAGTGGAGCTGATTAGTCAATAAATTGATTAAGTCAACACCAGTACCTAATAGAATAACAATAAAAGTAAAACTAACATAGAAAAAGTAATATTGCATATGATATTGATATTGAATTGATGATTAATCGGTTGATCAAAACAAATGACTGTTATTAACGGATAGGTTCACATTCTTTCAAGTCTGTCTTAAGACAATACTCACATGTCCACATGTGCATTGAACAGTCCTCGTTCTGTGCAAAAATGCATTGTAAACTTTAGCCAAAGTTTAAGCTTGTTGATTGGGTTGTCTGAACGCTGGAATGCATTTTTGCACAGAATGAGGACTGACCTGGAACAAATACAGCAAACAAAAACTATTTCAACTTTACTATGTAAAGTTTTAAGACAGACTTGAAAAAAATGTGAACATATAAATGCCTCGAACTGTGTTCCACTATTATTCGATATATTTGACATATCCCCTCACCAGTGAAAACATACACTTTAATAGCTCCTTGGATTGATTTCATTTATAGTGCAATAAAAGACAAACCAAGGGGCATTTTGCTCCCAGATTACAGAGGTATTAGTCAGTGTCTGATAAACAGAAGGCGGGCTGAGTCTCCAGCCTAAATGATTAGTTATCAGCCCTTCAGTTCCAAAAATATTAGGCCATGGGACACTGAGCAGCCCCATTATCTTTCCGTTGCACTGCTAAACTGCCTGGCAACAACACCGGCAGGCTCCACAGTGCGCTCCTGGACCAGGATCTGTGGCTGCATCTACAATAAGCTCTGAGGCTTAGGCACATTTGAGAGGCACGGTGACAATGCAGACAGGCTATCAGCATTGTGCCACACTCACAACTGCTATTTGGCATTGTGTAGAACAAGAGGCACCGGGACAGGAGTCCAGAGCTTTTACAAGTTTAACTGCGCCCTCATGAGCGCTAATCTCAGACAGCCTGATGCTATCTGGGAGCCAGGCTGTCCAGTCAGGCGTGCAGAGGAAAGAGACAGAGGCCTCCCAGAGAGAAACAAACACACAGTGTCGCTTCTGAGCTCGGTGGAGACAAACTGTATGACTAATGCTATAACACTCCAACCTGTGCACGAACATCATCGATTACAAGCTTTGATGAGGACAGATCATTAAAGGCGCCATGGGTGCTGTCCAAAAAGCTTTGAAGAGTTAATGTGTGAAGTCAGCTGACATGAAAAGAAGCACAGAAGGCATCTGTGTTTGCAGACTAAACCAGGAGATGAGGGTTCCAAACCGCTGAGTCACAGGCTGTGAGTTTCACCTGCCACACACAGCTCTGCAGCGGCATGCAACACCTTTGCCTAGAGTAAGGTCAGCTGTGGGACAACAGATTCTCACTCCAGTTTCTGTCATCCTGTCCTTTCTTCCCACCTGGGCACCATGTGCAGAAAAACAGGTTCCTTTGCGTGTGTGTGTTAGTGTGTGTGTGTCCAGTCACACAGCCTGCAGACTGTCACAGGCCGTTTAAAAAGTTCAAAGCTTTGAGTAATGTGCTTCTGATTCCATGAGAACTATAAGTTCATCTTCGGCCCTCCCTGCAGAGAGTGTATGAAGTGTATGACTGTATAGTGAATAACATCCATGGATTAGGGCTCTCTTTGAAGTTTTGGCAACTTTTCTTTCATGCGCTTGGAAGTCAATGGAAGCTAAAAAGCCGTGAACCAGGTGCTGCTCTCTTCTACAACAAATCATGCATGTGCGCAGAGTTTCTTCCCTCCTCTGCTTTGATTGTTTTCCAAAAAAACAACAACAAAAAAAACAGGTAGATTTGACTATGATCGGACACGCAGAGAGGAGAAGTGAAAATCTGACCCTTTTCTTTTTCTGATCGTTTTTTATTGTTTCCGTTATTGTAAAACAAAATGGACACTATAACTTTTTTAGTCAGGCTAGCGGCATGGCTCTACGACAATGTGGTAATGCTTGTCTGTTGGTCAGTTGGTCCACCACTTTGGTCCAGACTGAAATATCAAAATTGGATGGACATTTATGGTCCCCAGAGGACGCATCCTAAAGTCTTTGATGATCCCCTGACTTTCCCTCTAGCGCCACCAGCAGGTCAAAGTTTTCACCTGTGAAATTCCTCAACATCTACTTGACAGATTGGCACAAACAGTCGTGGTTCCCTAACAGTGTATCCTCATTTTGTGGATTTGATTGAAATGTCTCGACAACTATTGGACGCATTGCCATGAAATTTGTTACACAGATTCATGTCTCCCTCTGGATGAATTGTAATAAATTTGGTGATGTCATGACTTTAAGAACCATCATCAGATAAAAATGTGTCCAATACTTGGGTTTATGACCAAATACCTGCACAAACTAACAACATTTGACAATGCTAACTGCAAGTTGAAATCTATTTTAAAGGGTGATAAGTCTTGCAATCATTAGGTATGTAAAGGATGGGCTAATTGTTTATGTTCTAACATACATTTGAAAAGACTAGACTGGTGAGACTACTCCTTTAGCACATTGCAGTAAGGGGATGAAAGGCCAGGCTATGTGTCCTTGGACATCCATAAGCATGTAGTGGAGTGCATAATTTGTAAGAAAAGAAAAGAAAAAACAAAGAATTAAATTATATTTACTGTTGGAACTTAAGCAGACCATGTGGTTTTAAGATACTGGAGTACATACATGCCATTTACTGTCAATTTTCACTTCCTGGTATACAATGTGCCATACTGTAAGACTTATAATGGTCCCAAACTAAACGTTGGCTAATTTCAAATGGATGTTGGCATACACAACGTCCTGCATCCTATATGTGTGAGGAATTTAACGCTTTCTAGACCCTTATTGAAAATATGGCAACTAACGTGCAGAACTTTGGAAAGGGGGGGGGGGGTCTGTGTTGTCTTTCTCCA
Source organism: Maccullochella peelii (assembly GCA_002120245.1). Lineage (NCBI taxonomy): Eukaryota > Metazoa > Chordata > Actinopteri > Centrarchiformes > Percichthyidae > Maccullochella > Maccullochella peelii. The sequence goes on from LKNJ01000658.1 coordinate 46,807, forward strand.
GACTGTATTATCTTCACTTAGATACTGAAAGCACCTAATAATTCTGCTGTCATCACTACAAATCCTCTGAAGACAACAAACAGTCTCGGCTCCAGTGGATCGGCGCGCACGGCTCCAGGAAAGAGCCCTCAGGGCACAGCTGAGTGTAACAGTTAATGAGCCCTTTAGTTAGCCCTGTCTGCTCCCTGATCCGACGCTGTGGGAGCCGTCACGCCGGCCTGTCTTCGCCTTATCTCTCTGTACACAGTCACTCAGAGACAATAGAGCCACACAGAGGGGCTCCACAAACAGAGAGCTTGAGAACTGCTTTTGTGGTTTGGTGTCAGGTAAAAAGTCACAAATTTGATGGATACTACATTGTATCCTATACGCAAGTGAGTAGCAGTGTGTGCATCTGTGACTGTGAATGCTTTGTGTGCAAGGTGGGCCAGGCTGCTATTTCCTGCTGAGTGGGAGACATGAAAGATTTTTATTCTGTTGATATCTCTGCACAAATGCACCAAGCTGTCTCCACCCTATCATGGGAGAAAAACTCCCACCACCAACAAAAAAAAACCCCGCTCTCAGTAGTTGACTGCATTCGTTGAAATCCCCCAGGAGGGAAAAGTGAGCAGGAAGGGAAAAAAAAGAGCCCACTCTCTCCCACCAATACTTCCTGGAGCCCGGGGCAGTCCTGGATCTGCATGGGTCTCCCCGACAACTGAGCTTTGTCTAGACAGAAACCAATGCTCCACTCACCGGATAGGAATTCAGTAAACCCACAGTCCCTCATTCTCACACCACCTTTAGCCCGCCGCTCTCACAAGGCACCAAACAACCAAGTCACAGCTCTCATTGTCACAATAACCCAGCCTTTACACTCCCAACCAAATGCACCACCCTGTCATTCATGGAAATAAAAGAAATGGGTGCATTTTGCTAAACAAGGTGTACTCTGTGCATGAAAATCAGAGCCTTTTGTTCTTCTATGTGGGAATGTAAAACAGGCTGCAGAAGATTCCTCTCATTCCACCTTGCTTCACATCAAGCTTCAAAACCAGTAATGTGGGATGCAAACAGTGCTGCGTGAAGGACATGGAGAACTGAGTGACATGTCAATCCAAAGAGGCCAACACGTTTTTTTTGACATGGTCCGTTGCTTAAGGATAACCATCTTCCTCCATAGCTGCTGTTTTCACGCCATTCCTCCAAGGTTACTAGTCCTCTCACCTTTCCCCACTTCCCCACACTCACATGCCTAATGAACAGACACACCCACACACACAAAGTAATTGTTTTACATGCATACTAAGGTTTCTCAGCACGGTATAGCACTGACTGCTGGGTGTAAAGTTTTCCTACAAATTCTAGTACTTTTATATTAAAATAATTTCCTCCTGCTCTTACAACACTGTTATCCACAAGAGCATTCAGTAACAAGCACCATTTCATACATTTCATTTTAACAGGCAAAAAAGCTACAGAATAATTGCTTTTTTTAATTATAAGATTACTTCTCATGCAGGGTCGTAGCAAGGGTTTTACAAATCCATGATCAAGTCCATGATCCCCCGATGCATCCCCTCAACTCAGGAAATGCCGCTGGCAGCCTCAGGTTTCCACATCACACTTGTATAAGTTGAATATTGGACCAGGACTGGCTTCCAAACTATTTGTGATGTCACAGATCAAGCTCGTAGGCCCGCCCCTTAAAATCAGATTTTCACTGAGCACATAGAAACTTCCAGCAGATGAATGTGAAAACACCCTTCTAGTGTTAAACTCTGCACAGACGTCATTCTGTACAGTGAAGCTCAGACACTCAACTGGAGGAACAAGAAGAGAAACATATTTTTGACTGGAGGGGAACTTTAATTAGAATTCATCTTCAGTTTAGGACACTGTGACATGCAGTTTAATATGCATAGACTGCATTGGTAAACGTCAAAATGGACCAAATTTCAATCAAATATTGATGACAGATTTGACTGTCTGACTCAATGTAAGCAAGTGACAGCGACCCTCTCACATATGATACGGTTGTGCTCTGAGTCAACTCATTTCTGGCAACTAATATTTCTTTATTTTTTAACAGAGGTTTTTGAAACACAGATTGAATGCTACACACTTACAGCAAAGTGACTTTGCAGGATCTTCGGCTAAATCTGAGTAGTTATTTCCTTTTCTACCCTCACTGCTCGAAGACTACTTAAAGAAGTACTGCACACTTAAACGTGTTTTTTGAGCTGTAAACTAAATTATATGACTGCACTGTGATGAAGCACATCAATGCTGCTGCCCTGAACCTGCGAGGCCAACGCTGACATAGAGTCAACTGGTTGGGACCGGTCTATGTCATGAAATTTATATTCAAACAAACTATAATCAGTGTCAGTCATGTCCCCTGACCCTCACACTATAGAGACAGAGCGCAAGGGGAAAATAATTCATCTCTCTCCATTGACTTTGTATTGCGTGAAGGCGCCTCCTTGTCACTTCAGTCTGGTAGCAAACAACAGAAACATGCCTAAAAGCTGCTGTGTGGTGGGACGCACCACCAACAGGGTAAAGAACCCAGAACTAAGTTTTTAGAAGCTGCCGAACCCAAAAACTGATGTTGCGTGGAGACAGATGTGAGGCATCAGCAGGAAGAATGGGAACACTGTGGGATGTGTGCAGCAAGCATTCTGTCACCAGTCAGTCAAATATCCAAATGTCAGTTTTAGGCTAACTATACTGTTGTAAGTTAAGCTAAAGCATTTTGACAGTATGAAACATGGCTAAATCAGAAAGCTATGCAGTATTATGTTTGCAAGTGTCTTAGCTAACTACAGTAACTTAGCCTGAGAAGGGACACTGAGACAGACATTCAGTTTGTCCTCTCTGGTAGACACAGAGCGCTAAAATAATCCTTTGACATGCTGAAATCTAATGTTTTTAGCTAGCTGCAGGCATTTTGTTACAGTTTCAGCCTTTGGTTGCATATTGTGAGGCCGATTGTTTTCAGAGTATGGCGTGTTGCGCTCTGTCTCTGCAGATATAACATAAGGGGCAATGTATGCGAGTTTCACAAACTATTAAACTACTAACTAACGATTGTATTTAGATGGATGCGTGCGAGACTCTAATATAGCAAGCAATTTAAAAAAACAACCTCATACTAAATGGATCTAGACAGCTGTGAAAGGTTGCATGACAGTATCATTTAAAGTATGCAAAGTTCTGCATCAACAGAATAAGAGACAGAATAAATAGAAAATGAAAGTGGTCTTGTGGTTTGCGTAGTTAAAGAGGCTGATCTAATCAGTGCATGCCTGGCACTGAGGGAAGGTGGTAGTCGGTGATAGGGAGGCTTCTTCACTGCTGCTGCCACCTGACTGCTTATCATGACGAACAAAAGACAGACAGAGAGAGAGACAGAGTAAGGGGAGGGCTGGGAAAAAAAAACACAGCCTTCTGACCTCAGTAACAGGAATGCCCCCCCCCCGGCCTTCTCCTTCCTGTGAACTTTGGAGCACCCCAGAGCTGAGTGAGCACTAAACTGCACATAATGAGCAATCGTGGGGGAGGTAGAGGAGAGAGCTGTGGACGTCAGAGCCACCAGGGTGGACACCATGTCCGAAGTGTCCTTATAGGGAGGCTCCACAAGTGGCTGCAGCTTTTGTCTCATGACATCTCCTTGTCTGGAAGCCACCTGATTGCAAGCCTGCAGTCTTGACGCATTAGTGATCTAATTGGCCCTACAAATTATTACCAGAGACGTTTGCGGAGAGATCCAGAGCAATGAAACAGGTATTATTAACTGAGAAAGAATCCCAAGCATCCACCTCATCCCAGCTCTGCACAAGGGTTACTGCAGACAAAGTGCACATTTTTTAAGGAGAACACACGGGAATTGTGTTCTCCTGCTGAATGCAATCATTTGTTTCAGGATGATATTTGGAAAATGCATGAATTTCACTGCTGCTGGTACTTTTTAGGAGCATTACTGTAAAGAAGAAATGCAAGTTCAACTGGTCTAAATAACAACTTCACGTCACTTCCAGTGAGATAGGGTTACAAACAGAAACTGAAAATAAACTTGAAAAGTCAATGGAGGATCTACATCTCTAAATAACATACCTGAGTAGCTAGTACTTTTTTCCAATATGGAAAATCACATGGATAAAATTCCAAAGCATCAGTCTTTCAGTGGGATCTACACAGATGGAAAGTACATGAGTGCATTTACCCCAATACCTATACTTCACTTGAGTATTTATATTTTATGGCACTTTATACTTTCTCACTTTAGACAGAAACATTGTGCCTCTTTAATGTATATTACAGCTATAGTTACTAGCATGGCTGTACAGTCTTAAGTCTTGTTAACCACCAAAGAGTACATAAAATAGCTCCACCCCAACCAGCTGCAACATTTAAATGCTGCCTATTTGTTAATGTATCAGTAATAATTAAACAATAATAAAAATAAAATTAAAAAAAACAGCACGGGGTGCTCTGGTGGCTGAATGTTTGGGGCACATGTCCCCTGGTTTGATTCCAGCTTGGGGCCTTTGTAACAGTATGAGCTATTCTACATGATTATTTTTACTTTTGCACATTTAGCTGATTATACTTGAATCAGCTAAATGCAGGTCAAATGCAGGCCTTTTACCTGTTATGCATTATGCTACTTTTACTTGCAATAAATAGATTTTTGGCCACTTGGGGGCAACGGAAAGAAGTTGTGAACACAACAATTGCATATCATCACCTTGTTGTGAAGTTGATATCGCAAACTTGTTAGCCAACAGTTGCCTATTAACACATTAAGCAAATATGGAGCAACATTAGCATTCATTCAGTCATGTCTCTGGTTACCTGATGAATGTCAGTCCAATATTCACTCTCTTTTACCCCTGGTTTTGGTCTCTACCAACTCCTGAGGATAATATCTGGCAGCGTTGTCTCTGCCAAAGATAGGGTTGGCAGAGGCAACACTGCAGCAGCAACGCTCCCTGAGTGGACACGACATGCGTGCGAGCTGCAGCAGTTCAGCGAGGCAGCCGTCACGCACAGGTAGAGGTAGGCGCTGTGGCCCAGGCGTAAAAGAATGCTTAGAGTGAACCAAAACAGTGAACTTGCGGACCAGGCAGCTAAACAATGACCTGAAACTCACTATAAAGCTCTGTCGAGGGGAGCTGCAGATTCAGGTGATAATTCTCTGTAGGTTTATCACTACAAGCGACCCCTTTCACATTGTTTTCACATTGTCATTTGATACATTGTTATTATAAAAATATCAATTATAGCCGCTTTAAGTAAAATATTTGAGTACTTCTTCTACCACTGGGGATCCTTAAAATTAAATTTTTAGGAATTGGAAAATAAAAGTTTCTCCAGCAGGGTGGGGAAAGACCTTTCATCGTGTGAGTTCCTACTTAACGGTGTGGCATCACGGTGCAGCTCTGCAAAATGAGAAAGGACCAGATGGAGAATCTGACTTTCATGAGGGACTTGTGTGTGTGTGTGTGTGTGTGTGTGTGTTCTGTCCAGACTACCGTGCAGAGACTGATTCCGCCATAAACAGGCTGTGACATTGTGGTACAAAAGCCAAGTGTGTATGTCCTCTCTAGTGAAGTCACCTGTGCACATAGGCACATGTTTAGCTCATATATGCAAGATGCTCAGTAGCAGATGAGTGCCAACACGTGATGACAGCTGTTATGAGATGATAAAAAAAAGTTACAAATATACATGTGCAAAGAGGAAAATGCCGCAAGTCATAATCCAAAGGCCTGCATGCATGCATACCAACTACCGCAATCCATGAAATCCAGTCACAGGATTTCTTGCAGGACATGACTGTCAACTGGTCTGTCTCTGTTTCTCAACTGCCGCGTCTTCTGACCAGCTATGTCATTGTCTAGAGGTGAAACTCAACCGCTTCTCTCACAACAAAGCTGCCAGAACAGGGCTTGCCAATGAAAAGTAAAGTGAAAGTAAACGCAACACTGGAATACACATTATCACGTTGCAGCAAATCATTTACATGAGTGAGAACATTTTTGCCGTCATGAAGTCTCAAAGATGTAGACAAGTCTGCTCCTTAAAAAGGCAGACATGGGTAGTTTAATGCAACATTAACCTGCTTATTATCCAAAATGAGGACCTCATCTTCCCAAACCAAAGCTCTGCATTACCTCAGTCAACAATGACCTATATTATATGATATTCAAACCTAGTCGGGTGCAGAGAGTTCAAATGATGACTGAGTCCTTTTCAGTCATGCACTTTGGAGCATTATAATGCTGTATTCATTCAAAGCACCGGCCAGGATCTCACAGGGAAAGTATGTGCGGGCCGGTTGCAGCGGTTTGTTTTCAGAACAGTGTAACTCCAATGGAACGCGGCTGCAATGCCGAGCAGCATACCACCCTGTTTCGCCCCTAATGAACATCAATCAAAGGCGCATTCTCACAGCGGCACAGACCACCAAGTGTATATTCACAAGGCAATGCAATTAAAAGCAACTTATTTCTGGATTGGAAAATATTTCCTTTGCCACTGTCTGGTGGAGGAAAATGTTTGAGAGGAAAAAAATCAAAGCAGGAAAGAGCAGCTTGTAGAAAAGAATCCCAGGCATGTAACCAGTGGCTGGGCAGATTTTCTGGGCAGGGTGACATCCCAACTGCTGCTTGGTCTTTCTCTCTTAACTGCCAGACCCTTATGTTTGTTAACTGGACGCAGACATTCCCTGGACGGCTCCTGTAGCAAAGATGAGGGTGGAATTCTTGTCTGGCAAACACGTGGCACAGGAGCGTCTCAAAGTGGACACATGGACAGACGCAGCAAGCTGTGTGGACTGTTTATTGTCAAGACCCTGCAGTCATGATCATGAGGGTTTTTAACAGCAGTCATACTGTTGCTATGTAGAAGCACTTTCCTCCCAAAGACCTATGCATCAGCATGTAGAATGACAAGTAAAAAGTCTGAAGTCTGCGTGGGGTCTGCAGCCATGCTAGCAGCTCTGTGAGGCTGTTCTTTGGGGTAATTGCTAATGTCAGCATGCTAACATGCTCACAAAGACAATGCTAACATGCTGATGTTTAGCATGCTTAATGTTTACCATATTCACCATTTTAGTTTAGCATGTTAGCATGCAAGTTTTTACACCTACACTAAAGACAAAGTACAGCTGGAAATGTCTTTAGTTTTGCAGGTAATTGGTCATAAACCAAAGTATAAGTAGCCAAATTAAAATTTTGACCTGATAATGCTGCTAGAGGAAAAGTCAGAGGATCACCAAAGCGATTCCTCGCCTGGGCACCGTGAATGTCTGCACAAACATGTCACCTTAACTCATCCAATAGTTGTTGAGATATTTTAGTCTGGACCAAAGTGGTGGACCGACCAGTTGACATTGCCATCCCTAGAGACATGATGCTAGCATGGCTAAAAACAACATAACATACATGTAATCCGCCTTGCAATTCCCTCCTCCACAGACAGAGGAGAAGTCAGCACCTGGCAGGCAGTCGTGTGAAAATCCTACCCATGGAAACAGGATCTGCAGTGACCTAGTTGTTGAATGGGCTGATCATTTTATCACAAGGAGGCAACAAGGAGGGGGGGCATGGTAATTATACATCTGAAACTGCAGCAATAATCTGTTCACGCTAATGGTTTGGCTAAAGCATATGGTTTACATTGCAAATATTTTTCCAGGTGAACAAGAATTCACTGGCTGAAGGAGCCCCAGCTGCACACTAGTGATACTCTGTGGCCTGTGGCAAAAACTTGATGAGGCTGTTGGTCTTACTTCAAAGCCAACATGTGTGTACATTATAGCTGTGCAGATAGGACAGCTAATCTCAAGTGGTATCTGCATACATCCAGGGCACTTGGAGGCCACCCAGTGCATACACCGATCCTGGTTTCCAGAGTTAGCGGTGCACGTACATTAATAACACAAGAACGTAAACCTCCAGAAGTCTAAGATTTATTTTTACAAGCAACACAAACTACACTGTAGTTCCTGAAAACAGAAGGCATCTGCACAAGAGAACAAAAGGTCTTGAATGTATTCAGTTCTGTCTCTTATGAATCAAATAGGTTTTTTTAATTCCGCTTCCATGAAAAAAATAGCAGCGTGACATGTGTGACATGAGGGAAACATGCAGCTTCACATGCAGACACATGAACTATTTCCATCAGTCTTAACATATGGTTGCAGATGGACCCTGCACCCACCAAAAGGGAAAAAAAAAAGGCAAAGTACACAACCAGTGCTGGCTTGCTGGTCGTGGATGCAAGTCATCAGAACCGGTGATCAAATGAGTATTAACCACATTACTTCCTGCATGAGGAAGAGACACTCCCGCCTCTGCCCTTAGCTAACCAACATGAGTAGGAGTGTGTATGTGTGTGTGCTGGGAGGGAGAAGGGGGGGGGGGTTCAGGAAGCGGACGTAGTGCAACCGAGCAGAAGAAAGGAATATGCCCATATATGAGCAGATGCTTATGAAACAGGATGGAGGACATGCCTGTAGAGGCCTGGGATCTCCCTTGGGTGCGACAATAATGCAGTAAATGTGTAAACCACCTCCTACATGTATAAACACACGCCCTGGCACTCAGGAAGGCTCAAGTTGCACCGAGCGCAAACCTTCATTCAACCTGACACTTCAGTTAGTATCCCCCCCTGAAGCTTTGCTGTTATGTAATGAGCATCAGTGTTGGGAAGATTCATTATGTGCCACCAAATAAAAGCTGCTGACCTGTGGTATCAGTGCTGGGTCCATTATCAGAGAGCAGCTTTCTGTCTCTGCCAGCTGTGCAGAATAGGCCCATAGTCCTGCAGCCACTAGGCAACCCACCTGCACACTGGCAAGAAGAGCCTTTGTTTAACACCTGCATGTCAGTTGGGTCACTTTTTCACTCTCACGTTTAATTACAGGTGATGTCCATGCAATCAACCGTTGTTCTCTCCAAAAGCTGCCTCTGGGAAGCAACTGTCCCTTCTTCTGACCTAAAATTGATTTAATGAATTATCCTTCCTGTACAGTGTTGTTAAGAGACTGACCCACTACTAATAACACTATACTTTATTCTGTTCAAACTATCTCACATTGATATGATTCTTCTTGACCTTATAAAATCTACTACCCCACCCAATCTCCCCCACATTTCCCCCATATGGAAAGCAGTTAATTGTTTTGTACTCATATATGTGCAGAATATCACCTGCATGAAGAACTGCATGTGTTATTAATTAGAACATGTAGAGTTATTTAAGACACTGAAACGCAGTGATGGGCCTTTGTGCTTTAAGCAACATGTGCCGCCACAGTTTTTACACATGCAATCCAGACAAAACTGTGAAAAGAAGCAGATATTCAGTTTAAGTAACACTGCTGGGTTCTCCTCAAGAAATACATTACTCTCTTATTTCCAGTTCTGCAATACTGTGACCAAACAGGGACAGAGAAGGAGGTTTTTGGATACTATACCAAAGTCAGTGATTTGACCAACCATTTAGTATAGTAGGCAGTGCACTAAACCTGGGGAATAAAGATAACAGACTGCCCGATACTGCCATCATGTGGAGGCACAGGAGAGTGAGTTACTTGAGTATGAGCAGAATCACGTGCTGATGAAGAGAATTGAGAAAGGTTTGGAAAAACACACTGATACTAAAACAATACCTACATGCCAATACGTGCATTGAAAGAATTATTGGTCGTTGTAATTCTTCCTCCTGTCCGGGCTGCTTGTGCAGAGATCACTCACAAAATCGATTTCAAAGTAAGTGATCGTTACCTGCATTCTAAAGTTTCCTCTTTGTGTTTCCCCAGACAGTGCTTCCTTGCAGAGCTGCAGTGGACGGACAGTAATACAAAGAGGTTAGTTTGTACTAAAGAGACTAGTTGGGGAATACACCTGATTTGTTTAACTCAGACTGCTGAGAATGCATTTTTACATGGAACAAGAACTGTGGATTTTGTCCCTCATCACTTACATTGAAATTATGTTAGCAAGGGATCTCACCATTATGGACAGTGTGGGGACAATTACCATGACCAATAACTCTTTCAATGTACACAAGGGGCACGTGGGTATTGTTTTAGGAAAAATTGAAAAATCATGTGAATCTATCCTTTAAAGGGGAAAGCTACCATTTTAATGTGTGGGTAATGTTTAACCTTTAATCAAGTTACTCAAGATATTTGGTCAGCAGTTTTTTGCAGTGTAACATACTTGCCATCTCTTTCATGCCTAATGAACACGGTGCTTCCAGTTCAATCGTAAATGCATTTAAAAGATGATTAAAAGAATGAAACATCCAGACTAAAACTTTGGCCATGATGGCCAAGAAAATAAATAAATAAATGAATAAAAATAATAATTCATATTAATAAAAAAAAGTCAGTTATAAAGCATCCACGTTATCACCAAGTAAGATTTTGAACTGCACCTCCTTATAGTTGAGGGACTAACATTTCCCATAATGTTACCAATAGCACTGATTTGTCCTCGCTGCCTAATAAATGCCCACATCTTTCAAACTCCACACCTGAGTAGTACTCCACATGACTAGTAAACTAGTCCACATGTAATGAAGGGGGTCATTTTCCAATACAACACAACTTTTAGAACAAGAGCTGAAACGTCAGCAGTTTATTGGTGGGTTATTTACCTGCCAGTATGACTTCGAAAATTGCCTCTTGCTGCCATTTGCAACAGCACTGTAAGCTCTGTTTTTATCACCAGAGGGCAGCACCTTACCAGTTAATAAAGTCTGCCTGGAGATATGAAAGACCTCTGGGGACTGGGTCTGATTAATAATGGATAGACTGGTGAAGCAATGTTTGTAACCTGATCCTTCTCTCAGTTACAATAAAGGCTGTGGGACGCTGGTGGCAACAGTTGACTCCAATGGGAGCCAGCCTACTGACAGAGACACTGACCTGTGTGGGAAAAGATCTCAGGGAGCATGTACTGTCTGTTCCAGTCTGTGTGGCCAGCATAAATCTGGAAAGAAAAGCAAAGAAAATGTGGAAATTACTAACCATGACGGCAAAGCAAACAGTCAAATTTGAATGGCTTTTCAACACCAGGGAGTCAGATTTTGCAAAGAGCATGGAAAAATGTGGGGAGAACAGAGGTGACCCATCAATGTTGAAAGTCATTTTTTAACCTCATCAACACTGACAGGTTTGTGTGACTATAGAAAATTGTGTATTTATTAGTCCTCTCAGCAGAGAGCAAACAAAACTGTGGGAGCATGAACATGAGCATGAGTTTCCTCATCATTAAGGGAAAATGTTGAGCGGTGGCATGCCAAATCTGTTGTGGGTGAAAATACTCTAGCCTCTGCTCCAATGTCACTCATTACAACATTCCAGTGAAACCAGTTAGATGGCCAGTCCTTTGGTCTGAGAACTCTCTGTGTCACTTTCTGTAACAAGTGGAGGCAGGGTTTTGTGGTGTGAACTAGAGCGCAGACAGTCCAAAACACTATTTAGTTTCTTTCTACTGTTTTCAGCAGACACATACTTCCCTCATTTAAAGGCCTCATCATACAGTCTTATATATATAAATGAGTATTTGCACACAGTACTTGGCCTGCAAAGATGAGTAATTAAAAAAATAATCAATGAATTTTATGAAGCAGACTTTCTTGACCTCAGGTTCAGGAAGCCAACTGGCAATGCTTTATATATGTTCACATTATTTAAAGCAGCAATAATTAATTTTTGGCCACTTGGGGGCAGTGTAACAAGCTATAAACATAATATTGACATATTATCACCTTATGAAGTTGTTACAGCAAACTTGTTAGCAAACAGTTGCATATTTAACATTAAGCAGACACAGAGCAACATTAGCATTCATTTGGAGTCATGTTTCTGGCTATCTGGCAAATGTAAGTCTGATATTCACTCTCCTGTTGGTCTCCACCACCTACTGAGGGAAATATCTATCTCTTTAGCTGCTAAATGCTCCATATGTTCACAAGTTAGACGCTAACTTTGTTTGTCTTTTGGAAGTGTACAGTAGGTTTATCAGAGCTTTATAACTGAAACAATCAAGTAACCCAGATTGCCAAGGTAGCGTAAAATCAAAACAATGAGCTGAAAGATGCTAAAATGCTTCAAAGAGCTCCAGAGTCCTGTTCTCTGTGGGTTTGTCACGAGCGTCAACCCCTTTCACATAACAGGTAATCATTTGATCCAGTGTCAAACTATATATATATATAATTAAAACAATAACAAAATACGTAGTTTGTTGACGTGGGATCATGGGAGTTGTTGTCTTCATTGTTAAACAACCACCATTGTCGATCTATTAGACGTGACTCAGGCAGAAATCATGTTCACGGACGAGGAAATGAATTAAAGTTTTATTCACGTTACGTTTACTCACATTATGTCATTTCATTCTAATGAAATAGCTGCAAGTAATGTTAGCTAACGTAATATTAATTTGCTAACTTACTATTATATGAGTCGACTACCCATACAGCTACTGTAGCTAATGTTATGTGGAGAATTCAATCGTGGGGTCAAAGCAATCATACTCAAAATAATTTTCTGAGCATGTTGAACGCCACATACCGTTAGCTACAGTAGCTGTATGGGTAATCCACTCATCTAATGGTAAGTTAGCAAGATGAGTCAACTACTCATACAGCTACCACCAAATTCAAAACATAGGAAACTGTTATCACTGCCTACATGCAATCATTGAAATTAATACACACAGTAATTAATTACATAAAGTTATACCTTATTAATGTTTTATGATACAAACCTGCAAAAGGTTTGTTTACATCAGTAACAGAGAAATAAAGAGTCGGTCTAGATCTGTTCTATATGAAAAAGTGCCCTGAGATAACTTTGTAATGATTTGGCGCTATATAAATAAAACTGAATTGAATTGAATTGAAATAAAGCAGGCCTATGTATGTATGTATTGATTGGGTCTTTAAAATCAAGAACTGTAACTGTCAAAGCCATAATGGCCAGCAACTTTCTAGCTGAATGAATAAGCTCACAGAAATAAGTCATTTCTGTCCATTTTAAAGAAAAGGTAGTGTGCTGGACAAGGACAGATAAGAGCTCTAGTTCTATTTTTACTGTAAACAACAGCTTGGGTTATGCTTGTGTTGGTGTGTGTGGGAGTATGGGAAAAACTATGCAATGTCTGAATTATTCCAATCTAAAGCAAATCTAACAAAGCTGTGTCTATGAACAGAACTGGATTTTTGCAGTACATTAGGGTATATTAGACAGAAAAACATTACCAGAATAAACTGAACACTCAGAGGTCTGTTATTGTACAATGTTGAAACCAAAGATGTTTTATTTCCTGCTGTTTTCCAGTTGCTAAGCAACCTCTTACTTCCTTGTCTAGTTTATAATTTACCCTACAGTATCAGTGCAGGCTGGTGGAGGGTTGTTGTGTTTCAGGTCAGTATAAACAAGAATTCAGGCTAACGGGAACTAAACACCATATAATAAAGAATATGACATCGTTTTTTTTTTACAGCTTTACAGAATGAGTATCTAAACACCCAGGTATAGCATCTTTACTGATATTGAACATTTTCAAAAACACCCAGTCCTACACTGAACCAATTAAATCAGAGATACAAATGTATGGTATAAAACACATTTTAAATTTTGGAATGCACACAGCTCATGCTTGCTTCTCACTTAAAATAAATGTGGAGCATTTGCCATTGAATTTTTTATATATATATACATATATATACACACACTGTTTTCATGGAGAAGTACACACACACACACACACACACACACACGAGTCACTTTACATTTGCGATTTATGATTGACTTTTTTGTTTTTAGTAGTCACATGTGTTGAAATAACCAATCAATCAGTGCATACCTCACTCACAGGAACCAGCTGACCGGAGGAGGGCAGGAAGAGAAGATAATTCAATTTAATGACAATGACTTTATTAGGACACTCATTCCCCTGATGCTGCACAGACGCACCACAGAGACATGAAGTTGGTTTGTGTAATTGAGTCAATTGAGCTGCATACCACGTGGGACTGCACAAAGCACATGTCTATAAATATCCCACTGCAGCAATATGACAGGTCCCACAGTGTCAGTGCGGTCATACCAACAACAGGAGGACACTAGCCGGTGACCTGGCTACTGTCACACAGGCCTGTGTGTCACTCTGCAGGGGCAATGACCCATGAGCTGCAAGGACATCCTGCCACAGGGACGTGAAGAGCAACAGCGAGGCAGCACTTTGTACTCACACTATTCGATCAAAGGATAAACTGTTTAGAAACAAATTATATTATATATTATATTATATTGGTGAGTTTCCAGCAAGTCCTAGGAGCTCTATTAAAGTAGTTTTTTAGAGTAGATTTAGAATTTATAAGCAACCAAAATGCAGATCAAATGAGGCTACTGTCAGTCTATGCTCTGCCAAACCCATGTGGGAATATATATTGCAAAATAATATATGTGGCGTATACCTGTTACCTCTCTACAGACTGCGTTGAATCAGAGATGCATGACCCAAAGGGACTGACAAGAATCAACCATCAATTTGCAGTTCGTGTGTAAATATATGTGTGGCAGTCTAAATTTTATCTGTGCTACTGCCAGGTTGCCATGGCAGCACTCAGCTATTTGGCATCAGCATCCCAACCCAGTCAAACAGATCTTTGCTTTTAACTCCCAGAAAAGCCCTCCATATGCTCCCCCACAAGCTAAATCCAGTCCAGATATTGTATCAATAAAAGCCAGTATATATAATGAACCTATATCGAACGAAATACTGTTTGAAAATAGCAGCATCTAATGTGACAAAATGTAAAATAGAACGCAGAATAAGGACGACCACACAGTCCTACTGTATGTACATTTACGTGCACAGTAGCATTCTTGTTATGATCAGGGATTTGGAGTATTCTGACACACAAACACAATATGCAATCTAGGTTTTTTCTAAAGAAACCAGGATATTATGTTATCCTTATGCAGGCTTCTGATCGTTATGTACAGGCGCATCAACTCAAGTGACACATATGGATTACTGAATGGGCCTACCAGGCCCACAAAGAGCTGCAAAACATCTAAAAAGAGGCGCAAAACCACCACAAAGAGATGCAAAATGACCACAAAGGGACACGAAAAGACTACAAATAGAGCAAAACGACAACAAAGAGATGCAAAATGAGATGCAAAGAGACCACAAAACAACTAAAAAGACGCAGCCGCATGTGTGGTTTTTCTTTGCGGTCATTTTTTGAATCTGTGGGTCTTTCTCGTATGATGAAGGAGTGTTTTGTTTTTTTTACATGTCTGTGCCCGGGGCCCCATTGTCACATAATCCATTCATGGTGACACAGCAGTTACAGTCAAAAAAATGGGGGCAGCAAAGCCTTCTAACTTTTGAAGTGATGAATTTGGACTTTCTGTAAAGACAAACTCCTCAGCTTGGTTACCGTGGCAATAAACTACTGCACTTAAAAAAAACAGTTAAAAATGCCAGAAATTCCCACACCCCATAGTGACAATAGTGTTTTTTTGTCTGACCAAAAGTCTAAAACCCAAATGTATTCACTTATATATAAAACAGAAAGAAGCAACAATTCTTCATATTTGAGAAGCTGGAATCAGATCATTTTCAGCTTTTTTGCCTGATAAATTACTTAATCAGTCAGAATTGTTGTTGATTAATTTCTTGTATATTGACTAATTACTTAAGTGATGAATCTTTTGAGGGCTACACTGATTTCCCACTGGTTTAATGGTCTAAAGAAACTGTCCAAAATCAATACAAAAGGAGTTGTAAATAAAAAAAGACTAAATGACATGCTTGGTCACTGCCTGCTGATCACCACACAAGATGTAGCTTGTTGTTCCATCCTGAATATGATTAAAGACACAACTGGGATACAAGGATTCCCTGGGTACAACGTTATCTCAGGGCACTTTGTCATAAAGAGCAGGTCTAGACCAACTCCTTATGTGTACAGAGACCCAACAATTCCCACCATGAGCAAGCACAAGCAACAGTGGCAAGGAAAAACTCCCTTTTAACAGGAAGAAACTTCGAGCAGAACCAGAACCAGTACCAGGCTCTGGGTGGGCGGTCACCTGCCTCGACCATCCTCGACGATATAAACATACTATCAATTTAAAACTGGAAAGTAGAATCTTTGGGGGAAAGCAAATATAACTCATAGGGTCCATTGTGAAAGCCTTCATCACTTGTTGATAAGCAGTTCATGCTTTGTGTATTGAGCAGCCTCATATGTGTGACTTATCCACTCATATTCAGAGACTTAACAATACCTTCATCACTGTGATACGCTCCAGTGAGGAGGCTGAGAGAGCTCTGACGTGTGTCAAAGCAGCTGAACATATTTCACAGACTGCTGTGGACTAACAGAGCTCGAGGCTGATGGCAGCGGCTCCACTCTGTTCACTAGAAGCATTCTCTGAAGGTCTTTGTGACCAGAGCAGTGACGCACAGGCGAGCTCCCCGGAGGCCGAGCGTGGAATTTGAGTCGAGGGGTAGAGGGGGGACGGGGCGGGGGGGGGCGACACTCTCACGAGATTAAACTGCACTGAGGTCTGCACCAGTGAGTGACCGTGGTGTAACCAGGCAACACGGCCAGACCCACGTCAGCACCAAAAACCCACTCAGGTAGAGTCACACTCAACTGCCAGAAGCCATGTTAACTGAAAAAATAAATCTCAAACACAGATTCCTTTCTTATTATACAGTTTCACATTATATGCTTTCACCACCAAATATTCTGGTCAAAGATTCTTGAGATAGAACTCAATACAGATTCTGCTTGAAACACTGTACCATGATCCTGTATTATACCTATTTACAAAAGCAGAAGTAACTAAAACTGTTGTTGACTATACTATAAATATAAGCATTTGATACACTTAGTACAATAGTACTGACTAAGTCACATCATCATAGCAACTCACCAGCACAAACTTGTAGCAAACGTGAGGAAATGTACAAAAAGCACAGAAGTCTAAACAACAGTTGAAATAGTGAGCTAAAAGTAATGACAGTTAAAAGCTTCACTCTAAGTGGCAGTAGTACAATTGCAGAACCTAAATGTTGACACTTTAATTGGATGAAAAAAATATTTTATATACTTTTATATAATCAATAGTGTTAGACATTTGGAACATGATAGGTGGCAATCGATGAAGGGGTACATGAGTTCAGTTGACAGGGCTGTGGGGGTACCTTAGACCAAAAAGGGTTGGGAACCACTGGTTTAAAACACTGCTTCAGTGAAACCTTTAAATTCTGATGGTGATTTGAATTCACATGGAAAGGCAATTCACATCTGTGAGCCTTTTTCTGAAAAAGATGACTGAATGAAAGCTGTTCTGAGCATTGAAACTTGTTGCTCCCTTGTCGTGGCTCCTGCTATTGTATTTGTTTTTTGTTTGTGGACGTAAACACAAGGTAACATCGGTTCAGACAGTAAAAATCATTATTATGATAATGTCATAGGCATGCCTGGAGGTCAAACCAGATACCAACAAATATCTCGGCGGCTATTCTTGTCAGCGTACAAGATGCCTCCTGTGAAGCCAAAAGCAGCATAAAACAGCACTGCTGTCAAAGTGAAGATAAAAAAAAGGTCATGCTTAAATTAACAGAAAGTTAGTAGAAGAATCAGGTGTACAGTGACACACATAATAGACTGATTTATTTATATTGTTTATGGTTTATAATATTTAAACAATGAGTGGCATATTCCACTATTCCACCGAGGTCCACATTGTGAAATGTTATAAAACATAGTAGTAATCATATATACATCAGATATACAAGACCTTGTACAGAAATAATGTACTGCAGACATGACTAATCTGACCTTTCAATATTTTCACTTCACCTGAATGGGCGCCTAAGTGCTTCATGTAGATTATAAAAACACCACTGATGTCTTCCCCCTCCAAAAATCAGTGTCACAATGACAACAGAATGTTGCTCACCAATGGCCGCATCTAACAGTTATTTTCATTTTCATCATGTGACGAATATTGTCTCAACAAATTGAATCATTTGGTCTATAAAATGTCAGACAATATATTTCCTACAGCTCAAAGTGACCCACCACCAGTCGAAAACCACTGAAAACTTACTTTCAAAGAACCGTAGTAGTGAATCCTTGCACTGGAGAAACCAGAACCAGAGAATGAACGACTTAATTGATTATAGTTTCAATAGTTGCAATCAATTTACTGTCAATCAATTAATCGTTTCAGCTCTGCATGTTTCCCAAACCAGCACCACCCACCTCGGTTGATTTTGTTCTCCAACAGACCAAACAACAAACTTAAATTAAAATACTGAGTTTTAGGGTCCCACTGTGGCCCTGCTGATACTGTATTCTCCAATTTCCCATGACTTTCCATCACTACTACAGTCAGTTAAAGCGTTTCCATGTCTGACCTAAACTTTTGATTCCTTCCTAATTTATTATTGGGACTAATTATAAGATATTTGTAAATCACACTGATATTCACTGACTTTCCCAGAGATTTTAACAACACCCTTGAGCTGCTTAGAAATACACTTCCATGATGTTACTGAGAAAAAAGCCTTGTCCTCTTCTTTAATTCCTTTTTTTTACGACCACCTGTCACTTATGCTGCTTTGAAACACCTGTTTACCAACTATATATATATAGTTGGTAAACAGCATATCGACCTGACGAAAATACATTATATTCATGGTGCTTTCCCCAAATTATACTTGCTTCTTGTTGACACAAATTGCTGTTAGGATTATGGCGATCGACTGCAGGTCATAGTTCACCAGCTGCTATTCTTTAACCACAGTGTTGCTGTCCATACACCGGGTTTGCCGTGTTACAGTTGCTGAAAGATTATTCTTGTAATCTCTGTGCTGATACTCACCTGGCCTCTCGGATCCGGCTGATTTTTTGTTTGTTTTTTTGTTCAAAGTCGCGCCATGAAATAGTGCGAGTGGAGCTCCTTAAATTAAAACGGTAGTTTAGCTATATGTCGAATGAAAAGTTCCACGACGCAGAAAGTGAACACAGAGCCCTGTTGGTGCGAAGCACAGAGACAGAAGACACGGAGAGACTCAGTCATCTGCTGCTGGCGGCTGCTGAGCTGTTGGGCTGGGACTTATGTCTCTCCTGTCGGGAAGAGATAACAAACAGCGCCCTCTGTCGGTACTTTTGGCCACCAGTTCATGCTGGACATACAGTACACCTACCTGGAGTCATTCTCAGGTAAAGTATATTATATTAAACACCTCCATATTTGAATACAAATACAAATCAATGAATCCTATTGTTTTTACCCTGACACATTTAACCATGTTGTAGTGTTCACAATGACATCATGGTGCACTGAAGACCTCATAAATGACATCTTCATGTTTTTTATAGGCTACATTTAGCTGCGATATCTCATATACTTTTACTTTTCACCCCAAGCTTTAGAAAACAAATCTGCATTATAATACTGCTGGACGATGTGTTAGCATACTTAGATTTAGGGGTCCACAGGGCATAAATGTTCCTGGTGGGCCCTATTAAACCCCACCCCTTGGTCATCCAACTTAAAGTCCTCCTTATGTAAGTTAATGGTGTGCTATAATTAGTAATCAATTGCCACTTAGTGAACATGGGGCTTTTGGGGCCCCTGTTGCTCTGGGGCCCTGTGTAAGTTGCTAAACTAGCCTTGTGTATTACAGCTTCAAACGTTCTCATACGTTCCTCTAACTTTCACTTTCTCTATCATCTACATTTCAAGTCATATACATTTCACTGCTATTTAAAAGTTCTACACTATTCTCTCAAGACAGTCTAAATTTTACAGCCTGCAGTGTTTATAATGTGGTTAACAACTTTTCAGAAACAACAACAGACAGTATAGTGAAATAACACAACAAAACAGGTTTTCTAAAGTACACTGAGCCTGGCAGTTACTCCTCAGCCACCTTCCCAGTCATCCTGTAGGTCTCTGTCAGCCCCTGCTCGCCACATGTCAGCTGGCACTCTTGGATTTCTGGCTTCTCCAGCATATCTGTCAATATAATCACAGACAAACAGCTGTTGCTATGGAATATGTCAGACAGGTTTACCAAGTAAATGTCTCTTTTGAGACTAACTACGAAGTCGAAACGTGACAGACCTGTTTGTTGACTATCTCCTGACTTGTTTCTGTTGAGCTTGTGGGAGGGGGCATAGAGGAAGATAATGGTGAAAACATATAGGTTCCACATGCCATAGATCCCTGTGAGAAAAGCACTGTGGATTTGAAGAGTGTAGTCTCCCCAGTGCCAGTGACCTTCACTGACCTGGCGAACAATAAGAGCATTTGGAATAATTTTTAAGAGCCCAAACATGTCACAATAATAAATAATAACATACATATCATAAGACTTGTTGAACATGTTGATCATTAGAGGGGTAATACTTACTTGATTTAAGATGAAGAAGATGATGGTCATGGCTGCACATGCTAGAGTTACCAGCATCAAAAACTTGAACCTGAAGATTATACCCTGCAAAAACCAGCAAGAGCGGAAAAACAGCCAGAATATTGTTTCATCTATTGTATAAACCTTTTTTTTGGTCAATCTTTTACTTTTTTATTTGAGATTCAGATATTAAATGAAACAAAATAAAACCTTATAACGCAGTCTCCTAGCCTCTGGCAATGCAGGAAGTTGCTGTACTTTCCTGCCAATGTTCCTGAACACACAATGCACCATGCCACACAGGGAGAGGAAAAACAGACCAACAGAAATCCCTGCCACAATAATGAAGGTAACCTGTGATGGCAGTCAAGGAAAAGGCCTGGATGACACAGAGAGACCCACATTTAAAATACGTTCTTAAAAGGCAATATCAGACTTTTTATAATACAGTATAAATATCAGAAGGATACTGCCACCTTTCTCCCAATTTCTGATGCCCAGACACTGTAGAAAGGGTTGGTCAAATGAACCCCCCTTTATATGAAAGAAAGCACATTAATATTTAAAGAAAGATATAACCATAACACAATAGACCTCATCAAAAGTAGTCATGTCATTACCTTTCACTCAGGTCAAATATGAGGAGAATAGATGAGCCGAACACCACCAGCCCAACCGGCCACCAGTATGCTGAGAGTCGATTCCTCTGACTTTGGTCCTTTGGATTTGATGTTGAAAGAAATTGCATAACTGGCATGAAAGTATGGCGAAAAGTACAGCCAAGAGCAAGTAAAAGGTGCTTACCATGAGGTGTTCACCACAGAAGATGATCCAGAAACAGAAGAGTGTGGAGTAGAAGATGCCCTGTTGAACATCTTCAAACAGCAGCACCCACGTCCACTCCAAGCCCAGGGAGAGCCACTCCACTGGCACGTTCAGGAACGCCATAGAGATACCCAGAGCAAAAATCACCCTGTACGAGGCAAATACACACTATAATGACTCACATTTGCTCTTCAGAGACAAGTAACCTGCAGGCAGAGTATTGACCTGGTCCTACCGGGCCAAGCATGCACTTAAGACCAAGCATTTTTCATTCCCCCTGCTCTCCACATGCCACCCTGAAGCACTGTATACCTCTTAAAAGTATGACAGAAGGTTTACCTGTGGTTTTAAGTTTGCACTGAGTGGCTAAAGAGCCTAGGTTGCACTCAGTGTTTCAACTTAAGAGCAATGGAGCTGTGTTGTATAACTTCACTCTACCTTTTAAAAAAGATAATGGTATAATCAGTCTGCAATAAAATATCTAAAGCCTGTACAGATGTAGAGATTGTATGGAGGCCCAAAGTGTTAACAAAAAAAACATAAAACATAAGTGCAAAACATAAATTAACCAATAATTTGTGAATGAATCAATAATTTAAGAAATTACTAAAACATTTTTAGTTTTTTCGAGTTTTACTGGAGTTCAGATTTATTATATTATAGACATTTTATTTCAAAATGTTTTTTTTCATGATGGCAGTTTTGACATTTATATTTTATTTCATGATTTTTACTTTTCATAATGTCACTTCTCATAATGTTACGTTTTATAATGTCACTTTTCATGACACTAGAGTTGTCACCGATTCCCGCCCCCTCACCTTTCAGCCAATCACATGCCCACAGTCGCCCAGTAGGCTAACTAACTGCCAGCTAGCTGACTAGCAACAAACTAGCTTTATAAAATACAAGTGATATTGTTAAATAAAATGAAAAGTGCCCAGAAAATGCCATTATGAAAGAATAAAAGACTTTTTAAAAAGGACGTTTGAATTTTTTTTCTCTTTTTTGTAAAATGTATTATTTATTATTATATATTTATCTTAATGTGTAACTTATTTAATACTGAACAATATAGGGTTCCATATGTTTGTAACTTTAATGCTAAAAGTTTGCAATATTCTTGAATGTGGTTATTCATAACTAGTGTTACTAAGGCAAAGCATAAATACATTTAGCCATTCTTTCATATTGGCTCATACTTTTCTAAAAGGACTGGAGGCCTTGCCATGAGGCTGATCCTGTGCCAGTACCAAACTGTTGCCACAATGATCCAGGGACTGAACACAGTCTTCATGCTGATCCACACTTTAGTGAAGCCTCCATTCTGGTGGATGCCCTTAGAGAGGAGGGACAAAAATGAATAAATGTTTGAATGCAGCGCATGCAGGCTTTGGAATTCAATTCAATCAAAACATATAATGGAAGTTAAAATATAACAATTAAACTCACAACTATATGGATGTCTTTTATTTCTCCAATGCCAACGTTCACTGTGTCATTCACTGGCAAGCGCAGGTTGATCAAAAAATATTTGTGGGCCACACTTCCCAGTTCCATGAATGGTATGGGGTCACAGTGATAAAAGCGGCCTTCATTTTCATATGTCTGCAAAAGCATGTACTGTTACAGGTTGCTAAGCAGAGACAAATTTGAGTATGTATTAAATGCAGTTAAGCAGGTTTACCTTAGGGACTGCAAACATGCACCTGAGTGGCCTTTGCTCCACTGAGTGAAACTCTGTGGTCCACTCGGATATCAGATCATCCCTGTATGCCAGACCAGCATCAATGGTGATGATAACATCATCTTCTACACAGACAGGGACATGATTCAGTTTATTACATAACCACCACAAGAACTAGAGTTGCTTTGACCTATATTTTTTAAATATCTGACAAAGTCACACTTCTTACCGATCTGATTGATCATTTTGAATGCAATGTCAAACTGTAGGATAGCCAGCATATACTGAAACCAGGGGCTCATCTCCTTGTTGGGTAGAGGTACGTGCACAGCAAAAACGATGTCGTTGGCATCCAGTGTTTTCGCCAGAGGCTCATCGAAACTGTGGATCTGCTGGCATCGATTGGATCCCCACGGCACGAGCCAGCCCCACGCCCTGTGGCGATCAATGCATTTGGTGGCCAAGTAGTGAATGGCACTGGTGGGCCTAGGAGCTATGCCAAAGGGGGATAATCTGTCAGAGACATGTAGTTTGAGTTACATCCTATTAAAGTGTAACTTCACCCTCAAATTCAGCAAGAACCCTCTGTCCCTGCAAATGTAAAAAATGCCAACTGGTTGACGGTCCAGGGCTGAAAACAGTAGATGGCGTGTTGAGCCATTTTCAACCCACGAAATGCTGATTTTTATCACTTTGGTAAGAAATGTCATATTAACACCAGCATTGATGTGTTTCATCACAGTACAGTCATATCATTTAGTTTACAGCTCAAAAAAACACATTTAAGTGTTCAGTACCTATTTAAGTACAGACAGAATAAAGCTTTATCTCATTTATTTAGATGTACTGGGAGAAGATGGTTCAAAGAAACAGGTCATTGGTGCCCTTTAATAAAATAAATATAAATAAATACTATTTCTAATTACATTAAATACGATGTAATGATATCAGAATACTTACCAATTAATGCTCCAACCATGATGGAAAGGACTTGGAAAACAAGAATAAAGAAACCCAAGAAAACCAATTTCTTAGTGCTCATGTTCTCTATGATTACTCCTGACATTTTTAAGAGATCATTTGGAAAAGTGACGCTCGAGACTACAAGCCCGTGGTCCCAAAGGGCTAAGTGTTCCACTGCTGCTTGTCTACCTGCTCGCACACATTTGACTCTCCCAGGAGTCCGAAACCATCGTCAAACAGAGCGAGTGCAGAGGGGGGATGGGTCTGTAACCATCATGTGTTTACATTCAGAACAATAAAATAGTAATTTGGTGTTAAAAAAACCCCAAAAAACACAAAACAAGTGTGTATAAAACATGATTCCTTTATTGCTTAAAGAATACAACTTTGTAGCATAGGCTAGTGAATGTGTCACAACTAGGTTACTTGTCTTTACGCTGAGGATTGACCACAGTCACAATGCAAATGTTTGATACTGCACCCGAGGAAAAGGGGAAATAACAAATTCAGCCTGGATATCAAAGCATCTTACAAAGTCATAGATTAATAATCCTTAACATTGTTTACACTGACCTGGAGTCAGCAACGAGAATCACAGTAGCACCCACACCTTTAAAAAACACTTCCTCTGGGCTGTTTAGTAATGTCCACTATCTTTGGTTCGATGAGACAAAAATATTCAGTTTCTGAAAGGTGTGGCTAATTAGCAATACTGTGGGTGGTTTAAGGTAGAAAGAAAACACAACATAAAGTATCTGAATGAGCTAAAATTAAACAAAATGCCAATTTCTCTAGTTAACAAAAAAAAAAATTCCAATATTCACAACCCCTCAATGGTCCTCTGTTGAACAGATATACCGGGGGGGGGGGGGGCTTCTTTGTAAAATGACCAACAAAGCACAAGAAAGGAGAAATCAACTGCTCTGAAATTATTCTAGAGCAGTTCTCCTAAACCACCAAAAGTGATCTAGTACAACGGAGAACATAAGTAAGCTGTCTGGTGCAGTACCTGAAGGAGCGAACACTTACTGCATTACCAAACTTCACTGACATATCCCAGGCAATGTCTGCCTTCAGTGTGTCCACAACACATCCAGGAATCTACAAATTACTCACAACATAATGTCAAGACATAATTAAACAGAAGCAACTGGAAAAAAGGGGGTTAATTAAAAACTTCATTAACAGCCTCGCAATCCAAATCATTTTCAGGTACTGGTATCTGAACGTGTGGCTACCCTTCCATCTTTCTCTTCAGTGTCCATTCCAATGTGCATTATCCATCTTACACTGATACCAGCGTTAAAACACATCTCATGTCTCTGCCGACGACGGCACTGGGAGATTTGCACCGTCCCGAGGAGGGGATCATGACAAGTGGAACGGCGTCCCAGGATCACATGTCATCCTCCTCGTCTTCATCCTGAGAGGAGCCGGCCTGCTGGGCCGCGCTGGCAGATGCTGCCGCCATCTGGGCCTGTTGGGCGGCCTGCTGCATCTGTAACCACTCCTGCTGGGCGAGCTCTGCCTGCTGCTGCCGCGCCTGCAGAAACACAGTCACACCAAAACAGAGATGTGAGACAAGCGAAGGCCAATGAAGGACTTATTATGCAATTACAAAAGGATCATGATGGTGATATCTGATACCAAATTAGAGCGGAGCAAATCAAATATCACAGTACTTCTGACGCATAAAGATATTACGTTATTATATCAGGCATGAGAAAATAATCACAATAGGTTTTATGCGATACATTATTGAGACTGAATCAAGTGATGATTAAAAGTTTCAGTTTTGTCTTTTATTACACTACTGCGTGTAATGTATTGCCATTTTTATCCTATTTCAAGTACATTTAACTTATTAATCATAGCTCTGACTGCTCCCTGTACTGTTTGTACACAAAACTGACATGTGTAACCTAACAGGTTAACTTTTTCAAACTGTGTACAAGGGGTGACAGTGCCACAAAGTTTTTTAAAATACTCTCATACAAAAAAATGTCCTCATTCCATGAACTTGAGGGTTTTTTTTTTTTTTTTTTCTTCTTCTTCAGTTACACCCATATTGCAATCTTACACTGTCCCATATACTGCAAGACTGCCTATATCGCAGTGTTGTTGTGGACACTGAAACTATAATATCGCATTAAATCCGTACAGTGATCTGCAGCCCCTAGCTCATTCACAACATCAACACATGGCGAATTGTAGATTTGTTAGTAACTTGTATTTTTAAAATCACACCTTGGCAAACAATTCCTGTTGTTGTCTGAGGAGCTCTTCCTCTGGGATGCCCAGGTTCTCCAGTCGAGAGCTGGCTTTCCTCCTCTTCAGAGCTACAGTTTTACACTCCTGCAGGACGTCTTTAACTTCCGTGATGTATGATGCGAAACCAAGACTCTCAAGGGCTGTGTAGTGAAAACGAAAGGCGAAATAATTACTCTCTGTGGTTTAAATTTAATTCCGCAATACGCTTTGTTGGTGTGCATAAACAGAGCAAACGTGGACCGGGACTCACCGTTGATGACATGCTCGGGAGATATGGTCTTCTTGTCGGACTTGTTGCATATTTCATTGGCTTCTGAGGATATGAGGTGGATGAACTCTGTGCAGCAGTTAACCACAAGCTCCCTGGCGTCGTTAGCCACTCGTACGTTAGGGAGAGTTTCTTTTATCATCTTGTTGATAGCTGCTCTGGGGATGGTGAGGTCGTCGTCGTTTCCAGAGGAAGAAGCCATCGTGGCAGGCAAATGACCACAAGCCCAAAGAAATGAAAGCTCTGGTTCTTGACTGAGTGGTGAACAATGTTAGCAGGCGATGGTCGGTGTTCTTGAGTTAATGGAGTTCACGTACACCGCCGGGGTCAAGACAACGTCAATTTAAATGGCATCAAGAAAAAAATACGTTTCCTCAAAGTTAGCCAGCTAACTGAGCTAACAGCGAATGTTACGTGTTAAAACAAACGAGGTGCAGCTTCTGCAGACCACCGCTGTTACACGGAATGTGACAGAAAATGATAGGACCAAGAAACGCCAAAGCACAAATAAGAGAAAACAAAAAACATTTAATAGTGGAAAAATATGCTTAGCTAGCTAGCTACCAAGCTAGCTAGTAGCCGTGGTCCCTCTCGCAAGCAAGCCGCAACCCAGAAGACAGGTGAAAGCGGAGTGTGAGAGCATGGCTAAAGCTAGGCTAACAATGAACTGCCCCTGCCATATGTAACTATATAGTTGGCTGCGTAGAGACGACGAGTAAAATAAAGTCGCCACCACACTGCGTTACTCTTCCTTGCGTCGCCCAAATGAGCTGAACACATCAAACGATCTTAAAACTACCAGCAGTTCATTTATTTTTGTATTCTGTGCAACATTAGCTTCATTTTGTCCGGATACAACGTCAAACAAAGAGGCGGATGCGGTGGAGTCAGCAGTCGCCTAGCTAGTGTTTACCGCCATCTACTGTTCGCTTAGGGAGTTACACATTTCGATTCTATTCTGTTCTATTTATTCTATCGTATTGTTTACTGTTCTCTGCCAAACACACATATTAAGAACTCATTCATATTTTTATGGAAAGGTTTCTCAGTAAAAGTCCGTGTGGCGTGAGGCTCAGAGCAAACAGCTGAATCCCAGATTAGGCCATGTGTAAATAGCCTACATAATCCAGAAACACAATATGTCACTAACACAAGTGGTTCATAAAGTAATACATATCTTTAATGGATGGCTTCTAAATGTTTGTAAGTCTTAGTCTTAAAAAATACACATCACCCCTCAATAAAGCTCTATAACTATCTGAATGCTTCATCTGATGCCTTGACTTTGTTGCTGCCCTTCATAGTTTTGCTTACTACTTACATATTGTGTAATATAGGGCTTGGAGGCTTAAGGAGTTTAAGAGCGTTATGGTAGCCGGGTGTGGTTTAAAACCTTCAGCAGGAGCTCACAGACACATGTAAGAAGAGATTGCATTGTCTTGATTATTTATGGGTTATGGGTCACAATAATCATTGTTTCAGAATTTCATCACAGAGACATCTTACAGCTAAATAATAAATAAATAAAATTCAAATAAAATAAAGTACAATTACAGGAAACCTATACATGGATGAATGTATCTCCTCAAAATTAACAAAGACACGGGCTCTATTAGTTGCTCTTGTCCTTTTCCAAGGTAAAGCTCTTTCGACTTCTCCAGCGCAGAAGTTTGAGGAAGTTCAGGCTGGCGTTGAAGACCTTGTCATGTTCAAACACCATTTTGTAAAATGTGTCAATTGGGAGGTCACCGTTGGGGTCAGCATACTTGAGTGTGGTCATAGGGGTGTAAAGCGTGTTTGTCTGATGACGGAATGGGGGATCGTCCATGATGATGATCTTGAAAGTATGCTAGGAGGAAAAACGCAGAACAAACATGAACCATAGGGGCAACCATTTATCTCAGCTGCAGTGCTTTAATGTCAAAGCAATGTATGATGAGGTGACAAATGTTTGTGGGTGGACAACACTATACCTCGGCTACATCCTCAGCAGTCTGCCCGAGGGATTCAAAGGTTTGTTTGTAGTTCTTCAGGTAGATGTTCATGAACATGTCAGCTGTCACTTTGTCAGCTTTGCTGAGATCAGTCTTCAAGCCCTCATCATAGACTTTACGCTCAAACTCTGTTATCACTGGGCCCGGCTCTATCAGGCTGATGCTGAGGAAGGAAAAGAAGAGAAGTAAAGCACAAACATAATCAAATCCCTCCCAATAGGAAACTGAAGAGCAGCATGCCAGGTTAAAAGGTAACTGAATGTTACAGCGTTAATGCTACTTTTAATATACTGAAATGCAACATTTTGTGTCAAGTATATGCCCCCGTTCCTCTGCTCCCATTTGAAAACAACCCTGCAGAGCTATTCCATTTAATATTTGGTTACTGAATGATTCTGTGTTCGGACTTGCCCCAGACCAGGGTGTGCTGTGGTTGTTTTTGCCGTGACATACTTTGGCCGGCGTATTTTCCTCTCAGTGGTAAGCTAATTGTGGGTCTGTTTGAGCAATATGAGTATGCAAATGTTTCAGACATAGATGAATGCTGGTTTGCAGGCATTTTCATGTTAGCTCTGAAATGTTGTTTCTCTTGACTGATCTGAGCTTTGTGAGCACAATTTGAATCTCACTGAGAAACCAGTACGAAATGAAATGACCTAAATGTGCAGGAGTCTGTGTTCTACAGAAGCAGCATAAGAGAATCAGCATCTTACTTGAGATTAAACCTCAGGGCTTGTACTGCTAAACTTTCACAAAAGCCTTCCACTGCAAACTTGGATGCCGCATAGACGTCATTGAATAAAATTCCTGAAAAACACAGTGAGACACTGTTAAGACGGTCACCATAAACAAATAGTGTACTCTCATGATGAACAGATCTAACTGTCCTTACCCTGAATGCCCATAACGCTGCTAATGACCACAATATGGCCTTTTTTCCTCCTCTTCATGTCAGGTAGGACTTCCTTGAGCAACCGCACAAACCCAAAGAAGTTGGTGTCCATCACAGTCTTCATCTCATCCATAGACTGACACTCGATGGGTCCTATCAGACCCATCCCTGCATTACTTACTGTGAGAGGAAGTCAAGCATGGCAGGAAATGTTGTTAAGGCTTGTACAGTACAATTGTTATGTATTAGAAAAATATGCATAGTCGCAGAACCAATACTCATGCATGGCTGCACTTGCAGAACTGGTGTGGGCTTACTGAGAACATCCACCCTGCGCTCAGGCAGGCTGTCCACACAGGCTTTGATGGAGTCCTCGTCACACACATCTAACTGTCTGATCTCCAAAGTCCTGCCCAAAGTCCGACCTGCTACCTCCACCAGCGCCTCACCCTTACTTAGATTCCTCATGGTGGCATAGACTACAACAAACACAACAAATTTAAAGCTGTGATTTTGTTTATGCAGAAGAGCTGGTGAAATTAAAGTCTACCAAGAGACATTAGACACTTTCTATTAATTTGGCATTGAACATTTGACCTGTCATTCTTAAAGGGCCATCACAAATGAATAACTTACCCCTAGGGGCATCAGAATCAGAATCAGGTCTGTTGCCAAGTAGGTTTTCACAATGCATGGTGCACGGTGCATAACAATAAACATAGTAAGTAAAAAATATAAAGAAATATTAAACAAGTACTATAAGTCAAGAAGCATAAATAGAAAATAGAAAATTGACAATACGATATGAAAAATGGTACAGGATACCAGGATATTGTTTCTGGAAAGAAACAATCTGCACTGCTAAGAAAAAAATAGTTTCTTTTTGTGATTAGGTACCCTTGAACACGCCTGACATTGTTCTGTTTGTGTTAGAGATTCTTCACTTATTTATGATGGAAATATAATAGACTCTTATAAATATAATAAATAAGTTTCTTGCCAAATGATGGGTCACCAATGCATATATTCTTAAATTTACAAAATAACTGTAAGCACATAACTTTGAATGATTAGTCTCCAAAAGCATAATGTTCACTAGTACTCCTAAAGTGCTTCTAACACTTTTTTGCAGCCATATAACCACTAACCAATATTAATATTAGAAGTAACTTGTATTGCCACAATTACCATTATTATTCATCATTACCAAAGTATCAAAATTTTGTTTAAATAAGGGACTGCTTGATTCTTTTATTTGTTTATACTGTATATATATACAGTATATATATAGTATATATATATATATATATATATACACATACAAACATATATATGTATACATTCAAATATATATATGGAAAATTTAGAAACAATTAAATTAAAATGTGGCAAATTTACCCATGAACCTTTTCTTCTCATCTTTTGCGATGCGGGCAGCCAAGGCGAGGCCAATCCCAGAGGAGCAGCCTGTGATGAGTACCACCTTCTGGTTCATTGTGCCTGGTTAGTGTTTGTCTTGCAGCTCCAGCAGCAGAGAACGAAGGAGAACAAAAGAGGGGAGGTAGTAGGGTACTTGGAGGCCCTTTTAAAGCCCACTCCTTAATCCACGGGTCTGCAACTCAGCAGAAGCCTTGTTCACATGGGCTGAAGATTACCATCAAGCATGGCCTACACACGGTGCTGATGCCTAGTGAGGATTTAGGATAATGATAACAAGTCTATTGTTGCAGTGTTGAGACTGGCAGAAGCTTGGCAGAAAAAGCACGTGTTCTTGTTGGTATAAAGAAATGCAATCAGAAGACGATGTTCAAAAAAGGTCATATTTTTATTAAAATTCTCAATTTCACAATCTAAAGTTGTCTTTGCAAACTAGGCTGTAAAAAGGAAAACTTTTACATAAAAATATACATTATTTTTTGTTGGAAACAGAAATAAATTTGTGACGTTTGAAATGCCAGTATCTGTGACATCTATGACAGTATCTATCTATCTATCTATGACATTTGTGGATTTTATAAAATTCTTTAAGGCCACACTGAACTTGGTAGAAATCGTGCATCATGATTTTTCACTGGATCATCAGCACAGTGTGGAATTTGTAATTGAAATGTATTTTTCTTATGTCACAATTTGAATCTTACTTCAGACTTTGTTGTGTTAAAAATAATAACCCTTTTGAGATGCTGAGTACATCAGGATTGCAAAATGGGATGTCAAATCTTTAATGCCCAATGCATCTCCAAGTTGCTCTCCACCCACACAGAACACACCAATATCTATCACAATATCTTACAGGTTGATTATTCTTTGAAATCGAACAATACATGATAAGTAATGGATATTTGCAGGTGTCTTGCAGAGGCTACTGCTTGTGGTTTTTCTACTAGTTATGCTGCTTTTTGATACGGGTTTGCAGCCACTGATCAAGATCTTTGTCCCACAGCTTGGGGTCCCAGGCATGGAACCAGCCGGTGAAGGAGAGTGGCTCCTCCCCCTGTTTTATGGTGCTGATGGGGATACCGCGACGGCCAGATGGGTCTGAATTCACATATTCTTGGGCTGAAAGGAAAACAAGGATACATTTGTGAATAAAGTCCTCTATGCAATTTCTCCTCATCCTTCTCTCTAAGAGCTCTGTTGGTCCTACCAATCTTGGGTGATCCGGTTTTCTCGACCTCATTGGCATCATTTCCGACCCAAACAAAGATCTGGTGGGAGAAATAACCAAAGGGATTTAGGGATAAGGCAGCAGTAAAAATAAGATCTACAAGAACTGAGACAAGAAGGCAGCATACCTGATCCCAGGTGTCCAGGATCATGACATCATCGGTTGCCAGATCGATCTGTGTGAACTCACCGGGCACCTCCTCTGCCTAAATATTGGGTAGTACGCGTTTATAAAGTGGTTATATAAAAACGGTCTAATCATTAGGTAAAAAAAACATATATGATCGTATGTATCAAAATAAAATAAACTACATAGCCTTAAGGAATTAAAATAGATTCACTTAAATACATACTATCAGCCTGCCAGTCTTGTTTGAACAGCTAAACAGTCGTGGAGGCTTGATTGTCTTCTGCAGGGTTGTGGAGGTCTGGTAGTCCTTCTTCCCACCCAGCGGTGTCCAGAAACCAGCTGACGACAAGAAGAAAACCACAGGTTTCCACAGGAAATATTTTACTCTGTTATCCTGCATAGATCGAAGCTCTTTTTTCAGCACTCACCTGGCTCCTTGGTCTCCTCCACCTCAGTGGCAGTTCCTCCAAGCAGGCTAGCAACATACTTAGCTGCAGCCATCTCCTCCGGAGTTGCTCCCTTTCCCTTCCACAGGAACAGGGACTCAGGTGACTTCAGCACAAACACATCATTTGTGTTCAGAGAGGAGGCAGTGGGCTTCACCTGGGTCAGTGAGACATAAGGAGGTTGTGAATCATTCAGTATAAAGCATCAGTTTATGCGCATTCGTTGTAATAAACGAGGCTGACCTCAACAGCCCGTGTGGCTTTGTTGGAGCTCTGGCGGATATGGAAGAGGCGTGTGCTGCCAGGCTTGCTCTCGCCACTCTCGCGGGATGTCCCACCCAGGTGGATGACCAAAGGCTTGTCCTTAAACACGCTCACAAGATGAGGGGGTTCTTGACCCTGAGTGACACGAACCTGCCCAGACACAGCAACAAGTATGATGAGGACGGGGGTGATAGGACTCTACGCTTGAATCGCAGGAAAAGTCATTAAAGGACTAGTTTTGAGAAACACACCTGATTTGCTTTCTTGCTGAGAGTCAGATGAGAAGATTAATACAACTCTCATGTCTGTCCGTTCAATATGAAGCCACAGCCAGCAGCCAATTAGCTTAGCTTAGCATAAAGACTGGAAACAGGGGCGAACAGCTAACCTGGCTTTGTCCGAAGGTAACAAAATCCACCTACCAGCTGTTTCCCCCTGTTTCCAGTCTTTATGCTAAGCTAACCAGCTTCTGCATGTAGCTTCATATTTAACACACAGACATGAGAGTGGTATCGATCTTGTCATCAACTCTCGCCAAGTAAACCTATTTCCCAAGATGTCAAACTATTCCTTTAAAGAAAGACCTGAGTAATACCATGGATTGTTTTCACAGTAAATATCTTACCTGGGTAGCTACTCCCCCCATGGAATCGTCCAGTTTGACGGTGAGAAAGGCTGAAGCCGCCAGTTCATCCTTAGTACACTTCTGCCCTTGCCTAAAGACAGCAAAACCGTAATGTATTCATAACTCACTCAAGCTTCAAGCAAAATCAGTGGTGATAGTCAGTATTAAGTCTGATCAACTGCCCCAGAGCCACAGGGGCCCACAAAGCCCTGGGTTCACTGTTCCACTGGTTGACTCATGTGAATTGGTTGTACATAATTTGATTAACTGCAATTTTGTTTTGGAATTTGCACCACTAGTCCAATATGCTCTCTTTGCAATAAGTCTATATGTCTATAAATAGTGGGTCTCCTCTTTTCACAGTCCTTTAGTTTTAGAAGTGTCGATTGCATTTCTTAACAGTCAACAACAACTTTTGCCCTGGGCCGCCCTAACAGGTAAATCCGGCCATGCTGAAAAGGTTGCACTCACCACGTGTAGATGATATGCTTCTCTCTGCCTCCCGCGTTGTAGGAGTACAGCACCAGGTAACAGTCACCTCCAAAGAACTGTCCATAGGTGGATGGGTCCACAGGAACTTTATCCCCTCCTTCCACACGCCAAATCTACAGACACCGACCATCGTTACATCTACACGTTGATATTTGAAGAAATGACTATGCAGCATGAGCGTAGTTATACTAGTGACCATACCTTGACTTTCCCGGAGCCGTCATCCACCATGCCGTGCTGGGCGGCCATGACGTTGTTGCTGTGGAGTTTGGAGGAGTCAAAGGGGATCTGCTCTACCCGAGCGATGCGACCGATGGTGTAGGCCTTACTTGGGCCTGTGGTCTCATCTTTGTCCAACCAGCTGAAGAAGAACTGCTTAAACAGGGTGGTCTCACCCCCTGCCGGCATTACCTGGACCTGTTCATGTCAGAAATAGACAGAAGAGCAAGAATATTCATAAATAGGAAGACAGGATAGGAAGGATGACGTTCTGGTAACAGACTGTCACTACATGGCCACATTACCTGAGTATTTTGGGGGTAATTCTTGTCTTTGATGAACTTGTTTGCAGCAGTAAATGCTGCTTTGCGCTCATCTGCATTTGCATTCTTCCCTGCAGTTTGGGGTGTGGTAAAGTGGTTAGAGACTTCAAACTAAAATCTCTGAATGAGTCATATTTTCGCAGTTGGAGAGTAACCACAGAGTGCTGGCTAACAAATTGTTGCTATGAGCAACCTGAGCATTGATAAATACACAAAACAGAGTGTATCCAAAGAATAAGAGGTTGCAGAAATGGGTAGATGTCATGGTCTAATACCTTTCCAGACAAATATCTTATTGTCTCCACCATTGTCCAAGATGTAGCATTCACTCTGGGAGAGCATGTTTTGTTTGAATGGGTTTTTATCAGCCACCATAGTTGTCGTCATGGAGCCAGTAGCATCAGAAATCTAGAAAGTAGAGAGATGATCAAAACATTTCCGCTTATCATCTGAATCTTCTAGATGCTGTAACATTTATTCACAGGAATTCATTTAAAAGCGTAATATTTGTGCATGTTTACCAAATAGAGAGATGCCTGGCTCTTGTTCTTCTTATCAGTGGATGCATCATCACTGCTTCCTGATGGGAGGTTGGGCAGGGGTCCAAGCACCTAGAAATAAACACACACTTAAGTCCTTCCTTGCAGGCAAATGAGTCAGACAAATTCTTCATCACAGCCACAGTCACAAATATTCCCAGATGCTTCCTGAATACAATTTTGTTCAAATTTAAAGGTAAAAAACAGAACAAAAGCTCACTTTAATGACAGCTTCGGGCTCAGATCCTTCATTAATCATTTCTATTGTAGCTCGGCCCTTTCGCTCATTGTTGCGGATATCAATGGCCAGCTCAGTGGTTTTCAGACGCTCAAAGCGATTGCTTTCACTGCCTGACCAGTGGTAGATGTCCTAGCATTTCACAGAGAGAAGCAGAGGAAAAGAAGATGAAAATAAAGTTATGATGAAACACGGCAACACCTGAAGCCTGTACTATTTCAATCATGATCATATATATGATGATCTACTCCCTCTTCTAGATCACCTTTCCCAAGTCAATGATGAAGCAGTCTCCTTTGTTGAAGCTAGACCAGGACATGTCCACCTGCATGGCCCTGATGTTATGACGACCTTTAACGTGCAGCAGGCGTTGGACATTTGCGTCGTTGGTCACCACATGCTGGAAGCCCGACGCCACTCCACCTGTCTTTCATAGGAGTAAAGTGAAGAAGAATAAAGCATTAGCGCTATTACATTAAACTGCATGGTATGTGGATTTCAAAGGATAGTCATAGATGTAAAGATTAACATTAAAGGAGTAGTTTGACATTTTGGGAAATATGCTTATTTGCTTTCCTGCCAAGAGTTAGATGGGAAGACTGGTACCACTGTCATGTCTGTATGCTAAATATTATGAAGCTACAGTTAGGAGACGGGCTCTGTCCAAAGTCAACAAAATCCATCTACCGCTAAAGCTCACTAATAAAGATATTATCTTGTTTGTTTACTATGTACAACAACCTAAGTATAAAAAAGACAATTAGCTGGCCAGGTGCAACAAGCAAGAGGGAAACAGCTAGCCCGGTTCTTTCCAAAGTTTAAAAAAATCAGCAGATTAAATTGTTATCTCATATGCCCTCTTTCCACCAAATTAGCTCTGGTTCTTGAACCGGTTCCATTCTTCATTCTTGGAACCTTGGTGCTATCTAGAGAACCAGCCAGTTTCCACCAGTTTTGAGCGGAACCATTGTAATCAAGGATGCGACATCAACGGAGGGCACTGCACAATGCACAACGGAAGTAAGCAGTAGTAGCAAGATGGCGGATCACAGTGATTACCTGCAAGCTTTTGTTTTTACGGATATTTGTTTTTGGACCAACTATTGATGATAAGAGGACATAGGAGACTATTACCATAGTAGACCATTGTTGCCTCCTCCACCATTGTTGCCTCCTCCATCCTCTTTCCAACCGGTAGAATATGACACGCCCACTGATGACATCACGGTTCGCACTTCAGATCGAGAAAAACCTGCTATCTTTTGGTTCCAGCTGGGAACCAACTTTTCGGTTTCCGAACCAATTTTTTCTGATCGAAATGCTCCGAATGGTTCAAAATTAGGTGCGCAAACTGGAACGGAACCCGTTTCATGCTGGTAGAAAAGGGGAAATTGTGGTTTTATGGAGTGTTACATGCTGGAACTGTTTCTTGGCGAGTCTTGTCGTCACCACGAGGTTGACAGGCAACCAGCTGCGATTCTAGGAAGTCAATGTGCTTGGTCAAAAAATAGTCTAGCACACAACCCCTGTAAAGCCACAACTTTTAATTTTTACTCTGTGTTTTTTTGTACAGATTTAACAAAAGAGATAAAACATGTTAATTAGTTCAATTCAGAGGTGCTGGTAGGCAGATTTTTTTTTACCTTTCAGACAGAGATTGGCTAGCTGTTTTCCCGTTTCCAGTATTTATGCTAAGCTAAGCTAACTGGCTGCTGGCTGTAGCTTCATATTTTGCCTACAGACGTGAGAGTCATATCGATCTTCTCATCTAACTCTCGGCAAGAAAGTGAATAAGCGTATTTCCCAAAATGTCGAACTTTTCCTTTAAAGATCGTTAGACCCTGACTTGAGAAGATTAGTATTTCAGCTCCAAATTTTCCACGTCTATGATATTAGAATAATAGTTTTATAGTCTAGTTTCCAGTGGCCTACTTCATCTCATGACATCTGCAGCCCTTTGGTGTTTTGGCATTAGAGAGCATGTTTCTGCTCGGCTTGTTTGCCGGTTCAAACTCTCCATGGAATCCTTCAGCGGAAAACCTGAGGGAGCAACCAACCACGTAACACAAACAGTTCCCAGAATAGCACTGTGACGAGTTCTGCTTCCCATATACACATACAAAGAAATTAATCTCTTTTTTCCCCCCCTAAAGGCAGAGGTCACAACTTTTTTATTTCAGTGAAAAGATGAAAACAATGTGCAGATATCATGTTTCACCTGGTATTTGATGCCAGACTTGAAATAGCCCAGAAAAGTGACTGACTCTTGGTTTTGAAACTCAGTGAACTGTCTTGGAGCTCCACCCAGGAAGTCATCCAGCTGCATCATTAAGATGGCAGCACCGCCTTTCTCATCCACGGAAGCTGCTTCGCCTGTGGTATAACGGTAAAAAAACAAAACAATGAATGTCTGTAAAATAAAAGAGAGTATAGACGGACAAATGTAGGGAATTTAATGCTATAATAAGCAAGACTCCAAGTACCAATCCACGAGTGAATGTTGTAAGAAGGAGCAGGGGTGGTGTAGAGCAGTATGTAAGAGTCTCCGGTGTAGAAGTTTCCATGGAGTTCCTTAGGGACAGGTTTCAAATCCATTTCCTCCACCCGCCACACCTGCAGGCCGGGCTTCTTCCCCGCAGTCTCGAACTCTTTGTGGTGTGCCATAGTGCTCAGGGCAAGGACAGTAACTAACCTTAAAACACAGGAGTTCATAGACTGAAAAAGTTTCATACAGGGCTGAAAAGATTAGCTGATTAATCCATTTCTCGATCGACAGAAAATTAACTGGAAACTTAGTCAGTTTTCAAGCATAAATGCCAATTATTCTCCAGTTCCAGCTTCTCAAACGTGAGCACGATGATAAAAATAATGGATTTTTGCAGCCCTAGTTTCATACAGATTTGAGTTCTGCCACTGAGGCTCTTGAAGTCAGGTAACTGTTCTCGTTATGTTTGGATTAGATTGGAAGAAAAAAACATGCGTAACTGAGAAAAAAAAATTCACAGTAATACAAACATTCACTTCCACTTCTTTGTCATGACTTAAATTAACCTTGATGTTCAAAAGCTCAGGACAATGAAGGTGCACATCACAAATCATTCAAAAGTTCACAAAAGCCGTTATACCATTTCATCAATAGTGCATTCCATTTATTCCATTTCCATTCAAAGTTGTTTTTTTCCCCAGAACCCAATGTTCATCTTGTATTTTCTCTGCAGCTTTGTTGCTGAACCTGTAATACAGGTACCATGTGGAAGTAAAAGAGCTTAAAAGGACAGCTGATGTAGACTACCAGGGAGTGTCGTCTCCGCCTACTTCCAAACTGCAATGGTAATAATGTTGGTGTGGTATTCTGGAGCAGGAAAAGCCACTCCTTACGTCCAAAGATGAAAAGCCTTGTATCTTATATGGTACAGTATGTAATTTTTGCCCTTTGAAGTTTCCACACAGTGTTGGGTAGAACATTGGGAAAAATAAAATTGATATTGACAGATAGTATGAGTCTATCATGCACCAGAGGAAACAATTGTTTTCCCCTGTCGTCATATTGATTTATTATTTATTGAAACGTTTATTCATGCATTCTGTTTTTCTTCCTGAATGTGACATATAATAGGCTATACATTCAACATATTTTATATTTAACATATATATTGTTAAAATGTATCAGAGTAAAGCGCTGATTATTTGGTTTTCTTTTATTTAGAATCAGAGTTCATGTCAGTGTGAGTGTGATCGGTCTTGCAGGTACTTGTTGCTATCAATAATTAAGACAAATAACTGTTTTCTCAAAAGGTCAAATAAGCAGCTGGTCTATAATTTCATAAATGCTATTTGAATAGCCAGAGATAGTTTTCACAGCATTCTGTAGCATTTTGCAAAAACATGCAGTATGCAGATTATTAACAATTTTCTATTACCTGGTGAGGACAGAAGACAGACGCTGGGTGTGAAGAAGCTGACTGCTGCACTGCTGCTCTTTCAGGTTTCCACCCAGGCTGTCTGCTATATAGCCTGGAGAAACATCCGCGTTCTGACAAAGAGGCGTGTCCAGCACCGCATATCGACCCAACCCAGTCTACAAAAAAACAACTGCATTACTCACACTCTTCTGCAGCTGCAAATCCTGGGCATAATAACATGTAACTTCGTGTAACAATGCTGGGTTAAAAATGAAATCTCAGAACACAGGCTAA
Organism: Maccullochella peelii; assembly: GCA_002120245.1. NCBI lineage: Eukaryota > Metazoa > Chordata > Actinopteri > Centrarchiformes > Percichthyidae > Maccullochella > Maccullochella peelii. The sequence goes on from LKNJ01000658.1 coordinate 86,314, forward strand.
AGCCTAAAAATCACAGGAAAAACTCTGTGACATCTGAATCTATCCATTAACACTCTGTGCATGCAGCCATCATTAATGCAAATTGGTTTATACATGCAAAAGAAAATAAATTAAAAGATTAACAGTATGGCTTTTTCAAGTTCTCTTTTTCATCATACAACTCGTGGTAATGTAGGTAATGTAAAACAATTTGCACTTTTAAGAGGGGGTTATCAGCCCGACTATTTTTTATCCAGGCACAGTGACTTCCTGAAGTCTTGTCCTCACCTTGAGGTTGCCAGGCAACCAGTGGAGACTTCAGGAAGTTACTGCTCCCAACCAAGGAGTAGTCCAGCACATAACCCCTGTAAAGACCACAACTTTGTACTGATTAAACAAGCAACGCACAACTATCAACCTCATGGAGGTGCTGGAGGAAAAGTCAGAGGGATTCATCCTCTGGGGAGCATGAATGTCGGTGGTAGACCGACGGACTAACTGACTGCATTGCTTGACATTGCCATCCATAGAGCCATGCAAAAATTAAAACACATGCAACTTTACTTTGGGCTTTTTATGCATTACAGACCTGATTGTGAGTGTAGGAAGTGGACGGAGCAACTTTTACAGGATCAGAGCTTAAGTATTAATGCAACTAAATCTGACTTGTACACAATATGACCATTTAGAGTTATGTGCCTTAAAAGTCATTATCACATTCATTTGTCAGCTTTCCCAGCTACACTGAAGGGAAGTCACAGAGTTACAAATACTTAAGTTGGGGGACTAGTTGGAGGCACAAGGGGTAGAAAAATTGCAGAATTATTTAGAGCAACAAGGAAAGCCATCTTTAATATCATAATGGACAAAGTGCATCAGAAAAAAAGAGCAATGGTTTTGTGGTTATAAGTTAACATTAGGGGGAATTTTTAACACAGTAACTATTTAACAACCACAGAACTATGACCAAAAGTAACCAGAAAAATAAGTCAGAATTTCTCTAACATAAAAAAACCCCCAACATATTGTGTTCAAAAATCACACACCAACATGCATAACCTCTTGGAAGTCATGCAGTTGTAGTACTGTGATAAACACAGGTCTGGTCTGGTTGCATAGTTGATTTGGCAATTACATTGTTGTTGTTTTAGCATGTGAGTCCAGGGTGTGATTGTCTGGCACTGGCCTGTCAGCAGCTGGAGTTTGTGACCACCCTGTGCCCACTCTCGTTTTTTGCACCTTCCCTTTTCTATCAAGCTGTCACATGGGAACTCCCAAATCTGTCCTCTGAGCTCCGGCAGTCGCCTCAGGTTAGGGCCGGGTCCATCATTCCTACTGACAAGAGCTGCATCAGCACATTCTGCCTCGATGTATAGTGTAGCCTACTCACACAACTCACACAGTCCCTGTCTGGGTCATGCCATTGTGCCTCCACAAGACTAAACACATTCACATGTGCATGCACACAGACACACATGGTGGCTGAACACAAAGGCTGCCAACTATACAGGCTACTTGTTCTAACTTGAGTGGAACTAAAACACTCCTGTACTTCATATTGCATAACTGCGAAGGATGTGTGCTGCTTTCATAACCAACAGAACGACAACATTTCCCCTGAAGACATAAGCAGGCCTCCTGCAGAATTTTGCTGGAACAAGTCTGATAAGACAGCTTCTTCCTGTTTGAACAAGGGATACATGCCCATACATGAATCACTGAGTCAAAATTGCCTGCAAATGCGTCTCGTGAGTTTTAATTTCCCGCAGCAGAGGGATTTCACTTGACACTATCCGTCATGATTATTGCTAATTTATCAGTCAGTTGAATCAAGAGTTAGATAGGCTTGAATTTTCTAAATTTGATTAAAGGAATACTTTGCCTTTTTTTAAAAAAAAATCAAATATGCTACTTTCTCACCAAGAGTTGGATGAAAAGACTGATACCACTATCATGTCTGTACAGTAAATATGAAGCTACAGCCAGCAGCCGGTTAGCTTAGGTTAGCATAAAGACTGGAAGCAGCGGGAAACAGCAAACCTGGCTAGCTAGGCAAATATGAGAGTACGAGTTAAACAAACAATATATATAAAGTGTTAATGAGTGACATTTAAAAGTGCTGGTAGGCTGATTTATTTTATTTTTTTTACGTTTGGACAGAGCCAAGCTAGCTGTTTCCTCCTGCTTCTAGTCTTTACGCTAACTTAAGCTAAGATAACCATGTCCTGGCTGTAGCTTCATTTTATAACAAACAAATGTAAGAGTGGTATCAATCTTCTTATCTAACTCTCTGCAAGAAAGCAAATAAGCGGTTTTCCCCAAAATATAGAAGTACTGCTTAAAAGCAATATATTTTCTCTAAGGAAGCAACCACTGAACTACACGTTCAGGCTTATTTGAATGAGAAACAAAACAATAAAAGTCAGCAAGTCTGCTCTTTATTATATATTTACATGAATATTGTTAAGCAATAATCCTGGATTATCTGCAACCCCCCATAGAGCCCCTTATAACACCCTGCCCTTCATTTAACAAGGTTTACTTTTAATGTATATGGGATTTATCCAGAATACAAGGAAGGAGAGCAATAACCTGACTGGAATACTGTATAATGCTGCAAGGGCAAAGGTAGTTTCAGTATATGAGTTCATCTGAAGAGCGCAGCTGAAGTGCAGGTCAAGGGTAGTTGAGAGTGATGGACTGCTCGTTATATTGCTGCATTTGCTGGTCCTGAGTGGATATGTGTTGCACAGTATATATTTGTGAAAGTATTCTTGTCTAAGGAAAAGACATTTAGCAAACATCATAAAAGGAAATTAAGTTATACGCATGCAGTACAGTAATCATAAATCTATAAAATTACACATTAAAGTATCAAATGTTTTGGGCCTGTAGATTACAAATTTTCAACAGAAAGCCGGCGTTACTATGGGGATGGGGTTTGTGCATTTACCAGGCAGAGAGGGTCTAATGGAAAAAAAAAAGGAAAAGTAGGATCCAACGTTTTTGGAGATTGATCCATACGGGCAAAAGGACAACACACAGCAGCAAAGTACAGTATGACATGCGTCATTGCAGGTGAATGAACCTTATTGACTCTCTATTGTCTCTCTTTCTCTCTCAACCCAACTGGTCAAGGCAGATGACCGCCCACCCAGAGCCTGGCTCTGGTTCTGCTCGAGGTTTCTGCCTGTTAAAAGGGAGTTTTTCCTTGCCACTGTCTCCTAGTGCTGCTCATGGTGGGAATTGTTGGGTCTCTGTAAATAATACTATAAAGAGTATGGTCTAGACCTGCTCCATATGAAAAGTGCCCTGAGAATCTTCTCTTTGGATTTGGTGCTATATAAATGAAACAGAATTGAACTGAGCAAGAATGTCAATATTGGAAAACCCTGCTGAACCTTGGTGTCAAAGGTCAAACTTTTTTTAACATCTAATGCAATCTTTTTCTCACTTCTTACAATATCTGTGCATGGCAACTATGGTATGTAAATCATGATTATGGAAAATTAGTTCTGATTACGATCTGGTTAGGTTACTAAACTACCTTGCTAAGGTTAGGCTATTCTTAAGGTTAGGCAACTTAAACACTTGGTTACAGTTAGGGAAAGAATGTGGTTATGGTTAAACAGAAGGTGAACGTTAATTGCAGGTTGGATGCAAACTCCAGTCTTTTGAATGAAAATCTGATATGCTACACGCCCATCCACCACCACTCCCACTCCAACTTTCCCACACGGTGGCATTGGATCTAACTGTGAGGTCCCGAATCGTCCAATCTCAACGCGCCTGAAAAGCAGCAATTTCTAGCAGTTTTAGATTAGTCAGAGCCACAGGGACACGGTTTCTGTTGATTTTTGTAAATATAAATAGTGCTCTGAGCACCACAAATGAAATTCCATTCACCTACGTTGTATTGAGGAAGCAGCAGATGTCTCAGAGACTAAACCAAACATGCAGCAAGTTTCTGTCTTGTCGTATCAACTGTTAGAAACTTTAACAAATGAAACTGTATGACATACGTGTTTTAAAAATCCAGTAATAACAAAGCTGTGATCACCACATTCATTGTTGCTGCCTGTTTCTGGGCTTTTTGGTTTCAGGCAATGTTGCTGTCATAACAAGAACATCTGTCACAGCTCTGGTACACAATATGTTTATCTCTCTGCACATACAGTAAACTTAGCACCAGCTCACACAAACAATTACAACCTATTTATTAAATCTGCTGGAGCTGTGTCACCAGTGCTTACACAATCTTACAGCGGGCTCATTATGCAACACATAACAGGATAATTTGGCAACTCAAAAGTGGTGTAAGAAGGATGTTGCTGAGTTCATAATGCTTGCGGCTAATGTGTAGGTAGTGCCACAATACCTGAAGGCAACATTTTAAAAGGCTTTGAGACGTGAACAGAGAACATTGTTGACAGGCAGACTAGCCCGTTTTTCTCGCTTCTCCTTTTAGTGGGAGTGTATTGCAGTTGAAGTTGGATGGCAGCCATTAATTATAAAAAGTGCAGGAAGTGCAGTTACTTCCTGCAGTCTCTGCTTGCTGCCTGGCAACCTCACTGACACCAGGAAGTCACCCAGAAATAGTCAAGCACATAAACCTCCTCTAAATGTTGTTACCTTAGTTTGGACACAGCCATGCTAGCTGTTTCCCCGTTTTTCCAGTCTGTAAGCTAAGCTACACTAACATCTCCTGCACGTAGCTTCATACAGTATTTACCGTACAGACCACAGACTATATTTAAAGAGTGGTATTGATCTTTTCATGTAACGCTCTGCAAGAAAGCAAATAAGAATATTACCCCAAATGTCAAACCGTTCCTTCAAGTGTACTCTAGAGCACAGCTGCATGTAGAAGCCTGAGAGGTAAGAACAAATTATGAGGCCAATGAGGAACCCTGTAATGGCTTGTCAAATTATGTGAGTAGTGACTGAGCACAATGGAAAGCCAAATGCAAGCTGTTAGTCAGTGGGTGTGACTTCTCCACACGGTTATGAAGCAAACTACTGGAAACACTGATATACAATAAATGTAGAAAATGCAACCATTGGTTATTATTTTGTTCCCTTTGACTTGGTGGTGGTTCCTTGATAAAATTGCATTTCTGTGATTAGAATAACTTGTCTGTGAAGTACTGCATGAAGTACTCTACGCCTGTGACTCTGAAAAGGAATACATGGGTAAAAAAGTGAATTAATATATGAGTTTTTTCCATACAGAGTTACATTTTTCACTAATATAGTGTCCTTATCCATTCTCAGTCAGAAATGTTGCAGATAAAGGCTGTTCTGGTCCTGATAGCTTCATATTTAAAGGTGCATACACCATGTGATCGCAAATGTAAAATGTTCTGGATTTGGGTCCGACCAGGGACCTTTGTGGCGTGCCATCTCCCCATATAATAAGTAAATAATAGATCTCTCACTAACCAATAAGCCTGATCATGGTCTTAGTTCTCCAAATCAGTTGCTCCCTGCTGTTCCAAGGTCTCCTTTTGCGAGCAGAGGGGGTCAGGCTTTTGCTGCCAGGGCCCCCAAACTCTGACAAGCACTTCCTTTAGAGCAGTGGTGCCCAACCTGGAGATCAGGACCCCCCAAGGGGTCGCAAGATAAAGCTAAGGTCGTTGTGAGATGATTAACGTGAATAACAAAATAAAACACGTTGCACAAACATGTGCATTACGTCATTTTCTTCAATATTTACATTTATTTGTGAAGAACAGGATCATTTTATCCCTTCAGGCCTCTAAAAAATAAACAATGTGATGAGGGAAAATCATTGTTTGGTTGAAGTGGTCACAGCTCATAGACACACACAACCTGTGACAAAGGTTGTGAACAGACAGTGATTACATTTAAAAGGTCACACAAGCAGAAAAAGGTTGGGGACTGCTGCTTTAGAGGTTAGGCTTCATCTGTGTCAACTTTTAAAAAAACTTTTTTTTTTTTTAAAGATTCATCTTTTAGGATGGTATATATATCCTAAAAGTTGTGTGCCCAGTAAATATAGTTCATTAGTAGTAGTGTATTATTATTTTCTCCCTAAAGCCATTTTTTAATATTTAAGAACAAAAGCTTCCCTAAACAGTTCCAAATAATACACACCTGCTTATTAATTGGAAATAAAATCAATTGATGCCTAATATGTGGTCTTATGAAGGAACATGTTGCTGTTTCATTTCCAGACTGCTCTCTGAGAAGTCTCCAGTGCCCCCTGCAGGTTCATTTGTTGTGACCCTCTATATCCGGTGCAAAAACACGATGTGACAATGTGAATTTGTTGTGGCTCCTCATTGTCTTGTTTCTTCCCCAAATTGTCACAAATCAGCTTCAGTTCACTTTTTGTGTCCTTCGGCTAAATATACACACACATGAACAAACTATCATATAATATCCATAATATAATAATCGTCACATACGCATGAGAAGAAGTATGAAAGTGTTTTGGACTTGATAAGCAAGCAGACAGCATCATTAAAAATCTAAATAAGGAAAATAAGGCAGCTGTACATAATAATGAGCCGTCTTTGCCCTGTAATGGTGTTCTAATAACAGTTAAATGTCTAGGCCAGGGTCAGCCAATGAAATCCCCCCACAGCCTCCCAGCACGTGACACTGTGTGAAACAAGCCGTGCTAAATCAGGTGTGATCACATCTCAGCCACGGGGAAGGCACAAATACAGCTTTCAGATGACTCACCGCAGGGAACACACAACAGGCTATTGATCCCAGAGGGGCATCCAAACACTGAAAGACACTTTGCTGTCATCTGGGAAAAAATACATTACAAATAAAAAGACATGCAGCTGCGTTCTTCTCTGCATAAAACTCTTCTGGTCTGTCTGTTATACACAATTTAATGTTCACATCTCTGATAATTTATTGTCAGAAGCGTACAAATAAATCACTCTAACAGTTCCATTAAAAGACAAGTTGGTACAGCTGTTTTTTTCCCTATATGCCAGTCTGACAAAGATATTAAAGCAATGTGATCTCTGTGCTGTTTATCACACACATATTCTGTTGATATGTTGTAGATATATAGATACTATTATTGCCCTAGAAACAATTCATACAACGTGAGACTAATTCGTTTGTAAGAATTTTAATAACATCACAATGACTAATTAAATGAACAACTTACATGTTATTATTGGCAGGGCTGAATTCATTAAAATCGGGTTCATGAAGCAATAACATGGAGGTGATCCCCGGGGCTGCAGATGGAGAATGTCATCAATGGCCTCAATCGTAGAGATGTTTTCTTTTCATTAATGGATGAGCATACCCAGGAAAACATTTTTTTGATGAGGGCTGCTCAGGATCTACTGCCTCTGAGATGTACGAGTGCAATCTCCACATTTCAGACTTGAAAAGGCAAAAGAACGTCACATAAATATGGAATTCTGTATGTATAATTTAACATAGGCTCCCAGTGGTGTAAGCAGCAGCGACTTATAATCATCTTCAGATTGTTTCCAAAAAAATGGACAAATTCAAAGCATGTCGACGTTAAACCTTCAAAATATGAGATTAATAAAAGCAGGACAAAAATGGGGAATAAAAGGAAGAAGACACTATTTTTATCATTTCTTAGAGGCAGGTTGTGAAATACCATGGATAAAGTCTTTTAAATGTAGTCTTTGGATGTCAAACAATGGCCTCACTGAAGAGCTAGAGGAGAACACAGTGAGGACCAACACAGCAGCTCAAGTCTCTTTCTTCTACCATTTTAACAGACAGTGTATGGGTGCATTCTTGTTAGATGTAAACTCTGCACAGCTTCGTTTGGGAGGATGTTGGACGTCAGGTCAAACATTCAGTTGGTATATTGGAGCTTGAAAGGACCAGAACTTTGTTTCAAATTAAAAAGCAGCTGCCAAGCAGATGATTCACCTGAGCCCTGCTGCCAGCTTCTCCATCGCAGCTTTGCGCTCCTCTGCTTTCTGCTGCGAGCGGCGCAAGACGTTCCTCAGCTCCTGGAGGTGGTCCAGTGTGCCCACCAGCTCGCCCTTCACTGTTTTCATCTGGCTCTCCAGCATCTGCGTGTGATGGAGGGAGCTTCTCCTGTATCGCCTGCTAGAGCGCACTTTTTCCTCCAGGTCCTCCACTGCAACAAGCAACCAGAAAACACAGTCACACACCCCAACCACCAACAAGAGGCTTTAAGATACAGGAGCACTTCAAATATGAAGTAAGAATGTTTTGTTTCTGATACAGACCCATGTTCTCCTGGTAGCCCATGCTCTCTGAACCAGACTCTGTCTTCTTGTCCAACAGGTTCTTAGTCTGCTGCAGCATCTTCTCCATCTTAGCAAGTTCGGCTGCCTTAGTGTCGCTGTCTCGACGAATTTTAAGCAAGCCCTGCTCCCTCTGAGTCAGCTCACTGTGACACTTACTCATGTCGAGTGTTAAAAATCTAAACAGCACGACCTGCAACTTAACGACACAACACCGAGCGACCTGCTACACAACAGCCAGCAACCTCAGTGAGCATAAGACACAAGGGTGACGCCTCTAAACCTGGATTTAAACCTGAACTTGGATTTCAACATCCAATAATGTTCCACTCTGAAGCATAGACTTCTCTTTCTGCAGCTCATGAAACGCTGGTTTGTTTGCAAATGAACTGTACTGCTGCTGATATCTGGCTTTTTATAGGCCATAACCTCAGCACATGTCTGGAAGCCATCTGAAAACAGTCAACTCTCAGTACACACCATTACAATTGGTAAGTCATAAGACTGGCTTCACACAGCCCCTTGAGCAACATTGGGCATTTCTACACTTACTCACTTACAGAGTTCTTAGGAAGAGTAGATGTTAGCCAGCTTGATGATCTGAACAATATGAAACCATAGTAGCGACAACCGTTGGGCTATTTAAGATATTATATTGGCATGAGCATGATACTTTGAGCATCTAAAAGAAAAATATTTTCTGGCCGACACAGGACAGGTCTCTGATTTAAAAAAAAAACCACTAGGTAGAAACAAAGATAACTTGGAAGTGAGACAGACACAAACTCACTGTATACGTACCAAGAAACAATTACAAAGCAGTGTAACAGCTTAACTGCTCAGTCTTTGTCTTTGGGTTAAATAGCAGTTAGTCAGTGTGTATGTACTGTGATCTATAGACAATCTTCACCCCTGTATCCCAGCAGAAGGTCCTGGGTTCATACCCCGGCCAGGGCAGGGCCTTTCTGTGTGGAGTTTTCATGTTCTCCCTGTGTCCCCCGCCATCAAAACATGTATGTTCGATTAATTCTCCTGTCAGTGCCCTTAACCAAGGCACTAGCTTAGAACTGGAGTTGTTCCCTGGGCGCTGCACAGTGGCTGCCCACTGCTCCTAACATTTAGGATCGGTTAAATGCAGAGAATGAATTTCTCTACGAGGATCAATAAAGGATAACTTAAGTTTTCACTTGAGCAACCAAAGTCTCCAGATAAACAAAATCACCTTAAGCTAAGCAAATTCCAGTAATATTATTTTATTTATATATGTAGTGGTCTGTTTGACTGATTTTATTTCACTGTGCATTAGATATGAAAGTTAACTGTGAAATGTTTTTTCTGTTGTCATGATGATGATTTAGGTGGCAAAGAGCATTTATGATCACTGGCATATTAAAGCAAACTAAATGTAGCCAGGAGGTCCAATAACTCCAGCCAGTACTCCACCATATTCCTTATTCACAGCTTAAAGCTACATGTGAACAGTAACACACACCAAGGGTTGTAGTGAGGTGCTGATCACTGGAAGTAGACTTGAGAGTTCGCAAATGTCATCTGAATAACGGCTCTCAGGCCTTCTCAAAATTGTTGATGCCGAAACGTTATTCAGAGAAGGCCTGAGAGCCGAAACGTCATCTGAATAAAAGAGGAATGCACATGGAACCAGAGTGTGCAACACTTCCTACTCCCATTAGATAATGATCAATCATGTGCTGAATTATTGTAGTGGGAGCACCATTTATTAAAGACTTACTCCCATTTAAAACTGCACACCTGGTAGCTTACAAAGTGACCCATGACCCTTTATTAATTACTTATTGATCAATACCACTCTGATATCCGTCTGCTCAATATGAAGCTACAGCCAGGAGACGGTTAGCTTAGCCTGACATAAAGACTGGAAACAGAGGGAAACACCTAGTCAGGCTTGTGCTATTAGTGAGCTTTAGAGGGGCTGGCAGGCAGATTTTTGTTACCTTTGGACAGAGCCAAGCTAGCCGTTTCCCCCTGTTTTCAGGCTTTGTGCTAATCCATGCTAACTGTCTCCTGGCTGTAGCTTCATATCTAATGGACAGATATGAGAGTATAGGGAATATATATAATCAGTGACATCATTCATCAGCAAATATGTGGATGATGTGGTGATCACAAAGACAATAAAATCATTCCCCAACCAGAAAGCATGGATGAATGGAGAGGTGAGGGCCCTTTCCAGAGCCAAAAAACTTCTTCTTGCTAACTTTTACAGAAGAGCAATGGAAAGCATCCTGACTTGAAACATTACAAACTGGCGTGGGATGTGCACGGCCCAGGACAGGAGGGCTCTGCAGCGGGTGATTAAAACTGCCCAGAACATCATGGGTACCCATCTACCGAAAATTCAGAGAGAGCCCAAAGGATACTAAAAGACACTACCCACCCCAGCCACAGCCTGTTCACCCTGCTGCTGTCTGGCAAGCGAAACAGAAGTATCCGCTGCCATACCACCAGACTACAGAGCAGCTTCTTTCTTCGGGCTGTGAGACTCCTCAACTCCACCTCATCCTCCACACTCCACCATAAATAAATGACATGTAACTTTACACTGACATAGCACATACTGTACATACTTTGTGGTGTATATGTAGGTATACAGTATATGTATATAAGTAACTGTATATATTGTTTTATTTTATTTTTATTTTTATTTTATTCTATTCAAATTTAAATAATTGTATATATGTTCTATGTGTGCATGAAGGGGTTACAACTTACATTTCATTGTGCAACCATGTGTTGTAAAATGACAATAAATGAACCTTGATACTTTGATATTTATTTATTACGTCAATTTTTAGATTTCAGCGGTCTACAAACATTATTAATGTAAACAAACAGCCTCATAAAACATTTTTGGCATTGAATTTTGGCAGTGGTTTGACCTTTTTTATTCACAGTTACATCCCAGATTGTGCCTTTAATGTGCTGCCTGTATTCTCATGAGGGCCCATTGCAAAGTGACATTTTCCTGAGGCACAGCGAGGGTTTTTTTCTGGCCTGAGCCTGTTCTGTGTTTTGGTGACTGACTGTGTGCTGCAGTGGGAGGAGAGGAGCAGCAGGGGGCGGTGTCACTGGCAATCTAGCTGTGTACTGCAATTATGGTGTCAAGATTTACTGCACAAATACCAACAGAGAGCCATCACATCCTGTGCATGCTGCGCACTTGAATGTGCTGCACTTTGACTGATGAAAACCGTGTTGCTGGTGCCCATCTACTGTTTTCTCTTTCTTCAGCTCCCCCTCTTTCATATGTACAGATATACACATCTCTCTGGTGTCAAGCAGAGCTAATCAGTAGCTTCTGATTGCAGTGATAACGACACAAATATAGGCTGATCCATGATAAATTATATTCTAGTTTAATGAGTGATTCAAGTTGAAGGCCATGCTCTTGTGCTATTATTACTTTGCCACATGTCCCTGCATGAAGGCCACTCACCTCCTGGGCTTTCTGTGGCTTCTTTTCTTGTTCCTGCAGCGTGACTAGCGCTTTCTCTGTCTCTACCTCCTTCCTCTAGGCTGGCCACATGCAGAAACACAAACAAAATCACTTTTATTTTAAAAAATCTAAACCCAAACCTTGATGATATGATATATGATGATATAGGATATAGGATGATATAATGTAGGCCTGCAGCAGGAGAATCAGGATCAGACATGCTTGCCATCAACAGCATCTTTACTGAGTACAGCCGCTTAGATGTGAACAGGTTGGAGGCATCACAAGAAAAATGATAACTTTCACTTTCTAATCTGATACTTGAGACGGAACTGTTCTCTGGCTTTGAGGTGTTTCTGCTCTCGTCTGCTGTTGCCCTCATTTTCTTCACACACACACCAACTGAACCTCTGTTCCTGTGTGGCTCAGTTTCAAAATAATACAATATTATGTTATAGGCTATGTCATGAATAACATTGATGACATTTAACTTAGCCACAGTCACATTTGTACTTATCTGAACAAGAACACAATGTCATTTTGAAACAGAAAAGAAGAAAAAACAAAAGTTTATTAAATTATATGAGATCTATTTCATGAAAAAACACCTCTTGCTTCGGGGTAATCCAGTTTGAGGAGCGACCCAAAAAAGGCTGCTGTGTTAGAATGTGAGTGAATACATTTGATACACTTATCTACAATGAAGCTATTGTGTTCCAGAAATCCCCGTACATGCACATGACAAAAAAACGAAACCAAAAAAACCCCTGCATATGTCATTGTTGATCACATTTAACTCTGATCCAGCCACTCGGTGTCCACAAGCCTGGCCGTGTGGCTGCTGCAGTGTGTCCTGCTGTGCTGCGATGCGTTCTGGAGTCTTCAGGATCTCTGGAGCTTCAGCTGAGGTCTCTGGCACTGGCTGGAGCTGGTTTTCACCTCTGCCCATCTGTGTGGCCACCAGGTGAAGACCAGTACCGAAATCTCAGCTAGTCACACATCAAATAAGTTATTTATTCCCCCCAAAAAAGAAGACTTATCTCAGATTTACTGTTATGGTTAAAAATTATAGCAGAAGAATTTAGGTCAGGAGTACCTGACAGAATTAATTATTAGTGTTTACCTAATCATTCCATACTTAGCTGCCTAAATCAGCTCTCAACAGTTCAATTTGTCACAAGTTGTGGTCTCCAAAGTCCATCACATTAGAGGAAAGACATAAAAGGGTCACTCTAAATAATATCTCAGTGTCTCATTCCAGAGGGTCATCATGAAAACATTAGTCATCACATTTACATAAAACACACTCAAAGCTAAGCACACCATCTGTTACAGCTCATTTCCAGAAGCGCTGCTCCATAAATACATTTGCCTTTCCATATGTGGCGCATAAAATATTTTGAGGGAACTTGCAATTTTTACATCGTCAAATCTACATCAGACTGGAGAAAACTGGATGACTTAAACTGCCTGTGAGGAATTACTACTACTACTGCTGCTTTTTGAAACATGTCTGTCTCTGAGGAAGGGTATCCTGCCTGCTGAGTCAACCTGTATTACTTCTGTTAGACTGAGAGTTAGAGAGCAATGGATGGTGGTTTAACTGGAATAATTCAGGTTTATATGTAACTGTATCATATTTACATGATGAACATTGTCAGTGCAAATGAAAAAGGTGCTTTCCCCATATAATTCACAGAATGTAATATCAGGATTTCATGATCTTAACTACATTTAACCAATGCAGCACTCTTACACACTGATAGTATCAGAAGAAGATGGTTCACAATCAGTCAACCCATTTAAAGGATAAGGCAGGCAATATTCTAGATTTTTATTCTTTTCAAAAAATCTCATCAAAAGACCAACACCAACAATATGTTAGTCCATCTTGCAGTACAGTCTGTGGCCCGTAGCCCCAAGCCCATTTGAAGAAGATACAAATCATTAAAGATATACACCTACATTTTTTTAGACTAAATATTTTCCCAAGACAGCTGGGCATTGTAGTTTTTAGCAAACATTACTCAAACAGGAGGAAATAGTGCATTTGTTGGGGACTATTTTCAGCTGTGGATTAATACACATTTGATATTTACAACAGCAGGACACTGTACCTGGGATTAACTCAAAATAAACTACAGTGTGTGTGTTCATGGTAATAAAGGAACATGTCACCCAGCGCAATAGTGTGGCTCTCAATCGTTTTTGGACAACAAGGGAGATTTATGGCACAGATAAATAAGATATATCAGGTTTTGGATACACAGACGATACTTGTTAGTAGGATACATTAATTGTTGATTTTGGTCTTTTAATGGGATTTGTTGACAATACAAATACACAGAGCTCTTCACTGGACTTCTTCCCTCCTCTCTTGCCGTTAGACGTCTCTCTCAATCTGAAAAACCCTGATCCAGCTAAACAGACAGGAATCACTGACAACAATTTGCCACTGCAGAAAAGAAAGATGTCTCTTGCATCCTAATAGCTCTTGACATTTTTCAGAGTGAACCCACTCCCACACACTCTGACTAGTCATGTATTTTGTACCCAGAGTGACAGAAGAGAGCTGGATACAGCTGTAAAATTGTAATATTGGAATGTCACCATGAGGGGGAAGGCTAACAACAGCTATTTCGTAGGAGTCTGCCTGCTCTCTCTCTCAACAAAGCAAGTTTAGTAAAGCAATATTTCTCTTTGATGAATCATTTTCAGTTTTAGCATCCACCTTAAAATTAGCAGGCAATCTCAAACATCAACTGTCATAAACAGGATTGTCCTCACGATCTCTGTTAATGATAATTGCAGCACAGGTACAAATTGTTCCAAATCAGGCATGTTGAAATGGTTTCTGGTGGGCTGTATAATAGACATGTCCTGTCATTTGTTACCTAGGCTACTTATTGGGTTCGGATGGATGTTAATAGGGCGACAAGGTAATGAGCAGGTGTGGGCTGCAAGGCTAAACAGGGATTATGGACATTTGAAATCTCTGCAGATGTTTTCCTGTGTTAATTAATCATAAAGGTTATGTTTGTGGAGAAGGCCTTCATTATATTAGACGTTGTGCATAGTTATCTATACTTACGCCCATCTATCTCAGTGTTCCTCTGCCATGTTCTCTGTGCACTCCAGTGGTGCCTTTGTCTCTGCATCTCCAAGGTTGTTGTTTGTTTGTTCTTATATGGAAATAGATTTTTTTTTTATCTGCCCACTCAATGTGCCTCAAGGTAATCATCAGCATTACATAATCGCAGGAAATACCTTATCTGCATCCAGTTTCTGTCCTCTAGGCTCCTATAACTCTCCTCCAAACTCGAAGCTCCTCTCCCAGCAAATCCAATATTCCAGCTTTGTTTCTGTCTTTTCTAATGTCCTCTCTAGAAACAATTTAGCGAAGCAGCTATTAAAGTTCTGTTGTGCAGCATGAATTCTTTGTTCTTTTGTAATTATATCTCTCACTGCTAACTGTAAAGACAAATTGCGTTTGTGTTTTCGCGCTTGACAATACTTTTAATGACAGAAAGTTAAGACTGTTGTCTGTTTTGATGTATGATGGATGTACGTGCTGCTCATGCTAATGTGCTGTATTACTGAGTGCCCATTACCTTTTGTTGGTGGGTTCCCCTGAGATGCAGCCTTTCAATGTTTTATCTCTTCATTGCCAACAAGAGGTCTCACATCCCACGGCAGAATCAGGTACAGAAGAGAATTTTAGAAATTTTAACAAACTTCAGGTAGCTTTAGTCCAAAATTATAGACAGAGCTGTGAGCTGAAACTTGTCCCTGAAGAACGCCTCATCTCCCAAAGGCTCTGCCTGAAATTACTTTTTGTTTTTGTGTTATTTTTTTCAAACAAGCAAGGCATTACAAATCTCCTCTGAAGCCGGTTTTCCTGGGAATTGAGGTAACATGTAGGCCCACGTCTTGTTTTAAAATGTAACAAGATCCCTTTAGCTTAGTAAACTAGCTAGAGGGCCTAACTATCACCTTTCCACCTATGCCTCACATAGGTTCCCCTACAACTTTACATCATGCTAAATAACATTTTTATCTTTATCTTAGACAACTGTGGTCAAGCTTAATAAGATTCTATACTCTGCATTCAGCCGTTTCACATTGATAACTTTATGCGTGACATACTGAGTTGTTATGATGAACTTTAGAAATTGCCTGTAAATCATCCAGCAGACAGAGCAACATTAGCATTCATTTGGAAATGTTATGAAATGTGTTTTGCTGTAAAGACTGGAATGAAGCACTTACAATATCGTGAAACACCAAATCATTTATCATCAGTCATTTCTCATGGAATGCAGTCACAGGCAACATGTGTGGGGTTGGGGCATTTCCGATGTGATTATCTATGTTATATGCTTATATGTAACATTTACACATGTGCATGTGTTAAATTCACATGTGAAATCTTTCTCCACAAAACGAATTTGTGAAACTGATATATTTTCACATATGATTAAAATGAGCAATAATGAGCACAAATGGTAAATAATTTAGGCTATAATCAACCCAATAAACAGAGTTAAAAAAAAAAGAACCAAATTGTCTGTCACCTAAACTGAACCCATGTTGATTTTTTTTTTGTCTTAACACATGATAATTTGTCGTTTTCATAAAGCATTGGGCTAAACTTGCAGTTGCTAAGAAAAAACTTCACTTAAAGGCTCGAGATTTTTGTTAGAGAAGCCCTACCAAGCATATAGACAGCATACGCTTTATTATTATTTTTTTAATGAACCACAAGAGGTTGCAAACTGTTACCCATCCTCCTTCTGTAATTGGTCAAAACGCCGCAGAAGTGATCGGGGCCAATATGAGCCTCACTTCGCTGCAGACCGTCGGCGGCGCAGCTTCGCTGCTGCACCCAGACGCGCGTTATTCCCGCTGCCGCCGAGAGAATTAGTAATGTTTTCTATTTGGAACATTTCCAAGGTTAGCCCAGTAGGCGTTGCCTGACACCGTATGAAGTGTACGCCGAATTTTCTTCCTTCAGCAGCTTTTGTGAGATGTTCTGCTTTTGCCATGGCAAGAGGTCTGTTTCCATGGGGGTTCTTCAAAAAGCCTCTGTACATCCAGGTAAGCTTCTGGGAAATCCCTGTTCACTCTGGTGTAGGCTACAGTCCAGTTGGGAATCTACCCCGGCTCTGTGTACGTATATCCGTATACACTCGGATGTTACCGCTAGATATAAGCGACGGTGCGACTCATTATAGTCTATACTACTTTATCATTTGACCTTCATTTTGCATATGGATTGGTGGCATTCTGTAGGTATTACTGTAGAGGTTTTTCAGACTGAATCATAAAGTCACTTGATGCTCGACGGCTCGACGGGAATCAACCATCCTCCTGATCCCCGTTGCTGTAGCAACCACGTCCATGATACATCTTGCAAGCTGGGTACAGTCATACATTCAAAAGAGGCTGTTTCTGAGGCTGCAAAAGTTTACCATCACCTTACATTACACAAGTCCTTTACTGTTCCCATGCATGTCATGCAAATAATAATATATCATATACCTGCATGTGGAAGCCTATTATGCTGCCCTGGTCGTCATCATCTGGGAATATGTTGCAGAACATTATGTAACAGTGTGATGTGAGTGAAATTAGGTGAAGTCCACAGTGGCATTCCTCATAAGTAAAATTAAACTCTGCAAGGGAAGCCCCTCAAGGACACGTGGAGGTCTCGGGAACCCAACATTTGTGATCCACAGTGTTAGATCATTAACAGAAAAGTCAGCGGGAGCACATTCCCTGGCTGACTGACGTGGTGAAAATGGCTCTCTACATCATCAGACCATTCTAGCTGAATATTTTTGCTCATATCTGTCTTTGAGACATTTGGCCACAGCCATTTGCCTTTTTTTCGGTCGAACACATAGTGTAATCTCAGCTGCTGCTGCGTGCTTCCTGCCCCGTGCCCTTGCATGTTAGACAAAAACTGTCAAGTGCAGTGCACAGAGGGAGAAACAGCCCGTCTCAAGAGACAGCCATCAGCATTGCACAGTTTTCTAGGCCACCTCAGCCTTCCAGTGACAACTTAAGAAGTGTCATGCAGCGATCCTTGGAGAGAAGCTATTTCCACTGAAATACAAAAAACTAACAGGTCCTGCAAGCCGTAAATGTTGGTCTTGTTCATATAATCTTTATATTTTACAATCAAATACGAATGTGTCTGATTGAGCACAATTTTCCTGCACAGCATTATTTCCCTTAACAAGTGATAAAAAGATCATTTTGTCTCGTGTGTCTTCATATCATACTGCAGAGATGCTTCAAACACATGGTTTAAAGGTGAAGTGTATAAAAGCATGTAGTGCCAATTGAAAACTTTAGTGTCCATCGGTCAAGCTCATGCTGTCTCTAGTGAGACTGATTTCATTACATCAAGAGCGTTCCTCGCTCAACAATTTAATATTTCAACAATTACCAAGCCATGTTAACCAGCCATATTATTACAGTTTTTTCTAGTTTCCATTTCTATTGAAAGTCTCATTGTTGTAGTTTTCACAGATTGTATTGTACTGTATTCATGTCATAGACTGAATTTTATATTGTAATCTTTTGTATTTTACAGTTAAAATAACCTATATTTACAAGTAACGTACAAAAAGCCATCAGCAATGGTGGAAAGGAAGGATTTTGAATACTAGTAAATTATCTCCACAATGGAGCATTTCATCATGGGCTCATTTAGAAGTTATGATGATGTCAAGCAATAAAAATATGGTCTGCATCCATTTTGACTGATTTCAGTAATGGTTTAATAGGCGTTATAAATATAACCTGTTGAATGAGGAAACTGAGCTGATGTTGAATCAGGTCAAATGTATGTTGGCGATACATCTTCAGCAGCCCTACTAAGATATTTCACACACTGTAGCTCTAACTTGTTGGTTCTGATGTGGGAGGGGGTTTCCCCTGACAGGAAGCTGCAGTCCTTGCAGGAATAACACGTGCCTGCATTTATTGTGTGCGTGTTGTTTGCATGTGAATACCATGCTCCTGATGTTAGAGTGTTACATTAACAACTGCTGATAAAGTAATATGCACATGTGTTAATGTGGCAGTATTGAGTCAGCATGGAAATGTGTGCTTTGTATGTGTGTGTGTGTGTGGGGGTGGATGTGGTGGTGGTGTGTGTGTGCTGGGGGAGGTTGCCTGCCGTCTGGACTGTGATGAGTCAGATCTTTGTAGTGTCTGCGCAGACAGTGTGGCATCCTTTTTCCTGCAGAGAGTCTGTGACAAGTGGAGAGGCATGCTGTGACTGCCACCAGACAAAAACTCTCTATAAGGTGGTCAGCATTTTATCTGGATCGCTCTTTATGCACATAGTGTATGGCTGTTTTCTATATTTGTCTGTGATATCAGGCAAACTCTTCATAAATGTCTCCTGTCATGCACTCCTCCAGCCCTCTCCAGCTTTTGTTTCTCTGTTTTCATGTCTTTTTCCGCTCTGCACAGCAGCCCATTAACCGGCAACCTCTGAGGGATAGCTTTATAACCATACATAATGGATGAATGGTGGGCAGGCTGCAAAAAAACAAGTGTCAGAGCTGCATTGTGCTGCTCTTGATAAAGCTTTAATCTCCTCTCTGCCTCAGTAGTTCAACATCAGGTACCATTTTGTAAGCGATGAATTCTTTGTATGACATTTCACAGAACTTTCAGGGTTAAAACAGGCTCCCTAACAAGGCTGTGTGGCGTGGATGTAGAGGAAACCAGATCAAGACAGACCGTTTCTTTCCACCCACCTCAGCATACAGCCACAGTTCCCAGTCAGTCTCTAATTAATAGCTGTCACAGCAGCCACAATCAATATCGCCTCATTAGCCAATGTTTGTGTAACTCTCTCCCTTCACAAAGGGTCAATACATAATCCCAGAGATAGAAATGCACCAGCCAGAGTTGAAATGAAAACCACAATCTATCGATTTGAAAAAGGCCAACCATACATTTGTTCCCCTGTAGAGTGTTATTTCCATAATGCTGTTGCTGTTGATGCATTTCACCTACGGAAAGATCAATGGGAGGTACACGCAGCACTTACTTGTGTGGTCACTGCCTCACTGTTGTTAAATGTGCCGTGGGCCTGCATGGTCAGATTTGTAAGTAAACCAATCAATAAATAAAGCAGCAGAAATCATATTTAAATAGTGTGGGTTAAATAGCTTGTCATTGATAATTGGATCATTGTCTATTTCTGTGGGGTGTTTGTAAGATGACTTGTATGTACATAATATAGGCGTCTGGCTATGGGACTCATTTCATTAACAGCAGGATCAGCAGTCAGAGAGTCATTGAAAAGGTATTGAGGAGACTGTAACACAGCATGTTTGATTTTTGTAGATGTGCAATTAAGACCATAAACCAGAAAACACAAAGGAGATGCGAGCAGGTCGGAATCAAAGAGTGTGAGTGTGACTCTACTCAGGATTTTATCATGAGCTAAAATCATCCCAGTGCAACTCAAAAAAGCCTGTGGAATTTTCTGATTATTATTTTTCCTAATAATTGTATTCCTTAATTCAACAGTTAAATCATATTTTCCGTGAATTATATTTTGCTGTTCTCCACACTGCCAGAATATAATTCCAGAGGAGAAATGCTAAATCCCTTTACTTTATTTTAATTCATTCAATTTTATTGCCCAAAACAGTTCAATTTAAAGCTGCACTTATCAATATTTTTACATTAACAATTGATCAAATCACTATGTGAAATGTGAATGGAGTCGCTGCAGTGATGAATCTACAGAGAATTATTACCCGGCACCTCTGTAGTTCCTCTCAGCTCCATGGAACGTTATAGCATCTTTCAGCTCATTGTTTTGGTTTCATGGCCCCCAACTTTACTGCTTTGATTCAGTCAACGTGTTGCTGCAGCTGCCCAGCACCAAACGACAGACACAATTAGCGACTAGCTGGTGAACACAGGCAGATATTTAAGTTAAGAATTTGGAAGAGACAAAAACAGAACAAAAAGGAGAGTGAATATTTGACCTACGTTCATCAGGTGACCGGAAACACAACTCCAAATGTTGCTCCATATCTGCGGGATGTGTAAAATGCTCAGAAACTAACAAAAAAAAAACAACATGACCTCATGTCCTCTCTGGTAGCTACTGTCCTGGTGGCAATGGCTTAGAAATACTGTATACTCGCGTGCATTTTCTCAAAACCAGAAGATAATATAGACTAACATGACATTAAAGGCCACTGTTTGGAGGGAAATTAGATTAGAGAGTGACATATGGGGGCGGTCTGAAAGCTTGATTTTCGCATTAGCTGTGGTGTCAAAAGCAGAAAATGGATGGAAGATCCATTTAGAGGCATATCCAAATGTAATCTCTTTTTCAATACTGAAAAGAAACCTCACATCTTATGCTTCTAAGTTTGCAAAAGAACAGAGTGACTGTCAAGCTATTTTCTGTAAAATGTAAAGTTGGGTCAAAAACAGAGAAAAAAGCAGGGGGAGGGAAATAGCAAGACTTGTGCCAATAAAGAAAATTGGAACTGAAAGGGGCAGAAGGTGGAAGCAGGGGGAGTCCATCACTGTCAAGCGCTGAGTGCAAAAATCATTAATAGACGGGAAAGTAGGACTGCTAAAAAGTCTGTTATTTTCACTAATGTTCTCCAATTGGAGGAGTACCATTATGGATCTAAGCAGACTGTATTTGTCAGCTGGGGGATTAGAAGGAAAATCAAAAGACAAGGTAATGGGTCTGGAGTCGCTCTAAATGTCCCACTGTTGTTGTGCCAGGGCACAAACAGCATTTACTGTTAATTACTGAGCACCTATTTAGAAGCAATTAAATTAATGATGTACTCTGTGATACAACTCACTTTGGAGCTCATTTGTTTTCCACGTACAGGCCCATTCCCTTACTCACAGGCCAAATGACTTTATTGTTAACATGAATTAAAAGATTGCTGTGATGACTTTTATCATATTATAATCTCTAAAATTGTTTGATATTTTTTGTAAGGTTGACAGACCCCATACTGAGCACATACTGTATGTTCCATTTCAGTAATAATGATCCAAAGATGTTGGCCAGAGTGCTCCACAGAAACAAGGGAAGGGGTACTCTTTTCATGTAGTCAGGGCATTCTGTCTTTTAGATAAAACTGTATTTTTAGGTAATTACTAATAAAATAGTTTAGTACTATCTCCTTTGATGTCACATTGTCATTGCCATATCAGCAAATAATTCAGCAGTTTACCTTTGGAGTTCAACAGAGAATTTAATGTGTTCGTATCTGTAACAGCTACGTCAGAACAGAGCTGAATTAGAGCTGCATCTATTACTATTTTTATACTAACAATGGGTCAAATGAGTGTGTACAGTGACAAACCCATGGAGAATTATCACCCGACTCTGCAGCTCTCCTTTGCTATACGATTGCTATATAGCGTTTTAGCTTCTTTCAGCTCATCAATTTGGTGTTACGGCCCGCAACTTTTCTTTACTGTTTTACTTAAGTCTCACCGCTCTCACCAACCTTGTTGTCAGACAAAGCAGGCAGCTGTTTTGGCGAAAAAAAAGCTCTGATAAAATCGACTGCACGGCACCAAACAGCAGGCAGACACAGTTAGCGGTTAGCTGGTGGACATAGACCATAGACTATATATAAAGATGGACGACATGAGACATGGGAAACAGCATCTTAGAATGCTTGTTCTTTCATATGCATCATGATATACTGTATGCCCGATGTGGTGTGAGGAGGAAAAGACAGTGAAAAGCTAAAAACTTGGGTCTTCTGGATTTATCTGGAAAAAACAAATATCTAATGCTTTAAACCACAGACTGTATATAAAAATGGACTGCATGACAGCTCTCCAAAAGTCAAAACAGCTGGATCGCCCCCTGGTGGCTGGCTGCAGTATAGGTCATAGGCCCCCTCCACGTTAGCGGATGGGCCAAACTGAAAAATCAAGGTACACGTCAAATAAATGTTTCCCAAAGATGCTTTCTGTCATTTTAGGTAGTTCTTATCACACTGATGTTTGTTCAAGTGTTCATTCTTCTGATAAGTTCGGTTTTATCTCAAACGTGCGTGGGACAACACATTTGGTGCTTTGTTTGTTTCACGTCCCCAGACATTGCCTCCAACATTAGTCAGGTTAATGCAAAGGTCATTGCTTTGCTAGAAAAAGTCAAATAAAAATTTCACTGTAATACATGTATACTGTACTGTTCCCAACAGGCCAGATTTTCCTACCTACATATGAAGTACCTGTTCTTTTCCTGGCTGGCAGTGTTCGTGGGGAGCTGGATAGTGTATGTCGAGTACTCGGCCTACACAGAGCTGTGTCGTGGGCACGACTGCAAAAATTCAATAGTGAGTATTTAAATTCTCATACCCCTCCAGACGTTGTCCTGTATTCTCAACCCCTGATAATATTGTGTTTGTATTCCAGTTCCATTTGTGTTCCATTGTATGTTTCAGTGTGACAAATACAGAAAGGGAGTCATTGATGGCTCGGCCTGCAGCAGCCTGTGTGAGAAAGACACGCTTTACCTGGTGAAGTGCTTCACTGCCAAGCCCAACAACCAGGTCAGTATTTTTTGTTTTTTTCAATCCAACACTCCTCTCCAGTCTGCTCGTGGGTAATCCAGCTGCACCTCAGGCCTTACCTTGTTTATTTTAGGTGTACTCTGGGAGCTGGGGAGACCTGGAGGGAGTCATTAAGTGCCAGATGGAGGAGGCTCCTCATTATGATTTGGGAAGTGAGATGGAGCCCAGGAAGGAGGCTGCAGCCTTCAACAAGCCCACCAAGGGGACCTCTGTGGAAAAGTTCAGGGAGATGATCCAAAACCACCTAAAGGTCAGGAAGCCCTCATTTAACGCTAGATAAACTAGAATCCACCATTGAGTCTAACTTTAAAGCCTTGCTTTGTCTTAAAACCTTTTTTCTTCTTTACAGGGTAAAGTGGGGGATCAGGCCAACCTTGCAGACCTGGCTACCCAAGTATTGTCCATAACAGATGCCAATAAGGACGGTCATATCTCACTGCCCGAGGCTCGCTCAACGTGGGCTCTGCTTCAGCTCAATGAATTCCTGTTGGCATTAGTCCTGCAAGACCGAGGGCACACGCCTAAGTTACTGGGCTTCTGTGGAGACCTGTATGTGGTGGAGAAGGTGCCATATTCTCCGCTGTTCGGCATCAGTCTACCCTGGGTCTTCGAGGTGTGGATTCCTGCTGGTCTGCGCCGCAGCATGGACCAGTGGTTCACCCCATCCTGGCCACACAAGGCCAAGATCTCCATTGGGCTGCTGGAACTGGTCGAGGACGTTTTCCATGGCACTTTTGGCAGCTTCCTCATGTGCGATGTGAGTGCCGCCAGTTTTGGCTACAATGACCGCCATGACCTGAAGGTGATGGATGCGCGGTATATTGTTCCTGAAGCCATCTTCCAAGAAGACATCAGACAGCAGCGCTGCGATGTGGACGAGGATTGTCTCTACGGGGCAGACTGCTTCACTTCCTGTGACCTCACCAAGCACCGCTGCACACCCGAAGTCACCAGGCCAAACTTAGCCAAAGCCTGTGAAGCACTCAAGGACTACATTCTGAGAGGTGTCCCATCTGATGTGAGCGAGGAGCTTGAGAAGCAGCTGTACGCTTGCATTGCACTGAAAGGTTCAGCAGAACAGATGGAAATTGAGCACTCTCTAATTCTGAACAATCTCAAGACTTTGCTATGGAAGAAAATCTCCCATACAAAAGACTCCTAATAAATAAAGCATTGCACAGAGGCACAAAGACCAATTCCTGTCCTTTAAAAAGGTTTTTAAACTAATATAGTGAAGTCTTTTCACTGTGTATACAGAAGTAAACTATTCCCCTTGTATTCAACTTTACACGGATGACTGATGTATTTGATCCCGAAGCAATTGTCATGGAATGACACTTTCATATAGAGTGGTGCAGGAATGAGTCCTAAAACCCGAAAATGAGTCAGCATTTTTCACTTCTGGTTCCCTCGTCTCGAAGTCGCTGGGTTTCTTGAATGGGTTTTTGGTTAGATGCCTGAAAGAAGGTCTGTGGTTAACACAAACTTAGGAGATTTTCACGTTGCTAACAAGTGGCTAAATGAGACTACAGAGGTTGTCGGGGACATTAAACGTCATCACGACAAACACAGAAACTCATCTACTCACTCGGCCGCCTTTACAGCCTCGTTGGGTTTATACTGCAAACTGTTCTAACTCAAACTTTCCCAAAGCCTTTTGTAGAAGAGGTAAGCATGCAAAATCAAATTACAAGTTGGAAGTTTAGTGGGGGGGTGACGAAGTCATGTGACCGTGGTGTACTTTTATAGCTTTTTGGTGTTATGTGGAGCATTTGTGAAGATTATCTTGCTTAACAGAAGTATCAAAGCTTTGTTTGCCACAGAGTGTGTTTTCTGCAATAATCCAAAATCCAATGGAAAAATCCCATTGGCTTTTTGTCAAGGGAACCAGGGCAATGCCAACTTCTGGGTTGGCCTACAAAAACACGTCACCCCTGCAGCACTATACTGGAGCAAGTACAATTTTCAGACCATGACAAATCAATAAATTTGACTTAAGACCCGTATAAGACTGAATACTAACCCTTTGCACCGTCTAGTCGTTAGCACTAACTCTTTGATTCACCTTTACTCGTAACAACGACCAGGTAACGTTAACATAAAACTCACTCAACTTATCTGCGTAGAAGGTATGTCAGCTTGCAGAAATGATTAGTCTTTCATTGCATGACTCAAGGATGGTTATTTGTATGACTAGCAAATCGTCCTATAAGCCATTGAGTGGTTAAGTTACATAAAACTACCCCATTAAAAAATACAAATCCCTAAATAAAGGGGATCAAGAGGCCCCTGGCACTGCTATTAAACTTACTACTACTACTTTAAGTGCAATATGACAAAGTACACAAGAGGATTCGACTCTTTTCGATAGATTTATTAGAACAAAATTCTGTGATAGGAACGGAGCCAGACCGACGCCTCAATCTGAAGCCTCCTGTTCCTGAGCCCGGAGGAAGCTGGCCTTCTTCTGGGCAACACGGTCTTTCCTTTGGGCCAGGGAGAGCTTGGCACGGTTCCACCTAGGTCACAAAACAAGCACACTTAGCATTTGCAGTTTCGGAATAGATGAATTGTACCTTCCCGGTGTCTCAATTGGCCTAACTTGCATTACAAATGGTACTATACTATGGCCATATGCATCGGAGCTCACATACTGCATGAATATAACACACACACCCTCAGTGAATATCCAGCTTTTAACACTCATTTCTGTGACCTTAGAAAAAAACGAAAAAAAAAACATCAGCATTTCTCACCTCTTCTTCTTGACCTCTTTGGGGGGCTTCTTTTCATGGACTGGGTTCTCCCGAATGGAAGAATGAGCCTTTTTGTACATTTCCTCAATCTGAAAAAAACAGATGACCAGTCAAACTCCTGGGTACAATTTATTCTTCACTCACATTAACCGTTTAAAACATTAGATATTCAGGGGTTTATTTTGCAGATAAATCCACAAGACCCGAGCTTTTCACCGTCTTCCTAGCCTATAGCTTCACACCACGTCAGGCATATATCATGATACCCATGTTTCACCAGGATTTTAAGATGCTGTTTCTCATGTTGGACACTTAGGACAAACAAATCTTAAAGCCAACACATGAAATCCCATCCGACTGGAAAATTGTTTGGGTAAATGTTAGTCAGTGGATTCATGAACCATCTAGTCCACAAGTTATTAGTCTACGGACATGCCATGCAATATGTAAGAGGCAATTCTGATCCTGATGACGAAAGGATCAGAAGTGCATCTCAACACATCTGCACTAAAGCTACCAAGGCCTGAATGTATTTGTGCATTTTATAAAATGTGTAAACAACATTTGAAAAGATCTTCATTCTGTCATTGGGATTATGATAATCAGGGCACCTTTAGTACATAAATAGGAATTACTTGAGCCACTGCCCAATTATGCAAGGGCTATGACTGAATTTAAACTGGGTGTGATGTCCAAGATGTATTTGAAATGGTACAAGACACGTCATCTATTGGACCAAATTCAGATTGATGACTGGGTGCCTTTTTTATTTTCCTGAGTGAAAGGGTGTGATCACTGCTCCACCACCCTGAGATCTCTCTCATGAGGAATTAATAATGGCCATGTGTGAAATTTGCCATTAATGAGATAGTGGATCGTTAGAGGCTCTTCGCTCATACTTTCACACAAGGGCAAGTCTCAAAACATCCCAATTATCAAGGGGTCCTGGCTGCCACACTCCAAGAACGGAAACTACCTCCTGACAGTTTTTTTTGTACAATGTAATACAGAGTGGAAAGGCAATTTAACAATGCATAAAGAGGACTTGCCGAATCAGGGGTGACTCCATTCTTGATGAAGCGGGAGAACTGCTTCTTGTAAGCGTCCTCATCCTCCTCCATCAGGTAGCTCATGTACTCCGACACGTTGATGCCCATGATGTGCTTGCGGTGGACCTCAGCGTTGAACTCCTTGCTCTCTGGATCATACCCAGGGAAGCGCTTGGTGCTGGGGGGAAAACAAAACAAAACAAAACAAAAAAAAAGCATACAAGGTAAATCCCCAGCAGGTCCAGTGAAACAACAACATGACGATATTCAAAATCACCAAGCAGAATCTCCAGACATTATGTCAAGACATAATGTGCACTGCATTACGGCATGTACAATTCATCTTTCATCATTTATGCATTGTCAAAAACAGCTTTACATTAAATTCCACATGAGCTCCATTTACACCTGTATCATTACAACATCTCAGGCTCATTGCATTTGCATCCGTCTTCTATCTACACTGACTGGATCTCATTATGTGAAAATAGTAGCAGGCTTGACATCAGCTGTCGAACTCCGCTTCCGTTTTTAAACTTGCCTTCTCATGAATGCAAGCAAACTGTGCAGACTGCATTTAAACTTGTCTGAGACTTTAAACTCATTATCCACACGAGTCAGACTACCTGCACGTGGGGCCAGGCAGATCCACTACACAGCAACTGAAATGCATACTGTATCCAGGTACAGGTTGCATTTAATGCTAGGTGGAAACAGGGTCTTAGAACTACTGGAAACTCAACCTGCTATATGGATCCAAGGTATCCAGAAACACAACGGATACCCCTTTTCCACCAACACGGAAAAGGTTCCGTTCCGGTTCACGCACCTAATTTTGAACCATTCTTAGCATTTCGATCAGAATGAATTGGTTCGGACCTCGAAAAGTCGGTTCTCCGCTGGAACCAAAAAAATAACAGGTTTTCCTTGACCTGAAGGGCGAACCGTGATGTCATCAGTGGGTGTGTCATATTCTACAGGTTGGAAAGAGGATGGAGAAGGCAACAATGGTCTACTATGGTAATAGTCTAATTATTAATAGTTTGTCCATGCTTGTTACTTAGATAAAATCTGTAACAGAACAACAGCTGGCAGGTAATCAATGTGATCCACCATCTTGCTACTACTGCTTACTACTTTGTGAATTGCCCTCTGTTGATGACGCATCCTTGATTACAATGGTTCTGCCTAAAACTGGTGGAAACGCAGGCCGGTTCACGAGATAACGCCAAGGTTCCAAGAATCCTGAATGGAACCGGTTCAAGAACCAGGGCTAATGTGGTGGAAAGAGGGCATTTGTATAGGTTTTTGTATCGATTCATTGTCATTTTACACAATGCATCTTCAATAGATTTACTCCTTAAATGTCTTCTCAGTATGCCAAGTGTGTGTTGAAGTGCAACACCAGATATTTAATTCATTATAAACGGCACACAGGTACCAACAGATGTGGCCAACATGTAAGCTCTGCATTTTTTATATGACTAAAATTGTCTCCCAATAGCCACCGCTAGAAGACACACCTGACAGGATGTAGGGGGCTAATGAATCCAGAATTTACAGCCCTCTTTATGTGACAAGCTGATGAGCAATTCAACCGGTAACTTTCTGCCTGAGCATTCAGCCTGCTTTGGACCCATTCATATAAAAAGGTCCTGCCCTATTCAGTCCCTCCCTCTGCAGACAGGATTTTTCAACATCAGCAGCATCTAGGGCTGCAACTAATGATTATTTTCATTATCCATTAATCTGCCAATTAATCGTTTAGTCAATAAAAATGTCAAAAAAATGTGACAAATGCTCATCACAATTTCCCAGAGGCCAAAGTGACGTCTTCAAATTGCTTCTTTTGTCCAACCAACAGTCCAAAACCCAAAGACTCTTCATTTACTGTCAGAAATGATGAAGAAAAGGAGCAAATCCTCACGTTTAAGAAGCTGGAACCACTTACTATTGCAGCTCTAATACCATTGTAGAGGTACTGCACACTTAAATGTGTCTTTTGAGCTTTAAACTAAACGATTTACCAAATTTATAAAAGTTGGGATTTCATGGGTTGAAAAAGGCTCAAAACGTCATCTACTGTTTTAAAATCAGCCCTGAACCTGCAAGGCCAATACTGAGTCACCCAGTTGGGACCGATCTACGTCATGAAATTTATATTTAAAAAAATAAATAAATAAAAAAACTAATCAATGTCAGTCACCCCCATGTCCCCTGACCCACACACTACATAGCTACACCTCCTACAGTTGTTGTTCCCTCACTCGTTGCATTTTTTTAATATGCTGGGAGGGAGGGTTCTGGCAGAATTTGAGGTTTAGTTACACTTTAAAATTGTTCAGATAAGACTACCATTGTGGTTTGGACCCCACTGCTGTGTCTCTCTGAAATTGATATAATAAGCTTATGGACAACTGATTTCAAGCCTTTACTGTGATGTCGTGAAGGCCTATATTTTGATATTTCATGCACAGTTGGCACACAAGATAAAACCAACCAATAACTACACATCTGACAAAGCAGTCAAAACACATGCCTTGAATTATATTACCTTTGGCCGATGATGGCGCAAATTTAACGGTTTATTTCAGTTGCATTTGCCACACTACAATTCTAACAGCAAACCTCACCATCTCAATGAACTCTGCCATGAGCTCAGTAGTGACAGGTTGCCTGCACACTTAAGAGGCAACTTGAGAGATTTTGGGTGCCAATTAGAATGTAACACAAAACCAATGCCACCGAAAACAAAACAAGCGGATCAGAAGATAGTGTGCACGAATAGGCCTTTTTCACAACAGACATTGTGACTTAGCTGATTTCTATAATTTAAGATCTATGTGTGTATTTATCATTTACAGACTTGCCAGACATTTCATTCAAGGGTTCATTTAAAAAAAAAAGAAAAAAGAAAAAAAAAAGAGACATGCATCATTTGTGCTAAATGAAGCAAAACTCATTCTGGAACAAACCCAGATTTTCCCCTCACACTGCCTACCACAGCATTTCATCAAATCTAACACGTTTGACAGGAAGTGGGACACTGTTACCTGTGTGGGATGGACAGGCCTCCATCCACAGCCCCCTTCAGAGCACCGAACACCTTGTTGCCTGTGGTGGTTCTAGCAAGCCCGGCATCCAGGTAGCAGGTGAACGCGCCTGGCTGACCATCAATGCTCTCCACGTTGAACTCGTCGCCCGTCACCTCAACCTGGCCTTCGTACACTTTGTCCAGGCCAAACTTGTTCAGCAGCTGAGGGCACACAATTGCAGCATTTTTTAGATTCAAGATCGACATTTGGTTCAGCAGCCAACAACGTTTCAAAAAAGAGAATGTGGATTGTATAGGTAAACTTGTGGAAAGGTTTAACTTTACAAACCACAGGCTCTTTTTTGCTGGGGTCAATTACTCGATTTCACAATTACAGCTGAGAATTTCTGTCATCTTGAAAAATATATTAAAATTTAGGGTCAATATAAGGCGGAGGACCAGTACGAACAACCAGGTTTATACGTACTCTGCGGGCCAGCAGCAGACCAGTGCAGTAGGCTGCTGCGTAGTTTGTCAAGCCCACGGAGATTCCATATTTTGGCAGCTCGTGCGAGTAGGCGGCACACACGATCATGTCTCCCTCAATCTTGGCATAGGCGATCTGCGACACAATCACAAGTTATCATTAAATGACGGCACATTCGCGTCACCCACTATTTAGATGGACTGCAATACTCTTGACTACTGACACTGTTCTACACAAGACAGTATTTCTATTAATTAGATACATTGGAAAGCAGTTCAGATTGGTGTCTTACAGCAACATGACCAACAATAATCGAATACACCACATCTTGATTTGACCATGGTTATTTATTTTTTGACTATGTTTAACTTTAGTCAGAAAAGGCCATTTCCAACTTGTTTTTCATAGGATTGTTTTTAGTAAGGTTCATACTGGAGGATCACACATCCCTGTCTATTCAAAGATGTTGAAAAGTACAAAACCGAGCCCTGTCCCTTTGGCTAAAAAAAAAAAAACAGGGTAATCTCAGTGCATGCTCACCTGGCAGATAATGTCCCTGTTGGAGAAACGGACAATCATCCGGTACTTGGGTGTGTTGTACTTGTTCTTATCTTGTACGACCAGGCGCTTGCGAGCAAAGAAGTCAGTCTTTCCCTCTGGAAGGAACACACACTTCAGTTGCTTACAAATGATGCTCAATATAGCTTGAACATTGATGAGGAAGGGGACTGTCACAGGGTGTCTTACCTCTCCTCCTCCTGAACTTGACCTGGTACCTCTTGAAGTAGGCCTTGTTCTTCACCACTTTAACAAAACCCTGCAAGAGGACATGCGCTGGTTAGAATCGGGGGACTTAACATTCAAAGTAACAAGAAGCTAATTTAGTTTGCTGCGTTGCTGTGTCCACAGTACAGTAGTTGGGCTGTCACTGTCATCGGGTAACGTTGGACCCGGCTAACATTAGCAAGCCGAGCCAATGGAAAAGAACGAGAAGAGTTAGCGCAAAGGCTACGCAGGGCTGACGATAAGCAACCTGGCTAATGGCGTAAGCTGTGTAAAATGGAAATTCGGGGGATGTGAACTTACGGACTCACTGGTCACATACTATTGCAAACATAACAATACAGTAGTCTACAAACAAGAGGAAGCGGTGGGTTTGTGAAGGTAGCCATTAGGCCACGTTTAGGCAGACCCGGCTGAGCATTAGCAGGACTTAAATCTAATGTCATCTGAACATCAACAGTATGTTTTTAAACATCTGACTCCACACAGCACAAAATGTACGTCTTAGGTATGCATGTATGCACATATTGGGACAAATTACGAACCATTTTGCAGTCTTTTTTGTCTCCTTATGAAGGAGCCCGGAGCCAAAGACTGGGGCTTGACTCCGCTGCACTGGAAAAAGGAAGATTGCCATGCGCATGCTCTGTAAGTACCGTGTCACAGGATGAGCCGCAGAGACGCCATGCTGCAGAGGATTTACCACTCTGCCCCCTATCGAGCTGGGGCGGCCATTTACCCCAATAACAGCACTCTTGTCTTTCTTTTAACCAGGAAAAAGTCAAATTGAGCTTCAGATCTGGCCAAGGGCTCTCATTTTAGTCACATCATTTATGTATTCAGCGTTTTCTTCCCGTCACGTTGTTTTCAAATATTCAACGTGTTAGTAGGCTAACCTTTTCATATATAAATAAAAGGGGCAGAATATGTGGGAGTTTTCAACCCCTATTCAACCACATGCTTATTCATAACTTCATTCAAACCTTAAATGGGTCACTACCGTTCTGTACATTTATTTCAGCTTTCTATATACCTTTTTTTCCATAGTCCATAAGTTATACTTCCAAGTGTTATTGTGTCTTATGTCAGACTGTTTCAGATTTTACTGGGTTATAGAGAGCTTAATTTTTCCTTTATGGCCCTCAAAGCAAAGGGACGCTAGCCTGAAACCTGACACCAACTTCCTTTGGCAAAAACAAAGACACTTTTAAACCTGCTTTGGCCCCATTTTGTGCACATGATATATAAGCATATTCAGAAAAAAACCCTGCCACTCACATTGAAAGGAATTCAATGATAGAAGTGATACTTTTTGAGTTATGAACAGTGGGCCCTTTTTATGGAAGACATTTTGACATGTCACAGTTGGAAAAGCACATGCTGTCAATAATAAAAATAATTTCATTTCAATGTCCTGACATTGTTCATGCTGGGTCACAGTCACACTGTCATGACTTACTGTGACACTTGCTTAGAACTGAGTCATGTTAATGTTATTAGTAACACCTAATGGAACCTCAAAATAAGTCAATGTCTGCTGTGAAAAAGGCCTATTGTTTGAAGGTTAAAAGTCTCATTTGTCTTCCCAGGGGAACTGGGATGCATTTCCCTTCCCTGCCTTTTTCAGACATTTTTTATTTGTCAGATCAGGAAAAGCATGGATGGAACCAATAATACCCTCAAATGGAACTCTTGAGGTTGTATTTTCGACATGGGAGGTCAAGTACACAATATGCGTAGCATTTAAGTGGTCTAAGCCGTGAGAACACTGTTGCCGATGGTTAATAATTTTGTGTTTTCTACATTTATGTGTTTCTGATAAAATAACTGGACAGGAATGTCTGTTATCTGATTGATCCAGCAAATGAAATACCTGACATTGTTACAAAAGTCAAAATTCAATATTGCCTACAAATAGCCTAATATACACAGAGGTATTAAAGGGATAGTTATCATGGTATAAACGGTATGACAAAATCTCTGAGGGTTGACAAATGTATATTGTTCTCAGTATATATCGTCATATCACCCAATCCTAATTTAGTGTTTTCTTCACTTGTTTCACCCTTCCTTCTTTTGCTTTCTTTCAAACAACTTGTAACGCTCCTACTCTTCCAACTGTCCGTAGTCCTTCTGCGGCTCCTTCTTTTGCAGCTTTGTCCTAGCAATCACATCACAGGTTCTGCAGAAAACACACTCTCTGGAATTGATTATAAATGCATAGAGTTTGGTAGCCAGATATCTCTTTGATCAGTCCCTTAGTTTGAAAAAGCAAAACCAAAATTCCCAAGCAGAATTTAATGCTCTAAGGCTAGTCAATACCTACTGAGTTGCAGATAATTAATTCCAGTAAGTTGTTACACTTTGTACACTTTCTTGTGTTAGTGTTTGGGCGACTTCAGTATGAAGCTTGAATCTTGGTTGTAGGTCCTCATAACTGAAATATTATGTTGTTCTATCAAAAGTAAAGATCAGTTCACACACTTCCTAAAAAAACAGATTTTCCCATCTACCTACTGTTATCTGGCGGATAGTTTCATTGGTGTTTCTTAAAGATAGTATCTACCACTACATCTTCTGACGTCATCGCATTACAAAGCAGGAGAATGGAATTGTGTCGTTCACAGCACTGAAAAAGAACATTTTGAAAAACGTATGTAATGTCCCTTTCCAGAAACAATGTCCTGGTTGCTCAGAATTATCCACAGATATAACTATCCACTATCCAGTTATCATTGGGAACAGCTTTCTTCTGAAGATAAAATGTTGTAAATTGTCAGCAGCAAGGTCTGTGGATGGTCTGAGTAATGACTATGAATTGAGAACATACTGTGCAGTTTTTCAAAAGTAATTTTTCAATGCTGTGAGCACCACAAAGACATTCTATTCACCTCCATTGTAATAATTGTGGTGGCAGGTCTCAGTGTGCGATCTCAAAACCTTGGCAAATAAAACTAAAACGAGCTGTGTGACAGGTGAACCCGCTCTTTAAAATCAGGTTAAGGAACATACCAAGCAAAAGAAAACTTTAACACCTACATGAGATGAACTTAAAAATGTGGTCAAACACAAAATGATGCATTTCCCTCCAATGATTTCAAAATAGTCTAAATCCAGCATTTCAGTAGAAGTGAATCAGTTCTGCATCAGAAACAGAGTATTTTGCCATTAATCAGCAGGGACTAAAATGTGCATACAGTAGAATGTATCTGGGGATATGGGTGTGACTGAAAACAATCATTTTAACTGAGTAATATGAAGTCTAGTTTATATCTGATGCACCTGCCACCTGATGATTTTGGCCTTTGCTAGCTACTACACAGCTACTGCAACACAGATCATCAAGGTGGAATTATTCCTAAAAAGCAATTATAGTAAAGTAATATTTTACTGCATTTATTTCATTGTATTCGTTTAGGGATTTCTTCCCAAACTACCTCCTTACTGAGAAGTACTATTTCACTGTGTGTTCATAGCTATCTAATTATTTATATCAGAGTGACAGACTGACAGATGCGATTGTTGTGACAGTGTATCAGATTCAGTGGCCCACAGTCTCCATGGTTTGGCCAAGCCTAGCATACACCGTCAGCTGCTTTTCAGCTACTTCTGTGAGCGGAGGAGTGTCTAATAACCAACAAAAGATATGCGTCACTGCTCCCATGTAAAACCTGAAATGTAGGTTTTATGACTGTTTGGTATGCAAATCAAGGCAGTCACATTTTCATCAGAGCAAAGGTTGTGACTTCATCAGGAGTTTCTGTTGACTGCTCTCACCCAGTGAAAGCCAACTTTGTGAACCTATCAAACGTAGTGACGCTGCTTCTCGCCGGTTTCTAGTTCATTATAGATCATTTAACCATATTTTTTGTTATGTATTTCATTAAGTTTGTAGTTTTGTTTTTTGAGGACTCACCACAAAGTAAGGACAGAGTTTTCATGAATGGATTAATGGTATTTTCTGATTTTACTATGGCAACAACATGCCTTAACTGAAAGAGCACAGAGACAACAGTATTCGAAACCTCCAGTCGGCTCAAACAGAAGTATTTTTTCTCTCAGCAATGAACTTCAGGTAAGTTACTGAGGATCAGATACTGATTAGATGAGCACCACACATTTAGAGCTACAGGAAGCTTAGTCTAGACTCTTAAGCACTCATAATGTGCTGGGCTGAAACACAACAAGACGGTACGTTGTAAGAACTTTTCTGTTACCTTGACTTGTTAATGTCTCTGTTGAATAAAGTTAAATAAATCCCAAAGTGAGGTTATATGTAATCATATATGTGGTGAAAGAATGAGTAACGTTAATTTGGCTGAGTCTAAGGTGAGTAGAACAAACCTTAACAGATTAAGGTAATTAAGATTTTGAAATGAACTTAATAAATAATTCCAAATAGTCCTTTACAGGTCTACAGTCGTTGACAATAGAAATATTGTTAATAAGGTATCGTGTTCCTGAAAATATTATATCCACAATTTGACATTGGTGACAATTTCAAACTCCTCCCAGTGTGCTAGTGCACATCACTAGACTTATACACAGTTGTCAACATACAATGTAAAACGTCTGAATAAGTAAAGCTGTTATAATACTTTTGAATACCCGCATCCCTATAGCATAGAATAAATATATGTATCCATCTAATAAATGTGCCATCCATTCATCAGGTCATCTTTTGACCAAAAATGTAAAACTGTGCCAAGGTGAAAAGCCAGCAGGTTACTTTAGTTTTGGTTGTACAACTTGGTTTCTGAGTGAATACCAATAAATCTGTTTGACTATCTAAACTAGATTTTTGATACAGTACGGCACTCAACTAGTCCTTGAAATGAAAGTATTACAGAGTAGGCTTACAGTGCAAACTTTCCATCACAAGACAAACTTGTCACATCTACCAATATAAGTGTTGGAACAGTTTTCAGGACAGGTATTGTGTACTTGATATGTTTGTGAAAGTAATTTGAGATAACTAATTGCACTTCTGCTTGAAAATGATATTCTAGGCCTACTTCCCCTGCCACCCGTGATCCTGTCACAAACACCGTTTTTTGGAAATCGTCTTTCTGAATGAATGAAAGGAAATAGCAAAACGTCTTTGAAGTGAGGTTCCTCATCGAGAACACTTGGTGGCACTGTTGTTTCGGGCTTGAGCTGAGGGCGCATGCTCTGTGCGATGTAAACATTTGTTAGGCCGCCGCCGTCTGTCTGAGCTCGGTAGACGTTTGTGTACACGTATTATACGGCTGCAAGGGCTGGACCGAAGAGTCTATGGGAACTGGCTAACTTCACTGGCTAGCTTTCAAGTGGAAACCTAGCTATGCTAACTTGGACAATATAGCTAATGTAGTCTGATGAAGTTTTCGAAAACCAGTATTTTTCTTATAACAGCAGGACTATACTTTCGTGCATGGGAAGCAGACGACGTTTGCTGCGGCTGGTTAAAAACGCTTCAAGGTAAAGGATGTCCTTGTTTTTTCGGGCTCTGTCTAATTACTGGAATGGACACTGACTCATAAAACGGGTGCTGATTATCGCTGTGTCTGTCCAAATGAATGGCATGGCATTACATTTATAAAATAGACGGTGTCAATACTGAGTTTGTGCATTTGGTTAGTCGCAATATTATCACTGTTTATCAACGTTGTCACTTAATGTTTACTGTTGGAAAAAGTATTTGGCTCGCTAAAGGCTCTAGCTATCGCTTGGAAACAAAATTTAATTTAATGGTAGATGAGATTTTTTTTTCTGCTTGGTAATTAACCTATGGATGTAACTATTTAACCCGACTGTAGCCTCGTCGAGCCCGTCAACGTTAGAGCTTACTGGAAGAAAGACCTTTTGCTTTTACTGTTGCATTTGATGCTAACTTAGATCTCCATTTCAGCTCACAACACCAGCGAGCCATAAAAGGAATAGAGACTTCTCCTGTGTCTAATGGACCGGTCCTCTGTTTGCTGCCTGTAAACCAAAATGCTTTTGATAGGTGAGAGCATAATGTGTAGCCTAAGCTAAGGATTTATGGCATTGGCTGTGTTCAAGCCATGGATAGGTTTAACTCGAACTGCGGAGAAGTGACTTGCAAGTTGCAACAACAATAACGCAGCTCTGTGACCAGAGATGTAGTGGGCGACAAACCCACCAGTTTAACACCTTTGAAACGGCGTGTTGATCCAGTAAACTGGGAAAATTGGACGTGTGCTATTAATAGACAGAGACAAACCAACACCAACCATAATTGAGCAATACTCCATTAAATGTACTCCATCGATCATTGTGAGGAATGGGACTTTCTAATAATGTTACATTATTGTTGCGCCTGTAGTAGCAATGTAGTGTTCTAGCTGATCTAAATACTCTTTACATTGCTCACTCAAAACAAAGCATACTATTTTATGAGCTCAGAATTGTAAAAGCTTATTGTGCTGTGACTAAAAACTAGAGCTAATCAGATAAGCTAAGTAGTGGAGTAACATTTCACTGTTAAAACCAAACAGAAATGCTCAAGTAAAGTGCTTCTAAATGTGTTTAGCTCATCATTTAGCAAAATGCAGTCAGTTTCAATACATCTCTGCCAAGTAATACTTTTAATTAAACCTGGATGATTTCATTTAATGATTTATAATTATAGAGTAATTTCTGGTTTTAGAATTCAGTCACAGTGCTTACATTAGCACGCTTAGTGACACTTCTAAAAGTGCAACTTCTTTTCTCAGAGTGTAAAATGAGTTTCCTGGGTGGTCATGGCCAGATGCTTCTCTTATTAACACTGAACAACTCTTCCCTTTAAGTTGTATCTGTGAGACTAAAGAGGTAGCCATGTCAGAGGATATACTTGTCAGTACTTGTTGCAGTTACTCAGACCCCCTGCCTAAAGTATAGACATCGAGGAACATGCATATAGTACATTAGGGAGTTATAGTGAGAATGGATGAACAGTAAATACTACCACTAAAATATTGCTTTATAATGCTAATGATGCTAATAAATAACTTTTCTAACAAATCTAGGTCACTCTATGTGGACAGCAACTAACAGTTACAACCGAATACCATATTACAAATTACACGTGAGCAAAGAACTTATATGCAATACGTGAATTAATCAAAAGTTTCTAACCATCAACCAAACATTTACTTTCGTCTGCCATTTTTCTGCGTATCTCAAGTTGTGTACCAAAATTTTCACAGACTTTTCAAAGTCTGGAACTCACTTTTGTGATTATTCTGAAACCACATGAATGCAACATGAAAGACACTTTTCAAGTTAATATCACATATCGGCATATCGCAGGGATCTAGAAGTAGCCTGTGAAAGACCATATGCCAGTCACTGATGTAGACAATGGACATTAAACACACTTTCCCAGAATGCCTAGTGCCTAGTTGGTGTTTTACATGAACTATAGCTGTCACTGCCGCAGAATAAACTAGCCATGGCCAAGATTTATGTATTGCCGTTATTGACTGAAACATTTCCTACACTACTATATTGCAGTGCCAAGTGTAAAATATTAGCCAGTGGTTGGATCGTAGCTCTCATTATGTGGCCACATAATGAAGAATAGCCTTCAGCAAGACCTGTTGAAATGCTGATTGCACACTGGGAAAAATCTGACCTTCCCTCTGTGTGTGATGCGAGAGGCCTTTCTACATCAGTGTGAGTGTGTTATTGTAAGTCGGGCCTGTGTTTTAATACCCTCACACACACAGCAACATGGACAGCATTTCCCCAAGATACTAGCCATGCTCTCTCCCTCCCGCTGATGGGCCAGACAGTGTTGTTCTTCTTCGCTGCCTAGAAATGGCATGTGATGAAGTACAAGTAAAATATCTTCTGAATCTTGTAGTTTTACATTTTGTCCTGGCTTACATTTTGTCCTGGCTTAAGAGTTTGTGCCAGTCTTTTTGCCTGGTTTTACAGCACTGTGAGGTATCTGATGGGTGCTGTGCATTTTGAATACAGAGAAAGGAAATGCTTCTCTATTCGGCCTTTGGTCTTTCTCACTTCCCCAAACGTTGTGAAGTTGTTTTGCTGAGGCGTTCTCTTCGCCTTGCTGTGGGTTTCATTAGCTATGCACATTGCATCTCAGGGCCCCCCTTTGAGTTCTCTGGCAAACAAAAGCAGAAACAATCTCTGTATCCAGGATTTATGGGGAAGCCTTGCCTCAGTTGGCTGGGCTTGCTATGAGGAATGTCCTCTAAGCCCACCTGGACATTGGCATCTCTCAAAGCGTGGCCTTCCCCTGTACCAACTGAGTTGATTAAATTTTAGGTCTGCTCATTGAGGCACACTGGGATTTTTTTTTTTTTAAAGGTTTTATAAATCAGGAAATTAACTAATAAGGTAATCAATAATAAGGCTAAGCCTTAATCAGATCTAATAGCACACATGAACAAGACAAGGTCCAGGCCTAACTTCACCTGCGTCCACATGGTGTTTAGGCGTCCCACATTGGGAGTCAGTCTGTAAAGTAAACCTCATGCCCTTACATTCTCTTATTTGTGGGAGAATGTACACACACAATGCTAGCTAGCCTGGTTGAGTGCTGCAAAAAAGAAACATTCATGTAAGATACAAATTGGGGGTTGCAATTTTCCACGATCAGGAGTTTTTGTTAATGTTCCCATATTTGTAATTTTTGATTTTCCTTTTAAAATGTAATAATTGAGTTAATTGCAGTTATCTATAATTTGATTGATGTGGCTTTGTCTGAGCAGTGTATCAAGTCAGTTTATTAAAGCCCAATATCACAACATATGTCTCAAAGGGCTGTACATAAATAAAACAATAATGAGCAACATTAAGTGAGATAAACTACATATAAAACATTATACACAAAATATTTGAAGTATTTAAATATATATGAAAATAAAGTAGAATACAGCAATACACAATATGAACATCAAACTCCTGTACATTCATACCTGAATACAGATAAAAACACACATACAAAAATGTGTAATATACAGTACATATACGTAACCATGCGCACATGAAACTGAATATGTGCTGGATAACTGTAGTTCGATACATAGGGCGGACTAAATGAGTCTTTTCCTATATTGTGGATAAATCAATGTTTTAATTGTCTAATTATAGTAATTGATGCAAAATTTACCTTTTTCTCCACTGGCCAAATGGCTGGTGAATGTTCAAATTTTACCAGCCACTCAATAGATTATCATTGTTTTTTTTGTCTGGTGAGTAAAGCAAATCTACCAGCCACTTACACCACTTTTACCAGCATTTGGCTGGCGGTTGGTGCTAAGTCTGCGCCCTGGTTGATGTGTAAGACTGTGATCCGAAGTCA
The DNA here is from genome assembly GCA_002120245.1 of Maccullochella peelii. NCBI lineage: Eukaryota > Metazoa > Chordata > Actinopteri > Centrarchiformes > Percichthyidae > Maccullochella > Maccullochella peelii. The sequence goes on from LKNJ01000658.1 coordinate 127,054, forward strand.
AACTGGAAGTGAAGTTTTTCAGAACTCATGTAGGGAGAAGTGTGGCTTACTTACTTCTTTGCAGTGCAAACAATATGCAGTAAAATCCCACAATACAATTACAGTGATCTATGGTAAACAGTTGTTATTCTGCCCAGCCAAATGGTCACTGCCTTTAATGTCTTCTTTAGTTTCTTGGTATATTGAACAAGAAAATAATTATTAAGAGAATCATTGAAATTTGGTAAATTTGCGAAACTTTTTTCTTTCTGAAATCTATTGTACACTACTCCTGCAGCCCTTTGTTGCTCTTCTGGTTGGTTAGGTGTCATGGTATCATCCATCCATGCTGATTTAATGCAGCCACCCCTGTAGGATCTGCATGACGAGGAACTGTTAGTTTAGCTGTGTCATATTGTTGATGAAGGTCTGTCCCCCCCCACAGTGACAGCCCAGGAACAGGGCGTTGTTATGAAACCAGTAAAAGTTTGGTGACCAACTTCCTGTTTCTCCTCATTTCAAAATAGACTTGTTGGCACAGGCAATACCCAGAGACCCCCGAGGTAGAATGTGTAATGTGATAAACAGTATATTTTATGATGCATAAATTAAAACTTCTTTGACTTATCTTTAAACTATCTCCAATTATTCTTTTTTTTACTTTTTCTTCTTACATATTTGCTTTTATTAAAGTAGATAGATCACAGTGAAGATGTGGACAGGAAACGTGGGGAAGGGGTGCGTGCGTGCGTGCGTGTGACCTACAACTACGGTCCGGTTGGAATTAAACCTGGGAAAGTGCAAATATGCGTCATAACCACTGGGCCACCAAGATGCCGTGTAGACTGTAACTTGTTTAATTTTGAAAAGAATTATATCATTATTTTTCCTGTTGCCTTTTCATGCACACGTTTCTCTGACAACATTTAGAGGGAAACTGAAACATCTATCATCCAAAACATGACTTCCTGGCTTTTTGGCTTGAGGAGGCTTGCAGACACGCATGATTTTCTTGCAAATTTGTGTCATGTTTGAATGCTTTGAACTTAAAAGCTCAATATAATGAGCAGAAAATATGGATCAATACTAAAATTTGACCGTCTCTCCACGGGATTTGATATCTGCCCATATGGGAAAAATCCCAATGAGACTTGATGGTAACATAAGCTATAATAAAACTTTATTTTCTTTCAGTCATTAGTGTTCAAAACACAAACATTATTTCATAAAGACAATCAACTACTATGTTGAATTAAAGTCCGTCTCTGTGTTGTGTGGTAACAGTGAAGTCTTTCTGTGTACAGGAGGGTAAAAAAAAATAAAGCTTAGCTAACATATTTTCAGTCTGTGTACTGTAGCACATTCCTATCACCACATATACCACAACCTTTTCCTCCACCTCCTACATTTTTCTCTCCTTCTCCTTTATGTCTGTGGCCCTCTGTAGACCTGATACTCGCAGAGAAATGACTCATCATTTTATGCAGAGTAAGATGCATGAAATGATTGGTTTCCTGCCTGGTGGCAGTATCCAGACTTCCTGCTGTGGTGAAACCGAAGGCAAGACTAATTATGTTTTTTTTTTTTTTCTCAGGTGTGTGGTGAATTTCAGAATGTTTTTTTTTGTTATTGTTTTTTTTGCTGAGTGCAGAATTTCTTTTCTTGTTGTACGCTGATTTCACCAGGAGACTTGAAGAAGCCCTATCTCTTGTGGAGCACTTTGACCCTTCCTGACAGTGTGATCAGCATATGACTAAAGGGCCGTGTGTCAATAAATCGGTTGAAGGTTCAGAAGAGTGGATTACCTTCAGGATAGAACGTGTTACTGACATTTAAATTTAGTCGATTTTTCGTTTTGCGGCGTTCTCTTAATGAATACATACTGGATTTCCTCATGGAGTATGTTAGCAGCCAATGATTTTGGATTATTTGGAATAGCAGGTAGGAATGTATAGAAGATTCCCTGGCAGCTTCACCTTGTTGACAGGGAGAGAAGTTAAGCAGTTGTCTAATTCATGTTAGACTGTGCCATGTGAAGAGGGTGGAAAGCGTTCAAGACTTATTACTGAGATGTTATTACCTAATTATTAAGCTGTATTCTCCATCCTGTACAGGTGGCGACAGACAAGGTTGCTGGTAAGCTGAAATCTACTCTCTCATGGGTAAAGAACTCGGTGTCCCACACGGTCAGTCAGATGGCTAGCCAGGTGGCCACGCCCACGTCCCTGCAGACCACTACCACGTCCCTGCAGACCACTACCACCTCCTCCTCTACGTCTCTGTCCTCGCCAGCCCTCTCACCGTCCTCACCGGCGCAGCTCAGTCCTGACGATGTGGAGCTGCTTGCCAAGCTAGAGGAACAGAACAGGTAAGCAGTCTGTCTCTTAAGCTTCTCCTGCCCATCAACTTAACATGTTTTTGATTTGAGGTTGTGTGGTGGAGAGGGTAGACTTTGTTCAAAAGCCGGTTGGACACCTTGTGTTCTGTAGTTACACAGTGAGAGAGAATACGGTCTGACTGATTGACAGACAATCATAAGAGCTGGTTTTTGGACAGTTTAAAACATTACAAACACATTAAGTCCTATTTCCACAGTATGTAGGAAAAATGTAGAATATTTCTTTTGGTTACTTAAATGATCAATATTGGGAAATATTTGAGGCTGCCACTGGTTAGCAGACCCATTGAACTACAACAGTGTCAGTTTGCCTGTCAATAAGTTTTCTTCCAACATATAGAGTGGTGCAGGAATGAGTCCTAAAACCCGGAAATGAGCTAGCAGTTTTGCACTTCCGGTTCCCTCATCTCTAAGTCACTGGGTTTCTTGAATGGGTTTTTGGTTCAATGCCTGAAATAAGGTCTGTGGTTAACACAAGCTTAAGAGATTTTCAATTGTTCTAGACATAAAATACGTCAGTAAATACCCCACTCGTGAATTTTGAAGTTTTTACGTGTCTTAAAAAAAGCTTAAAAAAGGCAGTTGCTAACAAGTGGCTAAATGAGACTACAGAGGTTGTCGGGAACATTAAACGTCATCACGCTGAACACAGGAACTCACCTGGTCACTCGGCCGCCTTTACAGCCAGCCGCGCTCTTGCAAACTATTTTAACTCAAACTTTCTGAAAGGCTTTTGTAGAAGAGGCAAGCGCGCATTGGAAGCTTAGTGGTGGTGACATTAAAGTCATGTGACCGTGGTGTAGTTCTTTTATAGCCTAACGTTAGCTTTTTACTTCTGCCGATTGCAGTTACGCTTAAAAAAATCATAAAAGTGGTGTTCATTACCTTGCTGGACAAAACGTGTAAGTATCATAAAGTTTTGTTTGCCACAGAGCTTATTTTCTGCAATAATCCAAAATCCAATGGAAAAATCCCATTGGCTTTTTGTCGAGGGAACCAGGGCGATGCTAACTTCTGGGTTGGCCTACAAAAATACGTCACCCCTGCAGAACTATTAACATGATGTCAGAAAATTATGCTTATCAACTTTTAACTTTAATTGCTTGTGACGTGAAACTCTTCTTTCTGATGATTAATAAAATAATCGACATACATTTAGAAAATGAAAGGCAATGTACATATACACTACCAGTTAGAATTAAAATTCAGAAACATAAAAGAATATACGGGGGTGTAGACTGCACACCATGCAGCTTATAGAAAGGGAGTGAAAGAGAAAGGATAAAATAATGGCATTTCTAATAGGGTTGGCAGGAACCTCCCATTGATTCTTAAGGTGCCAATTTGTTATGCATTGTGATTTTGAGCAATTTGTTTTTGTGATTTCTGGTCACGTTTGATATACTGGACTACGCAGAGTGGTGGAGGATATTTAGAGGCATATCCTATAGAGTTCTTAAATTGGTAAGAAGTTTGGCTGTTTCCTTTCTTCTTCTTCTTCTTCTTCTTCTTCTTCTTCTTCTTCTTCTTCCTTTTAGTCCCAGAAACTACTTTTCAAGGAACTAAAAGGTTCCTTGAGCCCGCTGCTGTCTACATTTCCATCGTGGTCTAAAGACCCGCGAAGATTAGGCAAATTAATCCGCTGACGTATGAAAAAGCGACGTTTGTTTTTACACAACATTTTTGCACACGACTATACAGCAATGACGCCATATAAAGCGACGGACAGGCATCATTATTTGTGCGACACTGCAACAACAGTAAGCATGGAGGAGCTCAGTAATGCTCAGTAAGGCCTGGGTCATCGGTCCATCTGTTGTATGCTTTCTTCTGTAACTCCATTGTGTCAAAGCACAATGAACAAAAACCAAACTGGTTTGCGGCTGCAGAGTTTTAAAAATGGTGAAATAAAATGCTGCGAGTACTCGACTAATCAGAAATGGTGTGCTGCAAGCCCCACCCCTAATGTTGCTGTACTTTTGGAAAGTACTACTCCTGAGCAGGGACCTTTTGGGGGGTAAAATAATATCCCTGCAACTTAATTTAGACCCGTGGTGGAAACGCAGGGACCAGGGCCCTCCAAAGGTTCCAGTTTATGTCTGTCTTACTATGTATACTACAGATAGAAGGGTATACCTGATTATTGGTCATGATTAGTAACCATAGCCACACATTGGACATCATAAGTCTTTTATAAATTAAGATGTATTTTGTGTGCTGTCCCTGAAGTGCTCAGTGTTCACATCAGATTAAAGTAGTTAGAGCATGATGCAACACCCCTCTATTGTCAACTTTGTGAATTCTTGAACCGTTGTGACTCTCACCCATGGCTAGTGCATTCTGTGTCAGCATGGAAACCAAGTATGCAGTTCAGAGTTCGGGATTGTGTCACAGTTAACTCCAGTGAAGAAGACAGCAAAGCTCTGTTGAATGCAGGGGCCGGTGACTCATCACCAGTACGCCCCCACAATAGCTACTGCTTCAGAATGCCAAGTGACACTTGTTGGGATACTTTTCCTCATTTAGGGCAGATCAAAACTAACCAGGGAAATGTTTCATTTTCTCCCCAATGTCCTTTATGAAGCTCTGAGCAGACTCCCATCTGTCATAGTGTGGAGGGACTCGTAGTTCATCTGCCCTTTCTCCCCTGCCTCCACCCCAACACACAGCTTGGCCCTTTCACAACACGACACATTTCTCTGTTGCCATGCTTTGCTTCTGACTGACAATGCAGTCTCTTCTTTCTTAACCACCAGTATGTAGCAATATACTGATACCCACATAACCAACATTCAAATCTTATCATTTTGTTATGAAGGTGTTTACAAGACAGGTGCAACAGGTATTCATGTATGTTACAAATATTGTGATGCGTCCTGCACTTGCTTACCAAGTGTTTGTGTGTTTGGTGTGGCCTTTGTACCCTACAGAGCAGATAAAAGGCACAAGCATTTGTTCAGTAGCGTCACACAGACAAGGAAGTCCCAATGCCAACTGCTGCAATCTGTAAATCAGACACGCCGTTGCTCCAGAATTCCTAGAATCCAGAGACATGAGAGGTACATCATGAGTTTATCTTGGTAAGGTGGACAGTAGTTTAGGCTTGTTCTCTTGCTATAATGAACTGCAAATTGAAGTCATGACATTGTAACGGTCACACACTTTTAGAGAATATACCAGTAATTGTTTGCAATTTTGTCCCAGCTCAAAATTTTGCTACAAATATGTCATGACCAAAACTATTTTTTTGTAGTGTCTTCGTACTTTGTATTTGTAAAGCTTCAGACTTGTGTTTGACTACTGGTGAATTATTGGCAGAGGTGTAAGTACGCTCAGGTTCATGTGTAACGCAGCCTGGTACTGCAGTGTTATGACCGTTTGTTAGCTGCACTGAAAAGCTTGAAAGCTTGAAAAACTGCCAAATTCTAGCTGTAAGATTTTTATCTTTTTATCCACTTTATTCAGCTCCACGTCAGAGCTGGATACAAGTGAAGAAGCTCTTTTGCAGGCTGGTCTTTCTGGCTGTCCACTTCACTCCCTCCCACACGACCCAAATTTGGCTGTAACCCTAGCCATTCTTGGAACACCCCCGGTGACGTCACAGGCTCCAGCGGATAGGCCCAGGCCCTTTTTCCGAGATCAGGTGTCTGAGCCTTTGTGTGTCTGTCATGAGCTCCTCGATACAGCACATGTTGGGAGTCGCAGCTTCTTTTCTCTGCACGCTGATCCTTGATCGGGTACTCTGTCAGTAACTCCAGTGACAAACTGATAAGAATGATACAGTGCAAGATTACTTACTTTACTTATGGCTGACACCCATTCCAGAGTATAGGCCATCAACAAGGGACCTCCAGAGTTCTCGGTCATTAGCTTTCTTTTCTATCTGATCCCAGGTGTATCCCAGTGTCTTGATGTCTGCCTGGAGATCCCATCGCCAGGTGTTCTTTGGCCGGCCTCTTTCCCTCTTCCCTTGAGGGGTTTCATGTCAAAGCTTGTCTAGTGGTATTTGACGCTGGTTTTCTTAGTGTGTGCCCGATCCATCTCCATCATCTTCTTCCAATTTTGTCAAGATTAACCTGCTGAAAAAACACATTGCTTCAGCTTTTCATCTCCATGGATGAAATACACATAATGAGTCAGGAAATAATTTACTGACCTGCTTTTATAACATACTTTGTTTTCAGCCACTTGCCAGTTGAACTTAAATGAGTGCCAACCCTCTTCCTTTAAGTGTTTTACATCCCTTTTGTATAGTCATTCAATGCGAGTATGATAGTGTGTTTTTTTTTTATGTCAGTATTAACCTGCTAGTTATTGTGAGAATTTGAACAAGAGCATTTTTGGGGCTTAAATTAATTGAGAATGTACCTAAATGCCTCCTGTTTCTAATCACAATGTGACTGCTGATGAGCAAACACTGGATAATTAGGCAGGCTCTTTCATAGTTTTGCCAGTGATTGTGTCATTTATTCTGGGTCTGGGCAATTCATGAATCAATTAGCAGGCTGTGACATCATAAAGCTGTAATACATCAGTACAAAGTGGCTTTTTGGTAGAAGACTATTACCATAGTAGACCATAGACCATTGTTGCCTTCTCCATCCTCTCTTTCCAACCTGTAGAATATGACACGCCCACTGATGCCATCATGGTTCACACTTCAGGTCAAGGAAAACCTGTTATTTTTGGTTCAGCTGAGAACCAACTTTTCGGGTTCTGAAGCATTTTATTTTCGGTAGAAATGCTCCCAACGGTTCAAAATTTGGCACATGAACGGGAACAGAACCCGTTCCCTGTTGGTGGAAAAGGTGTAACAGTGGGGTCTGGAGATTGGTGAGGAGAAAGCAATGCAGTCAGTACTACTTGCTCTTGTCTGGGTGTCAACTAGGCTTGGTGCAACCTGGATGTGTAACTGTTTTCGGGTAAAATAAAATTCCTTTTACACAACATTAAACCATTCATCTGTAAACATTGCTTTCTTTCAGCTTGTGTTGTCAAGAGTTTCTTGGAAAAAGCTACTTTGCCATCAAGACTGTTGTCTGCCCTATCTTCAATAACTGGAAGGGAACACTTTCTTTTAAAAAAAAAAAAGTGATACTATTTTTGCCTTTGTTGGACAACTGACAGTATAGAGACAGGCAGGAAACATGGGGAGAGACGGGGGTCAGGACACGCAACAATGGTCCCCAGCCAAAATCAAATTGGGGATGGTTATATGGTCTGCGTATTTACCACTGGGCAACCAGGACACCCCAACTAGGACTTCATAGAGATGTTAGTTTGACATACTTTTCTGCAGAATGTGCAGTCTGCCTGTTCTTGGATTGGTTGAATATGACTTATATTTATAGTGATGCTGACATTTCAAAGCACCAACAGGGACAATAATACAACAACATATTAATTTAGTCTGTATCTTCTAGTTGGTGAAAGTCTACAACAATTTGCATACATGTGTTACTCAAGCAAAAGCTGGAAAAAATGTTACCAAATTGTGTCTGAACAAGACATTCAGATCAATGTCATTACATTTTTGTAATTTTTTTTTAAAATTTCTGTCAGTTCTTAACTATGTATTCTTGAATAGTGTCAGTTGAGAAGAGACATTTGGTTTTGATAAATGATTGAAACAAACACTTCTTGGTAGTGGGCTTAACAGTAAAAAGAACATTGTTGTGTCTGTACACAGTGTCAACACACTCTTACTTTTACCGTCACTACAGGCTGCTGGAGACAGACAGCAAATCGCTGCGCTCCATGAACGGCTCCAGGCGAAACAGCGGCTCCTCCCTGGTGTCTAGCTCCTCCGCCTCCTCCAACCTCTCCCACCTGGAGGAGGACTCGTGGATCCAATGGGGACGAATTGTCAACGAGTGGGAAGAGGTGCGCAAGAAGAAGGAGAAGCAGCTTAAGGTGAGACCAGTCCACATGACTACCTGTGTCGAGATAGCCGTGTCTCGTGCTGACCTGCTTAAGAGCTTACTGAAACAGGACTGCATTAAGAGCTTACTGAGACACATTTGACCCATCTGCTGAAGACCAGGTTAAAGGGTAACTCCGGTATTTTTAAACCTGGGCTCTATTTTTACAGGCATCCGCGAACGGGCTGCAATGACTGCAACGTAATCCTTTAGGGCAACTGTGCCTGTTTGAAAGTACATCCACTAAAAGTGCTTGTTTTTGCCACTGACAGGCCACCACTTTCAGAGTGAGACTTCTGTTTCTGGTTAAACAAAAAGGATCTTACTCTTTAACAAACGGTCTGTCTCTGTAGGGATCCTTTCCATAATGTCAGACACAGAATAGCAGTCTGAGCCTGTCAGTGGCAAAAACAAGCACTTATTTGTAGTGGACGTACTTTGACGGGAGCAATTGCCCCAAAGGGTTACGTTGCAGCCATTGCAGGCGATCTTCTGGACTAATTCTAAAACTTTTGGTCATTTAGACCCCAGAATATGTAAGAATAGGGCCCAGACCTCCCTTTAAGGCAATCATGGCACTGTAATTTTATAATATATACTTTTTAGACATTACCTTTTGTCTGAATTTTTGATAATTGCCCATTTGACAAGAATAACAGTATTCTAGGTCCCAAAGAAAGAGACAAGAGCTCCAGTAATACTGTTTCTGGATGGAAATGGCTTTATAAGAAAGTTTAAATATAGGCTAGACAGTTGCTAGACTCTTGTAGTACACGTGTTTCACAGGCATTTGTACCAAGCTCTGGGCTCAGTGCTACAATGGCACTATCTGTTTGACTGTTTACTTGGTCCAGAAATAATTTCTAAGGCTATCTTTGTTCTAGCTGACCCTGTAGTCTTGTCCTTGAACTTGTTATTTTAGTTCTTGACATTTGAAGTTAATTGTAGCTTATGCCCAGCCACTGTCAATGGCAGTTTGTGGAAATTTGTGTAAACGCAGTGACTAGAAAAAAACAACAACAACAAAAACACCCTGTTCAGGAACATTCTAATGACAGGCACAAGTCATGGCAGGGACTCGGCAAGAAACCTGTAGTTTCCTAATGTTCTACTGCTCGGTGCAACTGTAAAAGTTTGAAGGTGTGATTGATCATGGTGACCAGGTCATTAAGGTCATGTCACGCTCCTCAAACCATTCCTTGATGATTCATGCACAATATATAACAGTGAGCATGCTTTTGGTCCAATCATTGTTGAACTTTGAAATCGCAGCCCGGTAACTCTACAGTCATGGTGACACGTAAAACTTTGTGCTTGATCGGGCCTTTCTCATAGTCAGTCACACTTAAAGCCCATTTTCTGTAATCCGTTCACATGCAAAAACTGTTGATGAAACCACGCGCATCACTTCTGCAGGGGAGGGGTTTCTGTTTTCTTTGCCTCTGCATGTGTAAATGGGGAAGTGTTGCGAAGGACCTGTGAACATGCATGAGTGTTATTATGTAATTTAACAGAAGTAGTAATGACCAGATGGTTGCAGCTAGCCTGCCATATTAATCATAACTGCTGAGGCCTCCACAAAATTGATGTTTTCTTCCCTTCAGCCTACCGAGAAACCCACTTGTTGTTGCATGAAGGGAGGGACCTTGACTTTTCTGTCCTTGTCAGCAAAACCCATGATGTTCTCATGTTTTAAATACTTGATCGAGACCCACTCCTGCTGAAGAGAAATATATTTCATTTAGTGGAAATCTGGCTAAATCTAAATGCGATGTTGAAATATTTCCTGCACATCTATATACCAAATAAGTTCTGAAAAGCACGGAGCATTGAAATCATTGATGCCTGTCACCAAGCATTTGTGGGAATAGAATAGGGTGGTTAGCGGTGTGCCTCCGAAAGCAGCTTTCCTTCAGACACAGTCAAGATATGAGATGGTGCATTGTTCCAGTACAAAGCTCGGCTTGTCTTGTCTAACCTCTGCGTGGGGAGAGGAATCTCCTGCTGAAAGCCTGTGTGGGTGGACCTCTGCTCTAGATGCACCCTGGACTGACCAGATGTACACACACACACACACACGCACACACACACACGATCCCATCACAGCTGGAAAGTCCAGTGTTCCCTGTCAGCACAGGAAATTGCTTAAATCAAATGGTATCAGCAGTAATATATGGAAACAAATCACCCACTGACAAGATCATATCTATCAGTGGAAATTGTATTATTTGAAATGGGAAAATAGATACTAGAGCACAAAGCATGCCCATGGCTGTCTGTATCCTGTTGTAAGAAAGGCAAGTGTCTTAACTTTTTCTCCACAGGAAGCCAATGTTTTTTCTTACACTGTTGTCCGTAGTCAAGTAATTTCTCATTTAAATTCCTCATTAGTGTCTTCAGCTGGATCAATTTCACAAAGTATCTGTTCTGTTCTTTTTCCACAGGATCTTGTCAGAAAAGGGATTCCCCACCACTTTCGGGCAATAGTGTGGCAGCTGTTGTGCAGCGCCCAGAATATGCCCATCAAGGATCAGTACTCGGAACTCCTGAAGATGACGTCGCCCTGCGAGAAGCTCATTCGCCGAGACATCGCCCGCACTTATCCTGAACACGAATTCTTCAAAGAGAAAGACAGCTTGGGCCAGGAAGTGCTCTTCAACGTCATGAAGGCAAGTCTCCATTTGTGTTTGAGGAACCTGACTGTATGCAGATAAACTGTAGCTACTGTAACAGTACTTTAGTGGAGTAAATCCACAATGAAAAGTGTGTACAGCTTTGACCCGTGCAGAAACTCATCCTAAGCTAATCACTGCTACCTCAGGCATATTCTCTGGTTGACCGCGAAGTTGGCTATTGTCAAGGGAGTGCATTCATTGTAGGACTGCTACTCATGCAGGTAACAACCCCATCTTCACCACACATGCACACAAACACATACTGAATAACAGACAGATTTGAGGTCTGACTCCACCCTATTGTTTTTCTAGATGCCAGAAGAGGAGGCTTTCTGTGTGTTTGTGAAGTTGATGCAGGACTACAGATTACGAGAGCTCTTCAAACCCAGCATGGCTGAACTGGGACTTTGCATGTACCAGTTTGAGTATATGATCCAGGTAGACACCTCATACTTGGTAGTAAGACCGCCGCGAGGGGCGATGGCAGTTTGTCCATGTGTAGTCATGTACAGTGGTGATGGTGTGTGAATCGTTATGGTTTTCGCCTCGCAGGAGCAACTCCCAGAGCTGCATATGCATTTCCAGGCTCAGAGCTTTCACACCTCCATGTATGCCTCCTCCTGGTTCCTCACCATCTTCCTCACCTCCTTCCCTCTGCCCGTCGCCACAAGGATCTTCGACATCTTCATGTGTGAGGTCAGTTAAAAGGAACTGGTCAGGAGCTGCTCTCAGGAGCTGCTTTGAATGATATCCTCTATCTACTTACAATTTCTTTACAGACCAATACATGTATCTTTGCATATGTCATTCTATTGTGTTCACTCTCTAGAAGAAATACTTTCAGGGCTTTGTTTTTTGCCTTTTTTTATTTTTATTTTTTTAACTTTCACTTGTTTCTAATGTTTGTGATTTAATTGTTGAACATTATCCTGACACTGTGGCTAATAGCCTCAGACAAATTGTCTAAAATGCTGATAAAAAAAAAGAACAGTAAACCTTTGCATTGATGCCAAATATTTTCATAGAAAAGATGTACGGTTAACATTTCTTCTGCTGCTTAATGAATGGCTACATATACAAATCCAGACCCTTTGAACCAAGCTACAAAACATTAAATAACTTTGGAACAGAGACAAGAGCTATAAATTGTGTCTGAACCGTGAGATTCTCAGCTTTCCAAGGCAGTTTGAATGGTGCATTTATGACAATCGGGGCCGATTTATCATGTGATCACGATACAGGAACAGAAGCTCACTTGAGTGGAAATTTGCGCCACTGTGATAGAAATATAACAACAGATTAGGTCGTCTATTTTCCAGTGATATATAACACTTTGATATTTACTCTCAGAGGTGATATTGACTAAAATATAAAGACGGCACCAACATGTATATACTGTCACACTGTCTACGGAAAAAACGCCCAGAATAATGTCCAATAAATGGCTGTAACTCACTGAGGAAAAGGTGTGTTTGCACCAATCTTCACATGGAGCTCCAAAACACCTAAATACAACTTTTCACATTGAACAAAACAGAATTCCCAGGTTGACTATGGAGTAAGTTTTTTTGTTTGTTTTTTTACTGGGCATTTTTTACATTTTTTTAATGTCAAATCTGGTACCCTCACACAAAGGTAATGCATGATGGTAACTTTACACTGCACTGAGAAAGGGTAGGTTTTCCATTAACCTTATGATGTTAACAACAACATTGGCAAAATATTAAACCAGGTCCAAGTGTTTCTTTGTCTATGTAGGTTTAAGAGGGTTAAATGAAGTTAACTGTCATGGAAAGGTTATCATTTAGCGCCATCTGTTGGAGAAAACAAACACTACAGTCCATATTAAATAGTTACTGTGAGTTGTTTCATCACTCCCTTGAGACCTGTTGTGACACATTTTTAATTCTCAGTCCACTTTAAAAGATGTTTCACAGCCCACTGACCATCATTTGTTCTTTCAAAACACAACTCCTCTGTGATCGCTGGTGATCTCTCACTTCAGGGTCTGGAGATAGTTTTCCGTGTGGGCCTGGCCATCCTTCAGATGAACCAGACTGAACTCATCCAGCTCGACATGGAGGGAATGTTACAGGTATATCATCACCACAACCTCCGCATTCTGTCATTCAAGCAACTCAGCACCCTCAGGGGAGGAACCTCCACTACACCCAGATAATTGATACATGTGTCCTCCCAACTTCTACCAGCGTACATGCTGATGTTTGATGTAGAGCTCTGAGGTCAGAGAAACACCTGACCAAGACATCAGGGTGCATAGTTGTTTGGAAGTAGCTGGTTTATGGGTGTATGGCACTTACCCTGCCTCTGTTTGCCTTACTGTGCTCCATCCAGCACTTTCAGAAGATCATCCCACACCAGCTGGACAGTGGACCAGATAAGGTCATCCAGGCTGCTTATCAAGTTAAATACAACGGCAAGAAGATGAAAAAGTAAGCACAACTCTCAGTTCATCAACACCCGCCAACCTCTTCTTTTGTTGGTGCATTTATTTTTGACACAAGAGCCTGGAAATGTACATCACATTCTGGTAAGCCCATTTCACTGCATCTTCTTCTTCTTCTCATCTGAATCTGAATATTCAGAGAAAAAAAACTCAGAATTTCTGAGATTAAAGTCGTACATTTACAAGAAAAAATTTACAAATTTATGAGAATTTTTTAAAAATTATTTATAATAAAATATATTTATAAAGTCATAAATTTGCGAGGAACATCTCAGAAATTCTCTCAGAAACTCGGAAAATGTGTTTTTTTGTCAAGAAAATCAGGGTATAGTCTGAATTCATGCTTTGTCAGGTCTGTCCGCAAGACGACAGGCAAATAACTTTTAAAATGCTTGTTTTCTGAATGGAGTTCGGATTGATCAGGGCTAGTGACTTGGTTCATAGTAAAGTACAACCGATAGCTGCAATCAAGTAACAGACACATATTTTCAGAACTTATCAGGTATTCCAACTTCCTCGCTTACTTTTCTCCAAGCAATCTCTTTTTGTCGCTATAAAAATGAAGTAGTATCATAGAGCTCTGGGCTCCCACAGGCGGCTATTTTCTCCTCCATTTCTGATTCGACGCAGCGTCGAATGATGCGTGTATCCGCGTCTTTGCATTAGCTTTGCATGTAATCTCACCGCGAGAAAAGTTCAATTCGCTTTTGGTGGGAACACACCATAATTCTTTTTTTTTGTTTGTTTTTTTTTTGTTTTTGTTTTTTACCTACAATGGCCCTAATACGCCGCCGTAGACAAGTGTGGAAAACAAGTTTGCAGATTTCATAACTTTTTCTTTGGCCCTGTTTTTATTGCTGCTTTTTTTTTTCAGCACACCAGCCCACGCAAGACAAATTTTCTTACATCTTCATTTCGTGAGCGACACTAATCTTCTGGTCTCCACTGATTGTCTGTGACATGTTTTCAGGTTAGAGAAAGATTACACTACAATCAAAACTAAAGAGATGGAGGAGCAGGTGGAGATAAAGGTGCGTGGAGATTGAGTGTCATGAATGTCCCGAAGGCTCCGCTATGCGCATTTTGTTTGATGTTCTTTTGTCATGTCTTGTCTTGCAGAGGCTGCGGACAGAGAACCGGCTCCTGAAGCAACGGATAGACACACTAGAGAAAGTGAGTGCATCAGTGTTTGTCCGGTGTGCTCCGTCACCAGGCAGACGAGTCAGACACTGCTCCCCGCTTGTCGACATGACATTAACCCATTCAACTGTGTATGCTCATACATCATGCATCTCCTGCTAATGATGCAGTCTTGTCTTTCACTAACTGGGCTGTGTTAGCTGAAAGTCGTCCATTTACATGATAAACCACCGCTGGTCGACTGGTGGTGAATTTTCTGATAGATAAAGTTATTATCAGAAACAGAAGCCGTCATGGTGACCGTCTGTGTGGCTCAGATAACTTCCGTAGTGAATTTTAATTTTCACCCGACACCACTAACTGAAGCAGAGACCGCAACAAGCCTGTTTGGAATGTGAAAGTGGCTGCGATACAAAGCACTGCATGCCAAGTTGCACTGTTTGTATCATTTTGCACCTTTTTGGGTCTCTTTGAATGGGTACCACTGCTGCCAGGTAAAGGCACCATGCATGAGGTCTGCTGTGGATAGCAAGGGTGTCCGCTGCACCGCGTTTGCCTGCGGGGAGGAACGCTGTGGTCTAATCGAGTCCGTTATTTGAAACCAGCTCGAGGCTGCTGCTCTCTGATGTAACTCCCAGGATCCCTTTTTAACTCTTCACTAACCCAAACTGTTGATGAACCACATCAAAGGCCAGAGCTTTTGTTCTCTTAAACAACACATAGTTCCTTAACGCTATCATTGTGCTGTTGTTGTACTATACTTCGCTGTCTCCTATAGCTGGAGCTGTCCTGTGCGTTGCCTGTCTGAAACTTGTCACTGCATTATATCAGCGCCGCCTCATTTTTCACTTTTTCGCCACACCTGCATGCAATGTTCCTTTTCTACCCCTGAATGCAAACATCATTCTACAGTCTGTAAACAACCGTTCCTGGAGGGGAAATGAACATTGCATTTCTTCTTTAAAACAATCAATTGTTCTCTTGTGTGCTTTAAACTGTCCTCTGGATTGTCTCTCTCTGCTGTCTCTTGTTGATATTTCTATTTTGTAGGAAAGTGCTTCCTTGGCAGATAGATTGATCCAGGTATATTCCTCATTTTCTCTTTACCCTTGTTACTTGTTGCACCTTCCTCCTTCTCTTCTCTCTTCTTAGCATTGCATGCTAATGATTAGCACAATGAAGGACACAGTAATAATGCAGAATCTGATGAACTAATGATTCTCTGAATGAAGAGCTAAACCAGATTACGATAACTGATGACAGTGTTGAATAAGTGCATGCAACACCACATTGTGGCAGACAAGTGAGAGAATCACAAATCATGCTGAAGAAAGCTAAAGAATTAAAATATAAATCACACGTTTCTAAAACTAAAACAAGCATGTCCTTAGAAAATCCAATCCCTCATCTTCACTTCTGATTTGCCCATCCATTCCGTCCTCTCGCTTCCCTTCCTGTCGTGCTCACTCCACCCCTCCTCGGTTGGTTATGTCCCAAGGGACAAGTGACCCGAGCTCAGGAGGCGGAGGAGAACTACCTGGTCAAGCGGGAGCTGGCCACGGTCAAACAGCAGAGCGAGGAGGCCAGTGCTCAGCTGGAGCAGGCCAAGAAAACCATCGGGCAGCTCGAGCATCAGCAGCAGCAGCAGCGGCAGCCACACGCGGTAAGGAGGGCCACAGAGTCCCCAGCTTGGCAGGTTGCACTGGCTCAGATCCTGCCCAGTCTGTGACAGGAGCTGTGGCATTGAGACTGGGATGTTTCCCAGATCAGTTTGTGCCGTGCAGTACTGAAACCTCAGGCTGACCATGTCAAGATTATGTGGTGTCCTAGAACTGACCTGGGCCAGTAAACGTGTTTCACTAGAGTTCAGATGTGTCACAGTTACATCCCCCACCCCACCCAGTTGGTACATGTTGCCTAGCAACAGAATCCAAGCAGTGGCAGAGCAAGACTTTTCTCACTTTGCACATCGGCTTTGGGTAATGATCTGTTTTGGCATGCATGAATTCAAATTGGGACACGGAGTACTACACAGTTCAGCCACCATTTACAGTCTTCTGCATTCTCTCAGAAATGCATTCATGAATTTGTAAGCGGTTGTCTCACGGGCTGGTAGACTTCACACATGGCACCCTGTTCACAGAACCTTCTCATTGCATATCTGTCAACCTAACGTTCTTAATTATTGATGGTTGGATTCCAGATGATAATGTGCAGGCAGCATTACAATGTTTTACATAATTTGCTATCTTGCTTTGCAATGAGCAGTCGTGAATGATTTATGTGGAAGTGAAAGGCAAACTGGTTGATGTCCGCTGAAATTAGGGTTGAATTCTTTGTAGTGGAATGTGAAGAGGCACTGAGGTGTATTTTCTTCTAAAAGAAAAAATCTAACATTAGCTGAGCCTATTTAATGGACTGGAATTATTTTTGGACCCTGATTTGTTCCTTATTAAATGACAACATTAGGCGTTTTGGGACCAAACAGTTCTGAGAGGAACTGCCCACTGGGGAGCTCCCCCGTGAACTACATACCTTCAAGGACTTTGTTTCTGTTTGCATTCGCTCCGCCAACAGGAACGCTGAAGTGACTTAAGCCGGCCGGCGGTTGGTATAGCAACGTCACTCAAAACGTCACACACAAGATTTTTATATTTTGCTTTGACAAGTCAAAATCGTGCTGCATTTCATCGCATATATGCTCAATCAAGCCTGGACTTCACTGTCAGTCCATTTGTCTGTGTTTTGATCCATTTTTTTTAAGGCTACCGTTAAAAGCTGTTACAATGGATGTATAATAAGACCTGGATACGGCACCAGAACTGGTAGTTCCGGTATCCAGTTCTTATAATTCATCCATGGCTGTTGCACAGGTTTTTAAAGATAGTGGTTGCCGGTGCTGCATTGGTTCATGTGTTTGACCAATCACCGTACACTTATGTCACTCAAGGTTCCTTTTGTGCTGGGAGAGTACCTACTCTGAAGTAGGAGCTAAAAAGTCCATCAAAATGGCGTTCTAAGAAGCGCGATTGTTGCCAGTTCTTGCATTGCGAACACAACAAAAAGGGGGGAGGGGTCCTCCAACTGTTCTTAGGAGTATATGAAAAAGTTCCTCCGGTTCGAAAACGCCTAATGAGGACACACAGGCGTCGACATTTGTAGCTCTGCTTTGCTATTTGTGTTGACGCACATGTCCTGTTGTAGAAGGGAGCCCCTCGGTACTCTGAGGAGTCTGTCCTGCAGCTGGAAAGAGAGCTTGTGCAGGCCCGACTGAAGGAGGCGGAGTCTCAGTGTGCTCTCAAGGAGATGCAAGACAAGATCCTGGATATGGAAAAGGTGTGTTGCCTCAGACAGTATGTACTTCCTAAATCTGTACTTCGTATTTCTACAGTTTTAAACCATCTAATTCTTACACACCTTCTTTAGAGGAACACGTCGCTACCAGATGACACCAATGTGGCGCGTCTTCAAGAGGAGCTGATAGGGGTGAAGCTGAGAGAGGCGGAGGCTCTGACCGGCCTGAAAGAGCTGAGGCAGCAAGTCCGAGACCTGGAAGAGCACTGGCAGGTGAGCCCCAACATCTCGGCACACAGGACAATTCCATCACTGCTGTCATCTTTGTCGGACAAGTGCAAAATGCCAATGTCTGTGAAATGGAAAAGGAAAAAAAGTAGTCTAAGTGGTGGAAAGGTGACTGAGTGTAACCCGTCTCCTCAGCGTCACATGGCACGCACCGCTGGCCGCTGGAAGGACAGCCCCAGGAAGAATACCCTGAGCGAGCTGCAGGACGAACTGATGAGCGTGAGGTTGCGTGAGGCCGAGGCCCAGGCAGAGCTGCGAGAGACGCGACAGAGGATGCTGGAGCTGGAGACACAGGTCAGATATTGCCTCGGCTTTCTGACCACATTAACCTGATCACGCTGATTTAGAGTAACATTTTGTCCTGCGTTTTCAGATTCTTAGCTTTTCTGTCCTTATAATGTGGGTCTACAGTTTGTCTAATCAATAGTAAATGAGCTGGAAAAGAAGTTCATTCTTTACTTGTATTGTCATACAGCATCCTTCAGAGGGCAGCAGTCATCTGTTCTAAACAATTCAGGAACTTAAATGTGAAGCAGTACAGGTTTGGATTGAATTGATCATTTATCAAAGTAAAAAAAAAATTGTTTTTTACATGCGCTCACACAGAATCAGATTCACAGTAACCAACTGCGACGGGCGGAGCAGGAGAGCCGCTGCCTCCAGGACTGTGTGCAAACACTGACTGTGCAAAACAAAGACCTGCATGTGCAACTGCAAGAAATCAAGCGGAGACAAGCTGAGATTGAATGCAAGGTACCACTGCTGCTGATCGGCAACACTACACTACAGCTCTGTTGTGGCTAAAATGTAAAGTTTGTGGTTCGCATGTAAAACTGGGCAATATTATAGACTTTACTGATAGAAAATATGAAATATGTTCAACAGTCTTTTCTCTTGAACATGTATATCAGTTTTGTCTGGTCTGTCTGTTGCTTCCTAATGAGGTCAGAATCCAGAACCAGAAGGAGGAAGCGACTTGTTTTGTTGTCAGTGATAGTTTTTCATTCTGATGGGTCCACTGACGCTGCTCTCAATAGCTCAGTAACACCCCCATCTCTCCGGAATGTCCCCCTGCAAGATTCACACATACACAAATAGAAAATGCACAAATGTTGCACTATACATGTTTTTATAGTGGCCATTCAGCATCACACTTCCCTGGAGGCCTTTGGTTTAACTGCTGTTGAAATAATGTCCTTAGCTTCTTTTGTTTTTCTGCAGAGTAAGGAAGAGGTGATGGCGGTGAGGCTGCGGGAAGCTGACAACATCGCTGCTATGGCTGAACTCCAGCAGCAGATCTCTGAGCTTGAGATTCAGGTAAAGTCCCAACACACTCCTCCTCATCATGTTTGTTTGTAACATCACAGTCCTGCCCCTGCGTCAAGCTTTCAGCTCCTCCGCAAACCACATTTAATATATTTAAACTTCCTTCAGACATAGAGAGAAATGCCCCACACAAAGCTGAGTTATATTGGTTTTTTTTATTCCCTACATGGAACTCTTGTGGTTATTTCACATGAAAGATTTCTGTATTTGTGGTTCAGTCTGAGCACTTCTCACTGGTTTGAAATAGGCAGGGCTCTGATGGAAAGAATGTCACAAATCCTCATCCACCAATCAGAATTTCACAATTATAAGATTCAGAAACTGATAGCAGTTGATGTGTTGTTTGTGCTGCCAAGGTGTGACGCCAGTGTCAATCAAATCTGATCAAACCACACCCACGCAGTCCTGATGACGCAGATTAGCTGAGTTACTCTAACTGTTGCTTATTTAGACATGTAAGGTTTACAAAACCTCAAAAGATTTTGAGTGTAGGGTACATTACAGATTTGTGTGATTTTATTTTACAAATCAAAATCCATCTCGAATCAGAATTTATAATAATAATGTAATAATAATTTAAATCTCTATGACAAAGGATGTAATATGTGATGTCATCAAGAAAGATTGTCTGGAGCTGCTCGACAAAAAAACTGAAAGTTTTCAGTTCATTACAAAAGTAATAGGGGAAAAGAAGAAGAAGGAAAAATAAAGGGATAAAAATAAATAAATGACATATTAAAATAAATAACAAATATATAAATCAATATAGACAGAAATAAATGAAAATGCTTATAATTCTTTCATATTTTGCTATTTGTCTTTATATTTCCTCATTTATTTTCTTATTCTTTCACGGTTTATTATTTTTTATGGCACTCCTATGGCTATGTTTTTATGCAAATTCAAGATGTAAATGCAGCTTATTTTGGAACTGCGGTCGAAGCACAAAAATTCAGACACGATCATGGCACTTAATGAAGTTGGGCCGACTTGTGTATAAACTCACTCCCTGTATGAACCAGTCTCAACAAGCAAGAGTGAAGAAACCACTATTTATCCCCAAACAAATGTAACGCTACACACAAAACAATTACAGGCTGGTCCTTACACTGCCAGCACTTAGCAGTTCTGATTGATAACAGATCAATCTTTTATACACTTTAAATTGCAATGGAATACGTGTCTGAAGGTGCTTGTGTTTATTGCGTGTACTGTATGTTTTGTGTTGGTACTTACCAGAGGCATGTCTTCCCCCATTGCAGTGTTTTTGCATTGAGAAGCATCTTGCTGTTGCTAGGCAACACATCATCACTTTCAATCACTTTGTGTGCTGGATGAGCTACTCATGATATCCGTTAACGGCTACATTCAGGCAACAAAAAAATAAAAAATCGAATGCAATAAAAAGAATGAAGTAAGTGCCCTGCTAATGCTCCTGCAAGAACTTCTAGGCCTTCTTTCATTTATGTTCTGAATGTTTCAGTTCCGGGTCATCCATGCGCTCTGATTGGACACCAGAGAAAAGGCTGTGGTGTTGCAGAGCGTTTATCTGAACTATTTTCAACTGGAGGTGCTCACCAAGCAAATGTATCATGAGGCACCCAGAGGGTATAAGCACCATGCAAAATGCTTCAAGCCCATAAAGTGTTCAGTTGCTTAAACCAAAAGCTTTGGTCAGGTTTGATGTGAGTTACAGACAGCTGTGTTGGAATCAGTTTGGGCCAGTTGAGTAGGCTTTTTGTAAAGTACCGTTGTAAATGTATTCCTGAGTTTAAGGTTTTTCACATAGTCTAAGCTGGAAGCCCTGACTATTTATAAGTATGACACCCCCCCCCCTCACAGGCACACACAATCACACAGTGTGGTCTGAGGTTTTGTTACTAGGTGATGGAGCAAAAACATGCAACACCAGAAATTTACCACTACCGCCCTCGTTCTTTTCAGAATCTGCGTAATGAACTCTCAGTTGAGTATGTCGATAACATGCAGAAACCTTACACTTTATTTACACCTTGTTTTCCTTTTTTTTAATTTTATGATCAGCGTCTAGAAAATGTGTTGCAGAGGGTGCTCACATCTTTAGAATAATTTTTTTTAACGGGGTATTAAACTTCTGTCGGAGCTGAAATCACTGTGGCAGCATTGGCTTCTTGGTCTGTGGTTTGGTTACTTGCTCTATAAGTTGTGGGTGAAAAGCGCTTGAATTACAAGAAAATGTAAAAAGAAATAGTCAGATGGTGTGACGCACGCTGGTGGTGATGATTTTCAGCTTGCGTTATGATGTGAGAGGTCACTGTATGATCAGATTAGCTTCGTCTGAGTCTAAATACTGAGAGAAGGTAGAGCAGTGGCAGATATCAATAAAGAGTTACTTTGAACATGAAGGTGACGTGTACCTTATCGTTCTTTTATAGCAATACAGATAATACTGCAGAGATTTAATGCACAGATACAAAGGAATGATAACCAGTGAGTAATGATGGAGAACATTTGTCAGTAAAACTAAGATGTCTAGAAAGGTTTATGTGCATGACTCTTTCACTACCACAGTCACGGCCTCTGTTTAACGCCACAGCTCCACTGTCTCTGCACTGATAGGAAGTGGTTTCTCATCTTGAAGCAGCGACTCTAC
Source organism: Maccullochella peelii (assembly GCA_002120245.1). Taxonomy (NCBI): domain Eukaryota; kingdom Metazoa; phylum Chordata; class Actinopteri; order Centrarchiformes; family Percichthyidae; genus Maccullochella; species Maccullochella peelii. The sequence continues at coordinate 149,174 of LKNJ01000658.1, forward strand.
CAAAGGTGACATGCATGGTTTATTTTGAGGTTTCTATGACATGCTCAGAGATTTATACTAAATGGTTTAGCCTGTAAAGGACACTCTCATGTTTACTCTGCATTTGTCAAGTACTTTAATGTTAATCTCACTCACGTTACATTTCTAGATTTCTCAGAAAAAAGCAAACAATGACACACATCTGTACTACAGTTTAAAATGTCATCATGGCACTTGGAAGAGTCATGTATATGCTAATGTATACATTGAATCATAGTAAAAATGTGAATCATACATTTTCACACATCCTTCGCAGATGTATATGCAGTTTCAAAATAAGCTGTTTGTTATTGCCACAACAATGGAGATGCACAGAAAGTGTAAAAATACTGCGAATTTGCTGACTGAAACGACACACTGTCAAATGAAATTCTAGGGCACTTCATGGGAATTTCTTTTATGAGCCATGATTTTGCTCACTCAAGATGTGATGATGATGTTTGTGACAATCACAGGATGATATGCCAGATTATCTGCTGCTCAGTTCACTAAACAAATGTAACTTGCCATACTTTTTGTATGTCATTAGAAGTACTTGCCTTGTTTCCTCTTCTGTTTGAATTAAACAAAGTTCAACAGACTTTGAGGGTGCAGGAACGTGAGGAAGACGTTTCTGTGAGACGTTTGACGTCTCCGGCCACAGCCTGACACCTGTTGATTCACACAGCTGAACACGAGGAAGTGTCATTAACTGCCTTGCCCACTTATCGTTGCAGTGTTTTGGAGCGGCGAAACCTCAAAAACAACAGATTCTTGGAATAATCTGACTTGTTAAGAGTGCTAAAAAAAACACTCTGTACTTACTTGCATAGTGTGTGAATTTGGACAGAGTAATATTGTCTCAAATCGAACATGGCCGTTGTGCACTTGCCGGAAATGACGATCACATTTGACCACTTCTTTTTAATGGTGAATTGCAACTGGGCAAAGCATTATCGGTCAACATTTAACCGTGATGGTTGGTCATTGAAAAATATCTTCAATTCAATTTTACAATCGCAACTGACATTTTAATTGGTTGGTGGTCCCTCCCCTTCTGCTGTGTAGCCATGATGGCGACCATTGAGGGTGAGAAGTGTGTAGCGTTCCACACTCAACTTTTTGACCGTTAAGAGTACACCATCCGGGTACTCGTGGTGCCCTGCGTTTTGCCATAATTGTCGCATAATAAACGCACTTATGCACTCAACATAGCAAGTGTAAGTACGGAAGAACATGAATTGAGACACGGCTTCAGTCTCACCTCTCTACCTCGACACCCCACCCTGCTGTGGGCCGTGCACACTTTTTTTCCCTCAGTGTTCCTGTGTTGCACTCTGTGGTTTGAAATCCTCTGTGCGCCCTTACTGGTCTCACTGGCAGGTTAAAATTGAGGTTTGAAATAGAGTATGTTTGTCTTGAATGCCTGCAGATGTCTTTTCTGAGGAAGGTAAACATCACATGGGCTGTTTAACTGTTAAAGCTAACAACCAGCCTCATCCCTAGGGCCCCAGGAGGAAATCAAACACAAATGACACTGTTGTGTTTCCCCTGACATCTGTCACTTTGGTCGCGCGCCACACAAGGAAGACTCTTTATGATGCTGCTTTTTTAGCAGCGGGGCACTGGTGTCTGCCAGTGTTTGTCCTGCCTGTACAGTAGTTCACAACAGTTAATATCCCCGGGTATTCACATCTTTTTACATGCATGCTGCATATATCAGTTAGCTCCAAGTTGAATCACTTCGCTCTGCAGATGCTAAAATATTTGTGTATTTAGGAAAGCCACTGAGTGCTGTAGCTTATTTTTATACCCATGTCTCTTGTACCAACAGAAAGAAGAAGGAAAGGTCCAAGGCCAGCTGAACCGCACAGACTCAAGCCAGTACATCCGCGACCTCAAAGACCAGATAGCAGAGCTAAAAGACGAGGTGAGACAGGTCCATTAGTATTCGCATGATCTTACTTTACAACTTTTTTTCTCCCTGTAGAAATTCAGATTTTGTTGTTGCCATGTCTTTGATCTAGCATTTCAGAGGATTTCACAACATTCTCTCAGATATGATTTTACTTTGAGGCTAACAGAGTAGTGTTAACTACACCCAGAGACTTCCTGTGCGGAGTTGACATTGCACACTCCTTGCAGATACCTTCACTGACGTAACCTGCAGATGTTTCTACAAACTGAGCTCATCGCAGAGTAGAGCCAAGGTAGACAACAAGGATGGGTGTACATTTAGAGCTTCAAAATTACAACTGAAGATTTGATCAAACATCAGAGAAGTGAAAGCATCTCCCTTTAATCTTTCTACCTCAGATGTTCACCTTTATTCTTTCTTTAGTCCTGTCTGTCTTAATGTTTGTGATGCATGGACTATGCAAGAAAGTCATGGGATGAAAATCTGTCCTCTAATGATGAGTTTCTACTTATTAGTGATTGAGAACCTTGTCTTCATTCTTAAGATGGTTTTAAACGTGCAGATGAAGCTCCTTGTCATCCAGCAGATCAGTTATTTACAGACAGAGTATCACATCTTGACATCTGTGGCCAAAGTTGACCAAGAGAGTTGGTGAATTGTAGTTAGATTGAGCTGCATGCATTAGCTTCTGACTCTATATCAAGGCAGTGCAGTCACAGAGTCACTTCCCCTCTCACTTGGTTTTGCATGGTGGTCATCTTGGGTTAAAATTGGCCTTCTATGAATCACGCCAACTCCAGCGTCTGCAGTGAGCCAACCTGAAAGCAGAGGCCACAATACAAAGTCCCACACAGTTCCAGAGTTAAAACCTGCATCATATTGCTGGAAATTGTGACTGCAGCCAGTCAGATGATGATTAGATCACAATTTCATATTTGCATGGCAACAACAGGAAGACAGGCTGCTAAGTTTAGACAGGTGCAGGTAAATGTAGGCTTATTTTTGTTCTTCAGTTATTGTGTAGTGTGCTCTGAACTGGCCTCTGAATGCGTCTCTTCCTACATGTCTCTCTGTTGCATGGTAGGCCGACTCAGGTGAGTTGGTACATATGTGCCATTTAACCTCCAGTGGTTTAAACCTGACCATCGTGTAGCCCCCCACCCTAGCCCCATTTGGGTTTGTGTAATAGTGATGTTACGTTCGCGAACGATCCAGTTCTTTTCGCCGGCTCTTTGGTACGGACGAAAGGAACCGAGTCCTTCTTTTTATTGCCGTGCCCTAAACCCACTCCCCTTTACGTGAACAGTGAGAATCAGCCAGCCACAGTGTTCAAGGCAAGGCAACTTCATTGACATAACACATTTCATACAGCAGGTCAATTCAAAGTAGTAAATTAACTGACAAAGCAGAGAGACATGGCGTCACCTTGTGTAATGTTTACAATGCAGATCATTGACATCGGGTCTGGCAATACGAGTCATTTAGTGCTGCTAAACCTAGTCCACACACGCAAAATGAAATTATATTGGAGGGATGTCTAAAATCTTATCCTAGTGATTATTTCGCAGATAAACCTAGTAACCCCTGCCCCCTAAAAAGAAAAAAGTCATAAGATCTGTCTCCCTTCAAAGAGCCGTATTTCCCATCACTATTGTGTAATTCACAGCTTGAGAGGCGGTCCTGGATGCTTCCATAGAAAGGTGTAGAGAAGCGACTGTGCGCTGCTCTAGATTGAAGGTGGGGAAGTTAACCTGACGTACATTGGTCAAACCAACCAGTTGGTGCTCATCCTCTTTGTCTAGATGGAGCGTAAACCTCATCTTTCTATGGTTTGTCAAATTAGTTTTTTGAGGTTTTAATGGGACACATTCAGGACTGTCTCTCACGCAGTCCCAAATGGAGCTAGCCCTCACCCATCAAGAAATGATACAGTAGCTTTGTCCCAAATCCATACTACACACTAATTCTAAGGAAGCTTTGAGTATGTAGAGCATTCACACTGGAAAAGTGATAAAATGAAGTGTCCTCTCCAAAGATGTCAGTATACAGTCAGTGTGCAGTTGATGGACACTATTGTCGCGCCGTGTAATGTACGAAGAAAACAGCAGAGCTACACATAGCTAAATTAAAAAATCTAACTAATTGTGGATGGTGATGAAAAAGCTCAGAAATATCTCAGAAAACAAAAAACTATTGAATGATCTTTGCAAAGCCATTTTGTTTTATAAGTTTAATAATAACAACAAATGTATAACTTCCTGTTAGTACAGAATGGTGGATGATATTGATTCTTGTATACTAACTGCAAAAACAGTATACTATGTAAATAGTGCTTACTGTATACTGTTGGTACATAGTATGGAATTGGGACACAGCTCATATCTTTACATTGTTCCCTTTGGGTTTTTGCTTGAATCACTGCCTGCATGTTAGATCTGTGAACAACATCTCATTCTATTTGTGCCACTGACTATGTTTACATGCACACTCATTTTCCACTATTATTCTGAATATGACACAGATCATCTAAACAGCATTTTCTAAATTAGGCCTTATTCCAAATGTAGCATTTTCCCATTAAGACATGTGGGATATGCCGATATGATTCGGGTTTTAGGAGCATTCTTTGGACATGAATACAGCGCATTCGGAATATGCGTCTCAGTTGGGGTTTTTACTGCAGTTTGTGACACACGGCCTCTTGCCTGTTTACGCTCAGGCAATCGACCCCTGTCAAACACAGCCGGAGTATGCATGGCCGCATGTGAACGGGAATATTCATTGCAATTAGCCATGTAAACCGCTTAGTAGGAATATTGTCTTTTTCGGATAAGGGCAAAAAACGGAATATTTTGTGCATGTAACATACATGCTACAATGTAGCAAACATTTGACCATATTGTGTTGAACAGTTTGTCCATGTCACATCTGTGAGTCTCCCTCAGAAGTTACGTACACGTGTTTAATCCTGCATGCAAGACTTAGCCATTCATGCATGCAGGATTAAACAGCCTTTGCCTTGCTCCTAATACTCATCATGCTTGCTCTCACAGATTTGCTGCTTAAAAGGACAGAGGGGCCTGGCCAATCGGCCCGCTTTTGATGGGATCCACATTGTCAATCACTACATGGGGGATGATGGGTCTTACCAGTCTTCAGATGAAGATGGAGTCAAGGACCCTACCCTCCAGGATACCCAGCAAAGGAGCGGGGGCCGCATCCGATTGCGCCCCAACCTCAGGGACACCGACAGCGAGGAGGAGGAGGACGACGAGGATGCCCTGCGACTCTCTGTACCTCAGAACGGCAGCCACAAGTCCACCACCGTGTGACAGGCTCCCGCTGGCTACCAGGGTTGGGACAGAGGCTGTCAGCACTCCCTGAAGAAGAGGAGGCGTTTCCAGCAGCCATTTCAGAGAAGAAATCTGGAGTTCAGGATTTCAGAAAGGAAATGCATCATCATTTCATATCATGAGGATCACACTTATAGTTTATTTAGTTTGCTTGTAGTTTTTGTTTTCTTCCTGAGGCCCTGTCTGACTGACAGAAGCAGATCATCAGTTTGGACCTCAGCAGAGAATTGAATCATTATCAAACTCTACTGGGCCACAATGGCAGGAGGAGGAGGAGGAGGAGGAGGACTATCTGTCTGTCCCTTCTCTGACCCCCCTCCCATGTTGGTACAACACAGAGAAAGAGACTGTGCAATAAAACCTTTTATGCTATATTACACACTTCATCCAATGTGTTTTTATATTTTTAAAGCATTTTATAAATGAACATAAAAAATGTATTGATGCCGTTACTACTAAGTGTCCATCATGCAGAGGCAGAACTGTATAAGTGCTGTGTGTGTATATATCTATTGTCTTGATGAACATAGTCAGATGCTGATATCAAAGCCGCTTGTGTCAGCCAGCGCTGACTTGACTTTTTGGCCTTAACACATGCTGCATGCCTTTCCCCAGGGCTGGTGTACCACGAGGTCAATGTGACATCTGCATACTTGTAGATATGTAAATGTGTGTTATGTTTTTTTTTTGTTTTTTTTTTTCAATTCCTTTTGAACTTGAAAATATGTATTTCATATCTGATGTTTAGTATATATTGTACAATTCAGAGAAAAAGGGACATATAACTTGGTTTAATATGGCAACACAGATGACACTTTTTGAGACAAAGAGGTGAATTCCTGTTGAGAGAAAAAGAATAACCGGTCTTTCCTCATTAGAAGACTTCAGCTAGCTGTTTTCAGAGCAGTTAACATGAATAATTGGTGCAGGAAATGGGACAGATTGATTTTTTTTTTAACTCCTGTTGCTGTTGTACTGAGAGCATCCCGACTTTACTTTCAAATGAGCCCGCGGTAAGTTACTTAATCACATAGTACATTTGCCGGTGAGTCAAACAGAAATGGATGACAGTCCTAGGGAACATAAACTGGGAGATGACACAACATAGTACACTTTCTAACAAATACAGTCTGGAGGGGAATTCTGGAGTCGTCACGCGTTACCAAAGTAAGCATTATATTATGTATTGTGCTCATCCACGGGCCAGTTCCACTCCATTTCATGTGTAAGGATCTGGATGTGGGAGACTTTGAGTTTCTCTGAATGTCTGTATTGAACACTAATTCCTGTATTCAGTGAAAGACGAGGTGGAAGAGAATGCAGCAGTCTGGGTTGTCGTGTCCAGGAAGCAGAAAAGTTTCTGACTTTGAGTGGGTGATGATAATGTCCCTTTGATGAACAAGAGACCTGTGTTGTTTGATGGGAGAGGAACACATTATGGCACTTTTTTGAGTCTGCAGTGCAGTAAGGACACGCATAGCAACACTATGGAGCAGTCAGCACACTCTGGAGACTACATGAGATTGTTGTGTGTGTGTGTGTGATGAGTTCACAATAAAATATTTGATAAACTCCTTGACTCATGTAGCTTTTTTAAAGTAGGCAGCAGACCTCTAACACTGATCCTCCTCAGGCAGACTGAAATGTGTTAAGATGACTGTGCGCACATGTGGGATGTTTTGTCTCAAGGCTGCCTTCCCCTGTGAAGATTCTTGCTTAGATTGACTGCTTTCAGGAAGTGATTTCTCGCGGTTTTCAGAGCTGAGCCTCAACTACCAATCATTTCATGCAGAAAACCACATTTTAAAAGAACATTTCTCTCCGGGCACTCTGAAAGATTAACCAGGTTTGTGTTGTTGCCAAATGCTGAGGACGATTTTTTTTTTATTAAGACAGTTAAGTACAGTCTAGTTGTGATGGTCAGAGTATTGTGAGCTCCGTGTACTTTTATAGTTTTATATTGCAGTGATTGATGATGCTTGCGGGTTTATTGAACATGCATTTCATGGCGCAGTGAAGGGCAGGTACAGTTTATTCAAATTACTGTAACACTGTAAGAAAACAACTTTACTTAATAACATGTTTGTACCTGCCACACGTGTGCCTGATTATGTTGCCACATAAATCCGTCTTTTTAGATCATTTCGGCAAGTTGGATACAATTAACATTAACCGAATTCGAGATAAAATCCCCTTCCTTTAAACAGAAATGACGCAGTATGTGTTACTACAGTTTTTTTTAATACAGCCTATTTTTTTTTTTTACTAACCTTATATGTGTCCAAATTGTACGGCGTATCGTCAAACGTTGACCTAAGAGCGCATTCAAATCTAACACTGTGTCGGGGGGGGGGAGGCGTGAATCATTTCACATGTAGAGGCGTTTTAAAGGTGAAATTCAAAAGAGAGCAAGACATTTTTGAATAAATTCTGCAGAAACAATAAGGAAATTTATTTAATCTATGCAGTGGCAAACAACCACGCATGAACAAAAATCTATTTTCAGACTAACTGGTATCTGCAGAACAACAGGTAATATAAACCTTTAAAATTATTCTTATTATTGGAGCATTAGGTATGTTGTATTTCACTCATACCATGGCAGGATGCCACAGTTGCTATTACGCAGCGTTACGTCCTCTCTGCCGGGCTATCGTTCCACTCCTGGCAGTAGCAGGCCCTCCTGCCTGCGAGCTACTTTTATCGGCTCTGGCTTCGTATCTTCACCAACACCGTGTCCGGATGCAGCGGCCGCGGTGTGTCTAATCGAGCCGGGGCATGTGGCGCTTTGATTTCCTGTCCTTCATTTACTGATGGGCTGGTTTGCCTGTTTCTGACAAGTGCTGCTCTGACGGTCAGAATGCATTCAGTGTGAACTGTAGCTGTAACCTAATATAGCCTGTACGATTGTGTCCTCATGCTAAATTTGATCAAACAGTCCCTGAACCCATGTTGGTCTTCAATATTGTGATTTAGTGGAGAAAATCATTACAGTTAGCCTATGGAGGATTTGACAATGTGGGTGTGGAAATTATTAAATGTAGGCTATACAGTGTGAGTAAAATACAGCTCTGTGATCCAACACCCACTGGTAAAACTCTTAAAAATTAAAAGAAAAATGAAATTAAGCACAAAAATAGACTGATATACACAGACAATGTAGATCAGTAACAGTTCCAATCAAATATTAATTGATTTCTTGCGCCTGCAGTGGATAAAAAGGCACCAGGACGCACGACTCTATTCTATTGTTCAGTGCTTAATGACGCTTAACAAGCGCTGCAGTCTGAGTCCTGGGAGAACAGAAAACAAATAGTCTCCCTTATGCGCTTTCTTTCTTTTAAGCATAATGCCCAGGGTAACGTGAAACTGCCACCGCAGGCGTGAGGTCGGCGAGTGTCTGTCACATAATAACAGCCTCGCGGCCCAAAGGACCACCGGACCGGGACAAAGCTCCACCAAACTTTGTCATGTGTGGACCCCTGGAGCCCAACGTTTAACCCCAATGAAGGTGAATTTTATGTGAGCATTTATACTCAATTATTGACCATTCTTGCACAATTATGCTAATTATTTTATTCCATTGTGTTTTAGGAAAAATCCGACCATACACACGCCTGACAAAGCAGGCTATAATGGTGAAATTGTATGTATTTCTAAGTGAATAGGATCTATATAAAGCATAAGAACGCCGTCGTTTCAAAGTTTCCCTCGCCCTTTTATTTTACCACTACATGCAGGCAAGTGACACCCTGGGGTGCGCCTCCGCATTTCCTCTCCCCCCTGTCAGATTTAGTAAGGCGCTGATAAGGCCTGTATCACTTCTCCTGATTGCCACAGGCTCCTCTGGAGACACGAGCTGCTGTCTGATCCGAGGGGGACAGTGCAGCTCCGGGCGGTGGGCTCAACACTGCAAAAAGTCCGGATTCAAAAGCCACTTTCTGACTCATTGTCTGATTTTTTTTTAATTTGAAAATAGAATAAATAAATCAGCTGCTGAAAATTCCATGGGTGTTTCTTGAAACAAAGGCGAAGCAAAGGCAAAACACGTCATATGTTATTAAGAAAAGTCCTGAAATGAGTGAATTTGAGTTGAGGAGAGGTGACAAGACGTCGCCCCCGCTGCAGACTATTTTCCTATTAGGCTACCTGTAACCACTACGTGCTGACTAAAACACTGCAGGCGGATATTTTTTTTGCAGTGCAGTGAGCAGAGGGGCCGCTGCAGTGACACCTGTCCGTGCAACACCTGGCAGACGGGACAAACGGCGTGCGCATGCTCCGTCGTCAAGTTGAAATAAAGCATCATCTCCCCACCAGAGGAGACCAAATCTTTGCAGGGTTCAGAGCGAGGAGCTCCGTCCGCCCGAGGACCACTCTCTGCAGCTGGATCGTTCCCACTGATTTGTCCGCTCTCACATCAGAGATGCCTCGCTCCTTCATGGTGAAGAGTAAGAAGGCGCACAGTTACCACCAGCCCCGGAATTTGGAGGATAACTACAGCAGGCTGGACACTATACTGGCGCACATATGCTCAGGTATGTGCAAAATAATTTCGTTTTGAAATATCCTTCACTGCGTAAAAACCTGTCTTTGAATGCTACATTTTGATGATCCCGTGCGACGTATAGCCTAATAAAGTTGGTGTGAACTGAAACACATTTTGATCGCAATAATCACAGGCATTTTACAGGAGAAATATTATGGTTAAAGGCATATTCAATTATGAAACACAAAGGCAAACTGCATGCAAACGAGCATCACTGATTTTACCGTTTAAAGGAAAGCGGCTCTGCAGTTTATTAAAATAGGCCTTTTTTCTAAAAATGCTGAAACCAAAAATGAAAGTGAAATTTCTGATGTTTACATACATCGGTACTGAGATTTCACGCTAACGATTCTTTGATTCTCTATTGGCTCACTATGAATTTGCTATTAGCCTATATTCGGCTACATTATTGCTATAAAAAGGAGGTGATATTACCCTTTTGTCATTTTGCACACTTAATAATGTTGTAAACTGTTATACTTTGAGTGCCATAATTGTAAAATAAGTGCCATACAGTGACCTTCATTGTAATTGATGGTAGTTTTTAAATCTCCAACAGTAGCCTAACATTGCAGGAGATAGCTGTTGTGCAGTGATATGGCAGTTAAAATGAAAAACATCATTTTCTTACATTTTCGTGTAGATGCCGACTGTCCTCCGTGTGTAATCTCAGAAGCAGATAAGCTCCCAGATGATGCCGACATCATGTCGGTGGACAGGTACGGCCTCTCTCCGGACTCCCACCTGGCTGACGCTGCTGATTTCTCCCCGAAGTCCCCGCTGAGCTGCGCCGACAGTCTGTGCGGTCGCTCCACGGACTATGAGGACTTGTGGAGGCCTCCGTCCCCCTCTGCATCACCGGGTACACACACAGGCATCATCTATTATCCCATACTGTAATACTATAATACTTGTTTATAGTAGTTATAGTGTATAGTTTCATAGTATAGATATAGTTTATATCTTGCAAATTAAGATGATCACATATGGAGATGATCACAAGTTCCCTTACAAAAACATATTGGGCCTTTACTCTATAAAGAGTTTACATGCTTTGTTTCATGTGCTATCATCATGTTTTATACGATTCTGTGGAAGAATATTTTTTTTAGAACATTTTAGAACTAATTCGGCTACTTTTAATCTACTTTTTGTCATAGGAGTTTACTTGTTTATACAAGTCTAAATATAAAAGTGTGCTGGGCTTTAAATAACTTTAATCCAAATTTTCCCACTAGGCCTACTCCCTCTTTTTCATCTGGTATTCCCGGTTTCCCCAACAGTATCATCTGGGAATTCTCTCAAAGAACATTGCATGACTCCTTATGCCCCGTCGGGCTATGTGGGGCCCCGGAAACACCCCGCTTTAGCCATGTTACTGGTTTCATTAAAATTTCATCTGGTCTCTTTCCTCCTCTCCAGTTGATTCGGAGAAATCCCTGTCTCCTCTGGTGGACGAGACCCAGCCCTTCACCATTCCCTTCCGGCCGTACGCCTGGAGCAGCTACCCGGGGCCGGGGCTGAGGCCCCTGGTACAGCAGAGCCTCCATCCCGGCATGGAGGTGGACAGGGGACCGGCGGCGATGGCCTTCTACGGGGACGGAAGCGCCCACTCGGCTCTGTACGCAGACCGGTCTCTGGGCGAGGAGACGTACGGTGACTACAGGAGGCACGCTGCTGCTCTGCTGTTCTCTGAGGGAGGCCTGCATGGAAAACCCCATAATGTGAAGGCCCAGTCTGAGCTGCTGTGCTCCAGTCTGATCCTCAACGGCGCTTACAAGTGTGTCAAGTGCAGTAAGGTGAGGATGGAGATGCATACACGTCCTCTCCTTTGGGGGGATTGCAACGTGTGTGTTGGGGGTGTCTTAAAGAGATTTCCCAAATGGAATTAATTAACTATTTATTGAACGCTAATTATCTCTGTTTTCAACAACATGTAGGCCCTAACTGTCATTTCCAAAACCTCCATAATTCGTTTTTTTTCTTTCCACCAGGTGTTTTCTACTCCGCACGGGTTGGAAGTCCACGTTCGCAGATCGCACAGTGGCACCAGGCCGTTTGCGTGTGACATCTGCGGCAAAACCTTTGGACACGCAGTCAGCCTGGAACAACATAAAGCTGTGCACTCTCAGGTAACTTCACACATGCTTTAAACCACATCCTGCAAGTCGCACCATCTCTGGATCTGCATCTTGTTGTCAACCCGTTTATTCTGTGTGTGTGTGTGTGTGTTGACTTGAAATCGTGGCTAAACCCGCCTCTTCATCACATTTCAGGAAAGAAGTTTCGACTGCAAAATATGCGGTAAAAGTTTTAAGAGGTCGTCCACTCTGTCGACTCACCTGCTCATCCACTCCGACACTCGGCCGTACCCGTGCCAGTACTGCGGGAAGAGGTTCCACCAGAAGTCAGACATGAAGAAACACACTTTCATCCACACAGGCAAGTGGAGAAAAGGCAGATTATGTTGCAAGAATAGTTAGATTATTGTTGGAATTTCTAGTGTTCCTTGCGGGAGGTAAAGGATCTGTGCGTAACTTGTGCGCAAAAGTCCGAAATCTTAGGCTAGATGTCCAATAAAAACCCAACTAAAATGTTTTCTAAATGTGTATTTTGTTTCAGGTGAGAAGCCACACAAATGCCAGGTGTGCGGGAAAGCGTTCAGCCAGAGCTCCAATCTCATCACGCACAGCAGGAAACACACCGGATACAAACCTTTCGGATGCGACCTCTGCGGCAAAGGCTTCCAGAGGAAAGTGGACCTGAGGAGACACAAAGAGACGCAGCACGGACTGAAGTGAAGCCAAATGAACTGCACAAATCTTGTCATATTATCTGACATATTGAGTCTTTAAATTATTATTCTTGAAACGCGTGAGGACATCTGACAAAGTTAGACCGAGGATATTTTTTCGCCTTTTTTACAGACGCCCAGCTTGAGGACATTTCTTGGATCAAGATTCACCTTGATCCACTTTTAGCTTTGTAAAAACGTAACGTGAAAGTGCACTGGAAATATCTAATGAGCTCAGCCAATAGGCAGATTTCTTATTTATTTTAATAAGGAAAATCTCACGAATAGACCTATTGCTTTAGGTTTAAACAAACGACTTCTTCTGACGGACATTTTGCAGTGTGAAGACATCGACAACACTAACTAATTTCCCATCCTACTGCAGGTTGTTTAAGGCCCAGAAAACCAGAGATAAGCTGTGAACTGTTAAGAAATGCAGACCATGAAAGCACGATCAAGTAATCATGTTTGTATGTCGACTGATATGAATCAGCTTCGGTGCAGGTCGGGCATTAAACCCAAAATATTTGTACTCACTCTTAAATAACCGGATCGACAATAAAGCCAAGAGAGATGAAAATCTGCGCTCCTCCAAAGAACAGAGGCATTTTGTTTTCAGTTTATAGATATGCTGGCAAAGCAGCCTCCTCACTGTGTGATTTAATAAAGAGCAGGGTTACTGCCTTACTTCACCTTTCCAATTTTGCACATTTTATTGTCAAAATGAACTTTTCTTTTCGTTTACAAATGGCCTAAATAGAATTTCTCCCCCCGGGATATTTTACTTTGCTGGTTGGCTTTTATTGAAATGAAAAATGCAATAACATCTAAAAGTGAAATGATCTAAGACGAGTTCTTTTCCAAACGAAGGAAACCCCCAGAGACTGAATAAAATGAGTGTCCGACAGCTAGTCCAAATTTAGAACACTTTAATTATTAAATTAAAGCAAAAGTCCCCAGAATTTGTCTCTTTTTGACACCTTGCAAAATTTATGTGTACTTTCTTATGCGCTATTTTACATAATTAATTAGTAGCCTAATTCATCTTTAAGTAAACTGCTTTATTAAACACTAAAAAATGCTGGGTTGAATTTTTAACCCAACCAAAAACAAAGGAACTGGACCTTACCGTTGGGTTAATTCAACCCAGCATTTTTTAGAGTGTGTAATCGTCCGCCTACAAAACAACACTATGAGCTGATAAGATGTTTGGTTTTCAAAGTGTTAATAGGTTAATTAAAACTATAGGCCATCAACACCAAAAACAAAGGGCCCTGACATCTAACCATCTTGTTGCCGTGATTGTGATTGCCTAGGGGCCCCACCGAGGCTCCTGTTTGTTTTGACCACTGTAAGCCATGTTTGAACCTTAAACAGTTGGAGCAAATTTAACCGTTAACCAGATGCTTTTCACCCTCATGGCTGTTATTTAAAAATAAGAAGGGGAGGAAAAAAGAAAACGAGTTTTGGCATGCAGGAAGCTTGAGACAGGGCAGAACATGCTGCAGCAGCTGTGGCTCTCTGAGGGATTGGTGCTGGGATGAAGCTTGAAGTAGCTTATTTAAATGTTTCTGTTATGAGTGATAGAGCAGAAATGGATTTAATCTGAGGCCTCTGGGTGGATTAAAGGACATCAGGATGCACAGGTGGCAGTATATGGTCAGTGACACAAAGTATGGCGGTAAAGGAAGCAGGTGGGATAAGAATGACTACTGTATTGATGCTTTAGACTAGAGTCATACATGTAGATAAAACTGCAGGTTAGGTGAGTTTATACAGTACATCCTTGACCCGGGCAGCCATCTTAATAATTACTGTCATCATTTGATTCTTTCAGTGTCTCATCTTCTCTAACTCTAAAGAGAAAAAAAGAGGAACAATCAGTCGCCTTCCCTTAACATTGATTGAAATCACTGACTCACAAGGATTTTCTATGCCTCACTTCCCCCAAAATCGTACAGCATCCAGGCCTGCGAAAATACTGAATATTTTAAACCCCGAGATGAACAGACTAAAGGAGAACAGGAAAAGACTAGCTCATTTAACGGAGCTTGTGCACCTTGGTGCTACAGAGTGAGCCACGTCATTTATTCTCTTTAAATAAAAACAAACTTCATGTGCAACAACTTGACATCACCAATTTTAATTTAAAAGTATGCGTTAAAAGAGAGGGGCCCACTTAACAGGAAATATGCAGTGTAAAAAGGAAATTCTAAAGTGGAAAGGACACACTCTGTTCAGACTGAGTGATGCTGAATCTGGTAACAGGGGAATTTCCTCCTGTTGGAATGAAGCCGAGGTTGCCATTAAGTGCCTTTAAGACTCTGAGGCCACCAGCCTGACCACGACCCCTTTGAAATAACAGGCAAGTGGGTCACTGCAAGTGTGACGTCTCAGGTAGACTTCATCTGAACTTTTGACATCCTTTCAGAATTTTTTTTTAAGCAGCTGAACAGCAGCTTGTTATCTAGAAAGCGAATCATTTGCGACTGATGCTTTATCTCGTAAGGTATTGCATGATTTCCTCCTAGAGACTCAAGCGCAATCTCAGAGAGAAGCTTTTCAAGCAACAATCTTCAAATGAGCCATTAGGCCGACCAGATTTCCTCCAAGGGCACTGATGGATCTTTTTTTTTTTTTTTTTTTTTTTTTTTTTAAAGCATTACCCCACTGCCCCGAGGCATATCAAATATGAATAGAATACGGCTCAATCGATTCGAGTGGGCGAGTAATCAGAGCATTGCAGTCTTAGGGCTCAAATCCTGTGCAGACCATGCCTCTTGGTCCACAAGTCCATACGTCTGTGCACACAACTGGATTCATTTGTCTTGACAGACACAGTTGTGCAATTAGAAAGTTCAGTGTCTGGTTTTTATGGTTTTCGGTGATTCATTATTTACCTAAAATTAAACAAGAATAAAAAAAGAGAGATTTTAGAGACACACTTTGGTGTTTGATTTTCATTTTTTTTGCATTTTCTACTGTTTAAGCAAGCTGCATGGAATCCCAATCTGGACTTAAACAAGAATATTTATTATGGGTTTTGTTGTCAGACAGACTGTGGAAAAGCGTTTCGATAAATCTATAAATACTTCTATATAACCGCTACCAAAAACAAAGGGTCCAGGCCCTTTTGCTATAATTTTGGTAATACTGGGTTTTTAATGTGTCATAAAGCAGTTTACTTAAGGATGAATTAGGCTACTGGCCAAGCAAAATGTTCCACTACTAATACTACTACTACTAATAATAATAACAATGTGGTTATTTAAAAAAAATGCCTAGTAAATTACACTTACATTTTGCAAGGTGTCAAAAAAAGACATGTAAACCCTTTTAAAAATTGTCGGGGAGGTGTTACAACAGGCCAGTAAGCCACAACAGCTTCTGAAACCAGAGCCCATCTCCTGATTTACAAGTGTGATACTAAAGGACAGAATCTGATTAAAACATCACATGCAATACGTCATAGATAAAAAAAAATAAATAGAAAAATGATCAAGATCACACCAACGCAGCTAGCTGACATGCGCTGATATCTAGAATCAGCAACATCTGGTGAATGGTCAGATTAATATGTTGTACTTTTCATGAGAGAGGATATAGGAAAGACACTATGAGGAGAGAACAAATGTGATTATTTCCCGGAGGGGGAGCAGACCTGTTGTGTATATTGTCATAATAATGCGGTATTTGCTCTCACGCTCTGTTCAGCAGATTTCACACAGGTCTGACGAGTTGCAAAGGGAGATAACCTGAGAGAGATACAGGATTTCTAACGGCAAGCTTCGGAGAAAAAGCACTGATTAATATGCTTGGCTACAGGAAATTATGGTGAGAAGTTCTTGGAAGATGAAAAGATACAAATAAAACACATTCTGTACACACGCTTCATTTAGGAAACTTCGTGCAGCAGAGACTTCTCCTCTCACCTGTCCTGTCCCCAGCGGTTGACACGCCAACCAAGCCGGGGACAGATGAAGAGAGGCAGGGCTCATATAGGACACAGCTCTTTTGTTGCAGAAGCTTATTCATTATTCACCTGATCTGAAAAACAGACTGCAAACCAACTGCACAGCTGTCATCGAGCAACAAGGCGTAGACACAAATTATTCATGACTCGGCAAAGAAAAGGCAGCAGATAATAACAAGAGACACCAGCGAGGCAGCTGACAGGCTGAACACGCGCGGGGAGCCAGCCTCTTCGGGCTGACAAGCTTCCTCTCGGAGTGCCAGCCGCGGTTACGCCACACTTCCCCTGGACCGCTTTCACCCATCATACAGACTTTTACAGTGTAGCATGAACAGGGATGCATGTTTGCTTATGCCTTTTATATTGTTTTAGAGGTTTTATTTTTAACACCATAAAGCAATTTAATTTCAAGTTTTAACTTTTCAAAAATGATCTCAGGTCACTAGGGTGTAGGGTGTACCCTGACCCGCCCATTGTAAAGGAGCGGTAGCTATGCTAACTAGAAAAATTGCATTTCCTGCAGAAAATGCGTGGGAATGCTGAAAGCTGAAATTTATTTGCATAACACTGCTGAAAATGCAGAAATGCCAGAATTTGAAGCAGTGCTGAAAATGCAGAAATGTGAAAAAGTAGGTCAAAGGCTGAAGGAGAAGTAGTAGTAGAAGTTGTGGTGGTAGTAGTAGTAGTAACAATCTAAGAATAACAATCGGTATGGGCTATAAATCATATATGGGACATTTAACAAAGTGCTTACAGATCTAGTTTAATATGTGA
>LKNJ01000659.1:341-34000 GCA_002120245.1 Maccullochella peelii
TTTTTTTGTTTGTTTGTTTTGTTTTTTTTTGTTTTTTATTGCATAGATTGTAAAGGTTTCATTGCGGGACAGATGAAGACTAAATTAAGCAAAAACAGGATGTCTTATATGAGTATGGGGGCTTGAAACCTCCTGAATAAAGCATTGTGTTCAGCATGATTTTATTCTCCTGTGTGTCAGCGTCAAAGTGAAACAGCTCAGACGGAATTTCAAAAATATAAAGTCACTTGTTAAGTCTCCCCAGAGTATGGTCATACTGTACGTGTTGTCAGCGGGCGCTGTGATTCTCATTTCACTCACAGGATTTCAAAGTGGCTCACGGCGAAGACTGCGTGACTGACAGACGGGTTAATCAAGTTGTTTTTAATCTGGTTGGAAAGCTCCCCGGCCAATTCCTATTATCATAATGAGCTCTCTGGTTTCTGCTTCAAGTCCTCGCCGCGGCAGCTGTTTGAGCGTTCACATCAGAGGAGGATGGAGGGCACTTCCTGTTACTGATAGGTCACCGGTTCAATCCGGACAAAACAGACGTGAGTGAGTCCTTGAGCGAGATGCTGAAACTCTTCCTGTCCTCTGGAGCGATCTGGAAAATGCTTTCAGCCAAATTCTGCAGCTTCTGGCTACTAATTAAAGTTTTATTTTAGCCGCAAATGAATTAATCTTCCTCTGTAATTATTCATGTTGTAATCTGCTCTGTTTTACGCCGTAAAACATCCAATAAAAGTTGATTTTCTTATTTGTGTCAGAGTTTTTAATGGCTCTGTTGGTTCTGCACAAATGTAATTTTTAAGATGGCCAAATCAAGACATGTCTACATTTTTAGGATGGGCTGATTACATTTTGGTGATTATCCACCATTAGATGAGTTTTAGTATTTATCTCTGAGTATTAATATTATGTTCATGTGCATAAAACTGTTAAACAGAGGCTGTCATTTTGATGTTGGAGGATTTTTCATATAAAATCTGTCGACACAGACTTCAGGTTATAGCAGTAGTGGAAGAAGTATTCAGATCCTTTACTTAAGTAAAAATACTAATACTACACTGTGAAAATACTCCACTACAAGTAAAAGTCCTGCATTCAAAACCTTAAGTAAAAGTATGTAAGCATTATCAGCAAAATGTAAAAGTTTCCTATTAACTTAATCTGCTGAGGAAGATCATGTGAAAGGTTTGAATGCTCCAGAACTGCTACTAAAGGGCCTTGTGGTGCGACTGTTTTGCCAACTAGAATTTTAAACATGTCCCTTTGGGTTATGCGGTGTTTTGAAGAGATAATTGTAAATGGACTTCACTTATATAGCACTTTTGAACCTCAACAGTTCCCAAAGCACTTTACAGATTGGTTTCATTCACACACCGAAAAACTGAAGGCTCAGTGTTTTGCCCAAGGACACTTCAACGTGGACAGAGATCAAACCGCCAACCCTGGAATTAATGGACGAATCACTCTGCCTCCTGAGCCACAGACTTCAGTGCTCCAGCTTAAAGATATCTTCAATATTATAGTCCAAAAGTTGCTGTAACTCGCTAAATAACCTTATTCCTCAACATATGAGTCAATCTTGCTAACTTTTTGGCTGAGCTGCTTCTTGCTCTGATGCTCCAAGAGCATCAGCTAAATGCCGGAATCATCAACTTATAGAAATGTGGTGGTTTACTGGTGTTTTGGCAACATTTCTCAGCATCAGCCAGATATGCAAACCAGAGTCTGGACCAATAAACAACATATTTCAAGTGTCCTAATTTTGCAAATAAGTCATGTACCCAGGATCCTCTCAAAGACAGGATTACCTCTTTGCATTGTGCCCTTTTTTTATTCAGTTAGTAAGTCACAGCTCGATGAAGTGCAGTTCGTCGTTTCTTCGACAGCAGTAATCCCCTCTGACGGCTCCGGCAAAGCCAACCTCCCCGAGAGTTTGAAGCGTTGCTGTTATGACCTGACGGGAGGCTTAGTGTTCGCCATATGGTGTTGCGATTGACAGAGGCTGTTTTTGTGTGTGCGGGGGAGGTTTTGGTGGAAAGATTAGCTCTGTGTGGCCGCTGTCACGCTGGGCGCTCACCGCAAGACTGTCAAAACACTGAAGAAGACGTCTTTACTGCTGCATGAATTGACTTTCTTTGCTTTAGGTGTAATACCTGGAGGACGTGGCTGAATTATAGACGGTTTTCAGATTTTTATTCATTAGAATGACAGGAAATTAGAAAGTGAATGTTGTTTCCTTTTCCACAAAGATTCCCATCAAGACTGGATGGATGTCGTCTAATTGATGAAAGTTGTTTGTCCAATAAGTGTGTTTACTGTCGCTTGATTATCTTTATCTACCACTACCTTCTACTTTGCACCCAAACAGAACAGAGTTGAACTACTACTTATCCTCGATACTCGATATGTTTCACTTAAATAAAAATAAAACAAGACATTTTCTTTAATTTTAGTCAAGCATTTTGCTAATAATGGAGGGAAAGTTTGCAGTTTAGTCCAAATCTGGAAGCAGTTCTGCTAAAGATTTGGGTAATATGAACATTTTAAGCAAAATTACAAGTTTTGATTAACCGCAACCCTTTGCAAAAGTGGACAAAAAGTCACAGGTTCAATTCAATTGAATGCTACTTTATTCATGTCTGTAAGAGCATTTGTATCAAGGTCCACCTCATCCTGCTGTCTTCTATTGTTCAGGAAGAGTAGCAACAACATTTGGGGAAAATCTGGAAATATGAACTGTTGCACGATGAAACGTCACTACTTTGGGACATTTTGAAAACCCACCTGAAGTGCCCCGCAACTTGAGATCCTGGTCCTGACAGCAAGTTTGATGTGACAGTGTTTCTGTTTGGTCCTCATGAGTGTGCCCTGTTTTCTCTGGACTTGGAGGAGCAGGTTTGACTCAACTGTAGCTGCAGGACTACAGAAGCCGAGAATGGCCATGCTTGCAATTATTTTTTTAATGCTGTTATCTCGAGGTCACGAGTTAATTATTTTGCTATCTCGAAATAACAAAGCTCTTTTTTTTTCCGTGATAACGGGTTCATTTATCTCGTAGTCGTCTCCTTAAATGACAAGGACTGATCTGAACGTTATCTCTAACAGAAAGACACAATGCAATTTCTGCCTGTGTTAATAAGGAGCAACAATGGGGTTTTTTAAGTCTGTTTACAGGTGTTGAGGAATACTTGAGGAAACTGCATATGTTAAAAAAAGTTGTCTAAAGCCTTTGTGGCTCCATTAAGCTGCACAAAGTCTGATAAATTCTACTACAGGTAGAGGACTACAAGTTTGAAAATGAATAAAATCAGTTGGTGTGGAGTTAGAAAGAGGTGAGATCACCAGACCTCTGTAGCCCGCTCCTCATCTCTGCTGCAGGCTTGAAGCTCCAAGCAATATTAGCCACTAGTAGCATAACACACCAGAATCTCCGACTGAACTGTCTGTGGTCAAGTTGCATTGTAGGTAATGTAGGCGGCAAGTTTTGACAAGGAAGAAGACTGTCTGGAATAAAAAATAATGATATGTCTAGTTCTGCTGCATCGATTTTGATCCTTTAATTAACCTGTCCATCGAGACATATGATTCGTCATCTGTCCATCTTTTGTCTCCTGACTGTCTGTCTTCCTAATGGTTAAAAGGAAGGCTAGAAGTCAAATTTCGAGGAGAAAATGGAAGAGACTCAGACAGTTTCAGTCAGAGAAATAATGATCATCCTAATCATGATTGTCTCATGAGCTTCATCAGCTGTTCTCAAACCTTTTCTTTAAATATCACGGCCTATTGTCAGACCTTTGTGACGTAAGGCTGCCTCGCTGGCTCGGCTCAGACACAGTTCGTCTTGGATCTGAAAACCTAGTCTGGTATAAGGACAGCTAAATCAGGCGCGAAGCCTCGGTGTCTGCTTACGAAGGAGGACGGCAGGACTTCCACCAGCTGTGTGACCTGTCTGTGATTTGATTCACTTAATTAACTGACTAACAAGCTAAAAATGGCTCTGATGACCCAGCCAGCGTTTGACAGACAGTGACGTGCAGGAGGTGGAGCAGTTTGACGTCAAGGTAAAAACAGTATGACAATCATGTGCACTGTAGACCTGAAACCTCCGGGCTAACTGTGCTGTCAACAGGTTGATGCTGATTAAAATGAAAATATAAGGGCCCTCTCTTGAAAAGTGTTCCTGTTTTAGTATGTAGTTTCAAGAACTTTTATTACATTATTTTAGTTTTATGCTTATATGGTGTGTGTACCTTAAAATAAAGGTTTTAATCAGCTGTGCACACTGCACAGAGAGCGGGAGGACCTGGGGGTTATTAGAGGACCCCGGGGACCCCTGGTAAATTAATCCAGTCATGTTTTTACCTGCTGTGGATAAATCAGTGGAGGAGAAGATTATTGCTGTTATTTCTGAGATTCCTCTTTTGTATCTCGCGTACAAAAGATACAAAGTCACATAAATTGTTGGAGAAAGTCATAGTTTAATTATTTACACAATGTTTGCACAGCGATGAATGAAAAGTGGTGGAGGCAGTGCTTTGCAATTTATTTTCTTGCTTCACCTTCCGATGTTTTGGTGTCATTATTTTCCATTCATCGCAGCTAGCTAGATTCCACCATTTTGCCTTAATGACGAGAACAACAATAACCTGGTTTACTAATAGGGCAACAGGACGTTTGGATCATTACATACTGAATATTTTTGGAACAGAAACTGACAGTCCTAAAGCATGCCTGGACACCACAAGTGTGAAAATGTGTGTTTTGTTTGATTCGTGTCAAACTCTAACTCTTATCCCTTTTAAAATAAGAGTTAAGATAAGTTGGTTGAGATAAATTCACTTTTCAAATTGAAAATTTGTGACCTAAAAAGTATAAATGAAAACAAAGTTACAACCAAAAAATCTGGTGTCATACTTTTTTTTGTTTGTTTTTTTCAGACAATTTTGAAAAAAATTGATTGTTAAGGCTGAAAATTCATCTAGTAAGAAGAAAATGTGCCTATTCAAAAAAAAGCTTTTGAAGCACACTTTAAACAAAGCGAATGTGTCCTTCACCAGTGGCTAAATTTAAAGGATCAGTGTGAGACTAAACAGCTTATGATGGATGTTGTCGTTGCTCGTAGTGATTCATCACTGACCTTCATTCTGCCTGAAGGTAAACCTGTTTATTGTCTCCGAATGTGTTTTCCCGTCAGTCCAATTAGCCCAAACTGGAAGGAGGAAGTAGATATGTAGGCCATCAGGTAGGCGTGCGTGTGTGTGTGTGGAGGATAGAGCGCTCTGATCCGGGAGCCTCTAATCCCATCGGGGGGGGTGAGAGTGGAGGGAGGAGAGGATTATGGGATTAGTGAGGGGAAGATGCGACATGAGATGGCCACTTGTGCAGCTGCAGAAGCCCCGCGACGCTGGCACGTTTGAGGGTTGCCGCGGAAACGGAGGTTGAGTGCCGGTTCAAATCCGCCGCAGTGGCTCGATTTAGCACCCAGAAACAATAGATGTTCATTGAGTTGATATGTTTCTATTAAAGCTGAAATCTGTCACTTTCTTTTGTTAACGTATAAGTTAATATCATCTGCATACTGGAGAAACGTTCGAACTGAACTAATTTTATCTAATAGCAAAAAACCTGTAGTGGCATGTCTGATTTAAATAAACTTCGCCACAGAGAATAATCATCAATCACTTAAAAAGATATTTTGTCCATTATTCCTATCAGCAATAACACATTGTACTCAGCAAGTTAATAAGTGAGATCTGGGAACAGCAACGTCACTAAAAAGATACATGACAGGTTGTAAACAAACGTTCAGGTAAGCCAAAGTTTTTTTGTCAAACAGAAAATTACTACTCAAACTGTCTGTTATAAATATCCATGACAGTTTACACACTGACTTCCTGTTTCAGCTTTTACCTGCTGTTCTTACTGTAGTAGTTTTCCATTTCAGGTGTGAAAAACTGGAATTATAAGGAAAAAGAAGAGTTTAATCAGATTTGAACTTGTCAAGATGAAAGTTTTTTTGTGGTGAAAGTGTATTGGAGAGACAGGAGGAGACTGGACAACAGAAAATCACCTCCTCTGAGCTCCAGGCGACAACCGCCGACCTTCACAAATCACCTGAGTGGCTTGATTGCAGCCATAACTCAAGGTAACACCCTGCACAATTACACTCACAGCGGCCCTGACCCTTCTGAAAACACTTTCCTCCTTTGTAATATCCAGGTTTATGGCGGTTTGTCCGCCCGCTGCAGTGTGAACAACCGAATAAGCCAGATGGGATTTGGGTGTGACTGACAGATTGAGCATCTGTCCAGATTGCGCTGTGATCGGCAGCCAGGCACACGGACGCAGTGCCAGGAAGTAATCCAGCAGAGGGAAACGCCAGAAAGGGCAAGCGCCATGATACCACCAGGCATAATGGCCGGCGCCAGCAGTTTTACCCAGTGACGTCAACAGCAAAATGCCAGCAGAGGTTAAACGTTTGAAAGGTATCACACAATCATCATCCGTCAGTTAGGGAGATATAAAAGCACCATTTGGTTTTACTTTTGTAGCGTTTGGCCCTTCATGGTCTACACTCCTAATCCTTTTGAGGATACCCTGACTTTCCTGTAGCACCACCTTGAGGTCACATCTTCTTCCTGTCTTAACATTTTTAGGTTACTGACAAATTGACATGGTCTATTTTTCTTCTTCACTGCAAAAATGTCTGAGACACCCTTCTCAAGGCATTCTGGGAAATGTAGGAAGTCACTAAAAGAAGTGGAAGCACAGAAGGGAACTCTAAAAGGGAACGTGTGTTCAGAAAAGTGAATTTTAAAGGGATCGATGCAACTGATCGATGAGAGTTTTAACTAAAACAGATATTTGTGGATCAGACTGTCCCCTAGAGGTAGAAACAGGTAACAACAACAACAACAACCTTGAAGGAGGGGACACAGAAGAAAGGGTTGAGGGTTCAGTTCCTAATTTGGCTAAATTTGTAGAGCATGTCAGTTGTTACTGTTTTGAAGACAACAGACTACAAACCATGTATTCCTTAATCTCACTTTACATACATTTTTTCCTAATAAATGTTAATTCCCCCTTAATAAAGGGTTTTTTCACCTTAAATAACCCACAAATAAACCTGTGAATCACCAACAAGAGGTACAATAAAAAAACATTTATTACTTCTCCATAATAAATCCCTTAGAATTAATAATAAAATAACTTATTTTTTAAAGCTGTGACTCTAAATCTACTAATACTGATTTATTGGAGAAATTATGACAATTTGAAGGGGTGAAGAAATGTGTTTGGTTCATAGTGAGACCTTTTAGTTTGATTATTATGTGAGTATGATAATAGATCTGAGATGAGGTTGTTGGAACTCTTTGATTTGTGCATGACAGACTGCTGCCCTCTAATGGTGAATTATGGAAATTAAAAGTCGAAGCTAAAACAGTATGAATTTATTTATTTATTTACATTTTATACCTGGTTTTTCCTCCCACGGAGACTTGAACAGAGGTCAGCAGAAACTTCTGACCTGCCAAAACAATAGGTAGAATAATGAGGAGATCAAAGGTCAGAGGTCACAGTAGGCTGACAGTGAATGGAGCAACTTCTTTGACTTCAGAGACAGAAAAGCAGATTGCACAATGAAAATAACCATTCAAAATCCTTAAGAAACAACCCAAATCTCAGGTTAACATTGGCTGCCAGGTGATGACTCAGCGGCCTGGAAAAACATTTTTCCAGCCCAGCGAGAGGCGCTGACCAGTTGCCACGGCAACAGTTGGCTCAGGTCCTTCCTGTTGGTATTTATGCTGGCAATCTATCTATCTAATTTTGTCATCCTGATTATCCATACTGTAATTTTACTATGTTGGTCTCTATTCTGTACACACGACAGCTAGCCTACTGCATGTCCTCCGTTTCTCTTCTTGAGGTTTCTGTCATTTTTTTAAGTGTTAAAGGTTTTTTGGGAGGGAGTTTTTCCTCATCCGAATCCAGGCTCTGAAGATAGAGGGTATTATTGGCTGTACAGCTTGCACAGGAATTTGAGGCAACTTTGTGATATAAATAAAACTGACTTGACGTTTCTAATTGGTCAACCAATCAGCAAATTTCAGCTAGAGCTTCAAAACCAATGCTGGAGTACACTGTGTGTGCTGTGTGCTGCAATATGCTGCTGAAGACACTAGGTAGCGCACAAGCTTAACTATTTTAAGGTTGCAGCAATGGCCTTTAATGACTAACTAACTTAGTGAAATACAATAAAATACATTAAAATGAAATAAGATTAACTATGTAAATTAAATTGTATGATTGATGATTGATTGAATTGTATTTAAAAAACATCTAGTTAGAAATACACAAAATAATGGGTGCTAATAATAAAAATGCCTTAAATTGAAACAATTTACTCCAGATATTAAGAGTCTTTAGACTTATCTATGGACCCCTTAGTCATTTTAAGGGATTATGATATAGTCTGTATAATGTGTTTTAAGAATATAAATAGCGTTTCCACTTCCAATGAAATTCCGACGATTTGTGTGTGTGTGAAAATTACACAATGTCTCTTTTTCATTGTTGTGAAACAGATTGAGTTACATCCGGATTAAAAACGCTCTATTTGTCTTTTCTCTAATACGAGCCAGATGTTACCTCCTGCACCGGCCTGCTGTCACTCAACCGGCCTCTGGCCAATCCGAGCGGGCCTAAACTCCTCCCCCCCCCCATCCCTGCAGAGTATCAGAGGCTCGGCGGAGAGAGGGAGAGTTCTCCTTCCTTCTGCCGCTGCTCCCTCTCTGAGTCCATCTGTGCCACTCTCCTGCTGCTCCCTCTCATAGCGCAGAGCTGCTCAATCACATCCCAGCTCTACAATGGAGAGAGGGGAAATATTGGCTGTGTGTCTGCTCTGCTGGAGCTGCAGTGTGTGTGTGGTTACAGCCATCCAGAGGGCTGATATGTTTCCTTATGGCACTTTGAGTGGAGATTTCATATTGGCAGAGGGCGACGATGAAACTTCCAGAGTGCTGTCCCTGCCCAAACCCTTATACTTCTACGACTCCCTCTTCTCCCAGCTATATGTAAGTACTACTTCATTAATTCTCATTTGCATGCTGTGGACTGGTGTGGCACTTTATTATCGCACAGAATGTCCTGCTGTGAAGCGTGAAATTATTCTCTAAAGTTAACATTTTGCAGGTGATATTATATATATAATATATATTGCAGAAGCTCCGCAGCTGAGCGGTGGCTATTTATGGTGATGATTTTAACAAAATTGCGCTCCCGTTACTCAAACATTTTAACATCTTCTCCCCTATGCAATATGAATAAACATTTCAAGCATGTTTCATTTTAAAGAAAAGGAATTATTAACATATTCTGAAGTCTAAATCAATTAATAACCCTCAACAAACAGTACTCATCATGCAGAATGGCCCCTGCCAGTGTTACATTACATAGTGCTGGGGAGTTTAATCTGTTACTATGCATCATATTTTACAGACTGATTATATGTTTAGTTTGTAAAATGTTAAAAGAAATGTAGTGGAGTAAAAATGACAATATTTACCTCTAAAGTGTAAAATAGCAAGTAAAGTAGAAGTACTTCAAAGTTTCACTTAAGTACATTACTTGAGTAAATGTACTTTGCAGATATAAACCTCTCCGGTTTATAAGGGGGATCTTGGGGTTCATTATTTGGTTCCTGGGGTGCATGGAGGGGGTTCCAGCTGTGCCCAAGGAGGTTCCAGTGGTTTATGAGGGCATACGGCGGGGTTCATTAGGAGGTTCCATGGGTTCATGATGGTGTTCCAGATATTTCTTAGAGGATTCTAGGTTTTTCCGATGGGTTTTGAAGTATTCAAAGGTCCATTGGTAGCCATCATTAAACTGCTGGTGCCATCAACCGGGCTTATTATTAATGAGTGACTCTCCCTGTCTCTAGGTGGCTACCAATGGTATCATATCAGCCCAGGACCTGCCGATGGAAAAGCAATATGTTGACGACGGCTTCCCCACAGATTTCCCTGTGGTGGCGCCATTTCTGGCTGACATTGACACCAGCGGAGGGCGAGGACAGATTTACTACCGGGTGACAGAAAAGCCCAGTGTACTCAACAGAGTGGCCCAGGTCTGTTCATCAAGAGAAATCAATTCCAACTGTTTGATTATAAATTGACTACAGAATTTTGTTAGAAAAAGGTAGAAAAAGCTTGTCACTTGTTGAGATGAATACTTTTTGCACTGTACTTAACTACAGATCTGGATTCTTCCTTTTTTCAGTTCTTCATCCATTAGTTCAATCCATTGTACACTCCATCTTTCCGTTTTTTTTCTTTTCTCATTCTTTCCCTCCATCATTCATTCATTCCTTCATTCATTCATTCATTCATCTGCTCACCCAGGAAGTACATCGAGGGTTCCCAGATGCAACATTCACACCCACACACGTTGTGGTTGCAACATGGGAGAATGTCGCGGCCTATGAAGAACCAAGTCGAACCAGTGGACCTTCAAACAAGGTAAGATGGATGGAGAGATTAAGAGCACTAGCTCTAGGCCTCCTTGTCTGTCTGTGTATTGGTTTATGGATGAATGAGTTCATTTTATGATCATGTAAACAGCCCACATATCCCTCACTAGTATGTTCTGGATCCCAAATTCCTGGAGGATGTGCATCACTTGTAATCAGCCTGGGGTGGGGGGTCTATTTGTAATTCCCCTTCCCCTCCTAATCTGCCTCTTCAACTTTTCAAGGGGTCAGAGGTCATCTTTAAGGGTCATCAAAGTGCCCCCCCCCCCCCCGACTCGTTATCCCCTCCTCGTTATCCCCTCCTCCAATTCACACACAGGTAGACACAAACATGCCTTGACCATTAATGCGCACATGCTCTGTTGGACATTACTTCCCTCCTTGTTTGCCAGTTAATAACTTGGTTTACCATTAAAGCACTCCTCTCCAGCAACTATATTTCACCTCAGTGATTTCAAAGTTATTCAAAGTTTCTTACAGTATTTTATACATTTTGGCACAAAACAATCAGACTTTTCAGCATCCTCTTGTCTCCACCTTCATAGCAGGCAGAAAAATACCAGAGTATCTGTGTCTCACCTCAGTGTGAATGTAATAGTAGAGTAGGGCAGGAGTTTTCAAAGTCTCACGCTTCAGTGTCAGACTTTGACACCCAACACCTTATAACTTCTTTTGTTATTCTTTGTTTTATTTCGATTTGGGTCATAATCATGCTCTAATATTTGGAACTACATTCAGGATTTGGCACCATTAAAAGTATGCCGAATTAGCTATTAGCAGTTCCTGTTTGAAGTGGACCCATTGATGTACAGACAACTACCACTGGATTACTTTGATACTAAAGAAAACTTAAAAACATGATGATTCTCAGGCAAGTTCTGGAGTTATAAGGAGCGTGTTTTTCTATGATTTCTAAGCGAATTTATGCACGTTTATTTGCGATGGACATCAAAGATACGTATATTTGACTGAGTTATGACTCAGAGAAGGAGAAGTCATTTTGATACAAATTGTGGCAATCGGGCAGTAAGGGTTTTAAAGTACCTTAACCCCATCCTCCATGGGCTCTGTCACAGCCACTGCTGCACCTCCAACTGTTGACTGTGTTGGTGAGCGAAACAAGTCATCGGCCCAAACTACAATAACTAACTTCCTGTTGTTTTTACAACACTGGCATGCACCTGTCCCTTTCACCTATGGCGGTATATATCTCTCCCTCTGCAAAGCTCCTTCAACCCCCCTGGGGGAGGCACGCCTCACAGTTTGAAAACCTCTGGAGAAGGGTAACACTTTACATGTCCGTAATTTTCTAGGAATTTCTTAGGAATTGTCCTGGAAAGAGGCATGTAATTTAGCACTAATTATAGGGAAAATATTTGTTGAAAGAAAAGCTCCATTTAAACCCAAGTAAATATCCACTCATTATTCACTTATTATTTATAACTACTCTCAATATTTGTTGAGTTGTATGCTCGCCTGCAGACAAATCACACACATTTTTTGCATGTTCAGCTGACCTGCTGTGCACTGACCAAAAGACTCTTTAGGTGATGCTAGCAATTAATTGGATAATTAAAGGTTTACTCCAACAGTTTAGTATGCCACTTCTATTAAGTTGGGGGATTCAGAGAGACAGATTGAAAAAAGAATGGTCAAAGTTGAAGTAACAAAAGCTGAGATATGATTTTAAGTCTCTAGTATGGGTCCAAAAACGCTGGATCCTACATTTCCGATAATGCAATTCAATAGTGTCTTGCATTAGACACTCTCTGTCTCCTATACGCCTACATCTTTCACACTTTGCACTTACAGTTTGTAATGCAGATGCGTTTCCTTATACATTCTAAGTCTCGACACCAAGCTGAGTTAACCATGATGACATCATTATGACATCATCAGGGTTATTTTTTTCAAACTTTGGAAAGATCCCTCCAAATCCGCAGAAGACATTATACAACTGTCTTAGCAGCCTGAGTAGTACTCGACGAGGAAACTGAAACTAAAATCAGTGGAAGGCCTCTTTAATTGGAACTGTATCAATTACACACTTTATCTATTTTCTTTATAATTAATCCCAAATTTCATGGTTCTTTCTTGAAACCTTCCTAAGAAATGATTAAGAAATAAAAAGTGTCACTTCGAAGAGCACTAGAGGCTTTGTGTAAGTTAATCTCTGGGAAAGACTCCAAGTAAAGCCAGACTTACTGAACTTATCGATCAAACAAACAGTGCTTTGTTCTTCCTGGTTTGTAGCATGTGGGATGGAGGGATGAAGGGAGTGGCATATTTAAGGAAAAACCCCAGGAGATCTCCCTGTCTCTCCCTCCCTCTCATCTGTTTGTCCTTTTTTCTTTACTCTCATGGTCTGGTTTCTTTTATGCCTCCTTCTTTCTTTCTGATTAATCAAAAGCTAAACATTCAAATAGTATAGTGGGGATACGTAGCATTAAGCCTCTTACAGCATTTCTCAATACCTAGGGCTAATACCTATTTTGATTGCATTGCTGCCAAATGGACAAATCAGCGATTGTATCTCCCCTGTGCCTCAAATATTGGAATTAAGTCTCCAAGTCTCTATCCAGTGTTGACCCAGACCTTAAAGTACAAAATGTTTTGCATGTGCTAAGAGGGGTTTGTTTTGTTATTTAAAGGGTCTTTCTGGCTTGTCAGATTGCAGCAGTCGGGGTGCCGTCTGGGATTTGCTTCAGTGGGTTTCTCTTTGGACTGATAGCATCTTCCTTTGAAGTGATTAGCCAGAGGTGCTGGGTGGGGTGCGTTGGGGGTAGAGTGGTATGTATGTGTGAACTGATTAACCTGTAGTGTGTGTTTGTCGGGGTGTCTATTAGGGGTGACAGGGTGGGGTAGCGTTTTGGGGGAGGGGGTGGACTGCGTGGTGTTTGAGAGTCGGATGTGGAGATGAGAAGAGCAGCAAGGGAAGAAAAATGAGAGCACAAGAGAGAAAGCTCACATCCCTAAAAAGTGGGGTTGTGTTTACTATGAAATTAGCCTTAAAGAGGCTATTATCACAATTGGAAAATAATTGCTTCACTTGAACCCTAAAACACACACTCTGTTGTATCTACTACCATGTAGCCCAATTTACTAATGACCAGAGCCATTTACGCGGAGAATCTGGCCTTCTGTATGTTGATGTTTTAAGAAGTGTTGAGCAGGCTTTACTTTGAGCAGCATATTGCTGATCCTTCTTCACATAAGGACACATGTCATGTTGGTGGGTGCTGTTACACAGTTTATCTTCCACTCCCATGAATTTCGTTATTTTAAGCAGCAAAAATCAACTGGCTGCAGAGTGAACCCACAAAAAGTTGAGTCACTGTGAGTGTCCAAGAATTTGATACCATTGATTTGATGTTGATACCAGCACAGGACTGAAGTCTTTATGATTGCTGACTTTGTCACAAAGTTGTTCATGTTCACAAAGTTACAGTACTAGGAGTGGGAAATTCATTATATTAATTAAAGGAATACATTTTGGGAAATACGCTCATTCGCTATCTTGCTGAGAGTTTGCTGTAAGCTAAATATGAAGCTACAGCCAGCAGCTGTTAGCTTAGCTTAGCATTAAGACTGGAAAGAGGGGGAAACAGCTAGCTGCAAGGCACTGCAAGGACTCTATCCACTGATCTGCACAGAGCCAGTGAGAAACTCATTCTTTCTAAGATTAGATACTTATCACATCATAATTACTATTTTCTCAAAGTGCAAAACACTGATTTCTTCCCACTTGAGTGGAGCCATTTTTAGACTATTCTAGGGATGGTGATTTTGGTTGGTCTGTTGCTCAGTCCATCACTTTGATCCAGACTGAAATATCTCAACAACTATTGAAGAGACTGCCCTGAAATTTTATACAGACATTCATTGTTACCAGGGGATGTATCCTAATAACTTTGGTGATCCCTTAACTTTTCATCTGGCACCATCATCAGGTCAAAACTTCAATGCGTCCACCACTTTGGGTTATGACCAAATACCTGCAAAACGAATGAGATTCCCATCAGCCTCAGCTGTACTTTGTGTTTAATGCTAATTATGAAATGTTAGCATGCTAACACGCTAAACTAAGATGGTGGACATGCTAAACATCAGAGTCACTGTGGGCATGTTAGAACGCTGATGTTAGCGTTTAGCTCTAAGCACCGCCCAAGTACAGCCTCATATAGCCGCTAACATAGCTGTAAGTGAAAATAATACAATGCTGCATCTACACTGCCACAAATTAAAGAAAAAATAAAATAAATAAAGTAAACATTATACCTGCTAAACATCAGCACGTCAATATCATTTTGAGCATGTTAGCATGTTGATGTTGACATTAGCATTTAGCTCAAAGTATAGCACGCCTTAGTACAGCTAGGATGTCTGTGGACTATATTTTACAGTGGGTGACTTGGAAAGTACTTAATGTAAGCATCTGATAATTTATCAAATTTCTCAATTAGAAAATATATAAGAAACACCATCTTCTCATACATATTGCTAAATCTTATTGAGTGGTCTGTGGTGTGATGCATGCCAAAATGAGGTCCATAATATAAAAACATTTGAAAGGACATGGTACAGAGTAACTAAGGCATGCCTTACTGTATATGACTAGCAATTAGAAGTGGAATGTGATTTCTTTCAGTTTTGCCCTTAGTTCTCCCCTTATGCTCTCTTCCAAGTTTCTTTTGCAAAACAGGAAAGTGTTGTAGGTTGAACAGCATTTTACATGTCTGCTGTGTGGAGGTCAGATGAGGCTGAATGAATGAATAAATGGACTCCTCTGTTGGATTTGGCCCTCGCCTTTCATTTTGCTCTCTTTGCTTCTCTTCCTCTGGCCTCTTCTCTTCTTCTTTTCTGTAGCACAATAGGAACTATTGTTTCTATTAGTGTTATTTGTTGTTTCTGGGGGCCCCCTTGCAGTGACACAGGGGGCATCCCGTTAAATATGTTCATCCTGGTTCAAAGCAGACTCTTACTGAACTTCAGCTTTCATAATATGTTAGTCTGTCCATTGAGCCTGTCCGTACCATAACTAGAAACAAAAGGGTTTACCTCTCCTTTTGGCTGTACAGCTCAATAATAGCCACTAGCATTGAGACTTGGGATCTTGGCGGCTTTACTAATTACTAGTACAGTCTTAGTGCTCTGGTTTGTAGTTGCGGGAAAGATGTTCATGTTCACAAACCTTTCAGGATCTAAGAAAAGCAGCTATGGTTGTACCCACCATGTGCTCTTAAGTTGATCAAAAAAAGCTTGAAAAGCTTTCATAAGCCCTGAAGTTGTACAATTTCCTCAAACTTTAGAAGAGCAGGGGATCCTTTTGAGTATATATAACAGGAAAGCCACCCAAATAATTGGAGCAGGGATTTTCATATGACAACAGCGAAATACTGACTGCACTGTTCCTGGCCTCAAGCCTGCGCTGTGTGTGTGTGTGTGTATGTGAGTGTGTGCCAGTTCCCACGCTGTAGGCAGTTCCGTTTGTAGCACTCTGGTGAGGCTGGCAACTGGACTGCAGCTGCTTTCCGTCTCTCTCTGCCTGTTTGCAGCTGTGCTGCGGCTGACAAGCTTAAAAACCGGCAACCAACAAACAAGTGTAGTGCATTCATCCTGATCTCCCTCCATCTTCGTCTCTCTCTTCTTCGGGATGTTCCAGGCTTACCAAAGTGGGCTCCAGCTCTAGATAATTATAATATGATTCAGAACATTCGTTACAAAGTGTTGAGTCACTTTTTTGAAACCCAGACAAGATGGAAAGTCAACTAAATGATCTCCAGCTTGAGTTATGTAGGGAAAAGTAGTGGAGTAACTAGATTACGACAAAGTAAACCAGACTAATAAATAAACAGATACTAAACAAGACCAAACTAAGGTAAGATATGGTGAGACTAAACTGAATGAGTCACTAAATTAATCACACAACACTTGATACATGTATGCAGCTGCTGTAGGGTATGCAGAAGTATAATAAAGCCATGTTATGTTATATTTGTATGTTATAAGTTACATGCTTGCTAACTTAGTGTCAACTAAGAAGGTCCTAAGAAGGTCTGCCTGGTTTTCTGCAAGTCTGAAGTCTCTCCTTTTGAGTTTCCTGAAAAATAGTGTTGTAAGTCTATAGATATACACTGTAGCCTATGCATAACATGTTGTCACCTTAGCTTGCACAATAAAACACAGAAATCTTTCATGTTGCAAAACCTGCCATTAAAATTAACTAATTTAAAGGAGTTAGAGGTTAGAGTTAGATGAGGAGATCGATGCCGCTCTGATGTGTGTATGCTAAATATGAAGTTAGATCCAGGAGAAGGTTAGCTTAGCTTAGCATAAAGACTGGAAGCAGGGGGAAACAGCTAGCCTGGCTCTGTCCACAGGTAACAAAATCTACCTACCAGCACCTCTTAAAACTCTCTAATTAACAAGTTTTATCTAGTTTGTTTAATTTATACAAAAAGACTTAAAATGACAAGTTGGGATTTTATAGGAGCTTATGTGCTGGACTACTTTCTTGGCTGAGCACTGTGAGGATGCCAGGCAATAGGTTGAGGCTCAAGGAAAATTGTCCAGCACATAAATCGTGAAACGCCAACTTGTCAATTTTACTTCCTGATTTTTGTATAGCGTAGACAAATGACATATAACATGTTAATTAGTTAGCTTTAGAGGTGCTTCTGGTTTTTATGCTAAGCTAAGCTAATCGCCTGCTGGCTGTAGCTTCATATTTAGCGTACAGACATGAGAGTGGTATTGATCCGCTCATCTAATTCTTGGCAAGAAAGTGAATGAGCGAATATCCCAAAATGTCGACCTCTTCCTTTAAAAGCAAAACAACAACAAAAGAACTTGCCATAGCTCTAAGACTGAGTGATTAGTTATAGTAATTCTAATCACACACGTCTAAATGGGCCTGCCAGGAGGTAGAATAGTGGGCACAAAAATGAAAATATGAAATTGACTTGTACATAAACAGTATAAATGAAGTGTGTTTAGTTGCTCCTCACTTATCTAAATGAACTTCCTGTATTTTCATCGAAGCTGTTGGGTATTTCCAGACTCTCAAACCCCTATCGTGCAGACTGATGATGTTACCACATAAACCTCAAACAGGCGGGATGACCCCGACAACAAACATTTGTTGCTCCCGGAGACGATTAACGGCATGTGTCTGGTCAGTGTGAGGACACTCTTTAAAAAAGGTGTGACAAGACGCCTGTAGGGAGGTCGAGGGTCGTGTGTGTCTGTGTGTGTGTGGGGATTGTCAAAGCACACACTCACGTACATACTGAGCTACACACTGTCTTTGATGTGTGTTGGCTGCAATTTGTTGTCTTCCAGCTGTTAGTCTGTAAAACACACCAGGTCTACTTTACACACACACACACACACACACACACAGACTCAAACACAGCAAATGACCACACAGATAGAGGAGGGATGGAGAAGAGAGAAATGCGCTTATTTTCTTTCTTGCCAAGAGTTACATGAAAAGATTCATACACTAATATGAAGCTAGAGCCAGCAATATTGGAAGAAGGTGGGAAACAGCTAGCCTGGCTCTATCCAAAGTAGAAAAATCAGCCTAGCAGCCCCTCCTAAGTTTAATAATTAACATGTTATATTTTGTTCGTATAATCCGTACGAAAACCTTCTCACCTAACTCTCGTCAAGAAAATAAATAAGCATATTTTCCGAAGTGTCAAGCTATATTTGTCTTTAATTTTTGGCAGTGTAGATGAAGCATTACATTATTTTCACCTACAGCCATGCTAGCCGCTCTGTGAGGCTGTACTTGGGCCCAGCGGTGCTTTGAGCTAAATGCTAACATCAGCGTTCTAACATGCCCACAATGATTATATTAATACGCTGACATTTAGCAGGTGAAAAGTTAAGGCAAAGTTATTACAATTCATCCTGAGGGGAACATAAATGTCTACACCAAATGTCATGGAAATCCATAACTTTTGTTGACTTAACTTTTCATAACTGTACTGTACTGGATACATGTCCTCTTTTCTGTCTCCGCATATTTCTCCCATTGTAAACCAGCTCTATGGCCTCTCTCCCAACTCTCTGCCTACAACCCGCATCCTTTCATCTCTATCTGTCTATACCTCTCTTCCTCTACCCCCTCCTCCTTTTGCTTCTCATCTTCTCTCTCCCCTCTCCTTCTCCTCACAGGAAGAAGGAGGGGTCGCAGGAGAGAAAAATACAGACGTTTAGAAGGGATATTAAGGACAAAGAAAAAGCAAATCCCCTTTTGTAGCTCCAGCTTCTTCTCCTCCTTCCCCGAAGACAGAAAGAAAAAAAATGAAAGACCCCCTCCTCACTAATTACACAGAGCCTGGAGGCTACAAAGTCCTCCCCGCCCACAAGCAACAAGATAGTTTAAAGATGTTGATGTAAACAATTAGGAACACACACATACATTCACATAAGATGAATATAGGTGGAAGGACATCTGTGCTTGCATGCACGCTTGTGTAAATGTGTATGTGTGTGCGCCCCATGTCTTGTAATGATGTCTGGTTTGCATGCTGTAACATCATCATGAAAGATGTCCAGACACACAGGAAGACAGCTGTGGAGATCAACATCTGGGCTGGGGGTTGAGAGACCGAAGTGTGTGTGTGTGCATTTCTTGGTCTGTGTGTGTGTGTATGTACAGATCATCTGATTGTGTCCCAAAGGAAAACAACATCTGATCACTCACAGTCTTCCCCTCATTCACCAAATCTGTGTTTTTTCAACTGTGGTTTTGGGAGGCAGAGTGGGCTGGACGCCCACACATGTAGGAAGTAAGTACCTCAAGTCACAACCCACTGTTTAGAAAAGAAGTTCTGGTAGAAAAAGTTCCCTGATGCATCAATTCGTACTGATTCAATTCATCCTAATTTGTGCAAAATAGATGTTTGGAAAACCAGATACTTGGGTCAGTATGTCAATAATTGGTGGTGGCTAGAGGAAGGGGGTGTGAAGGGTGGGAAGTCTAAACATGAATCCCAGCAGAGCGGCAGATGAGAGAGGAAGAGGAGGAGACATAGGGAGGAGGAGAGAGGAGGTGCGAGGAGAGGTGTGAAGTTTAAATATGAGGAGGGAGTGTTAGAATAATTTGAGGGTGGTTGAGCTGGGCTGACTGTACACACAGGAGGTGACCTCATCCCTCTGACACTAGCAGAGCTGAAAATTATTATTAGACACTGTCTTAATACCAGTAAGCTGCTAAACTTTCTGTCATCAGGGGCAAAAATCTTACCTGCTAAATGAAATGTTTTAGGTGTAATTTGCGTATGAAGAAAATCACTGAAAACCTGAAAGTAAAGTACTCAACTTTCTTGAAAGAACTACAATGAATCATAGATTAAATCAAGACTATGTAATGTTTGCTGAACAGCGGCCACTGTGGGCAAAAGTGGTAATTACATGATAGTGGTACATTGAATTTCCCTACCATAGACTGTATATAAAGATTATTATTATATGGATTATTCTTTATATATAGTGTATGATCCCTACATTTCCTGAGATTCTGTCGAGCCAGTTAAGACATCAGGTGACCTGACTGAGAGCGAGGAAAATTGAACCACAAGCAGGAAACACATGTTAAACCTGCTGAGGTGGTACTTTTTTTTTTCTTTTTTTTTTTTAAATTACTTTACTTTTATACTTTTTTATTTTGCTTACTTTTATTTTTAGGGTTTTTCCATTAATTGCAGGGTTGGTGGTTTTATTTCTGGCTCCTACTTGCCACAGATTATTGCCGTGCATGTGTGTGTGTGAATGAATGGGTGAATGAGAGGTAAATTGTAAAAGAGCTGTATCTGTTGACGTAGAAAAGCGCTATGTAAGTGTAGTCCATTTTGTGTTAAAACGATTTAAATGTTTATCTGTGATATGTTAAAAGCTTAGGGTAGGCCTAGCAGTAGTACAACTACTGAAAATTCATACAGCCAACAAACCAACTCAGAAATGTCACGGCTATTTAAAGTTTGCTAACATTAGCTAGCATTTCCCACCATAAGCTGCTGGTCACACCAGACCAAGTAAGGCTGTACCAGCAAAACCCCTGAATGTATTGAACTAAGCGGCAACTGTGCATTTTATTGCTTATGAATTCAGCTTTTCATTTGTAACAGGAAGATTGTGTTATTCCTGCTTTCAAAAGTTACATAGCCTCACTTTGAGCTAAAGCGCTAAAACTAAACTAAGCTGTAAAACTAAATTAGCAATGCAAAAATGTAGGGACACGTAATGACCACATCTTGTCTTATTCAGTATTATCAAAACATACTTACAACCCTGTAAATCTGAACAGGTGAAGAAATCTTAAACTAAATACAACTTTCTTTCCTTCCATTTCTCTCCTTTCGCTTCTTCGACTATACCTATGCGTGGACTTCAAAGTTTACCAGGAAAATGGCAAATTGGTGTTTTGCAGACAACTGCACTTGAACCACCACTGCGAGAGGTTATTTTTGGTTTTGTCCCTGTTTTTATTCTGGTTCAGACTGACGTGGTCTCTTCTCTGTCTTTAGGTCAATACATTCCAGGCAGTAATTGGTTATGATGAGGCCGACTCGTACGTTCTCTTCCTTTACCCTGAAGATGGCCTGAACTTCTTTGGGACACGACCCAAGGTAAACTGGTTATAGACAAGATCTTGATTCACATCACATGCACCAATTAAGTTCAGTGTTACAGCTAATTATTTGAGAAAAATGGTATTCTTATTTCTGCGTCTAGGAGTCTTATAATGTTGAGATAGAGCTTCCTGCACGAGTCGGCTTCAGCAGAGGAGAAATCACATATTTGATCTTCCCCCGAACTGAGGGGCCTCACTACAGCCTTACCAGTGACGAGCAGAGTGTGAAAAACCTCTACCAGTAAGTAGAAAAACCTCAAGGTTGAGTCACAAATCTCCTCACAACCACATGTGGCAACATTGTTATTCATCTGAGAATTAGCTATGTACAAATAGTGGCTAGCAACATGGCCAGAACAACAGATATATATCTGAAAAATGTTGATGATATAGGTTTGTTTCGAATTTGAGGTTAATTATGTGACACAGAAAGTTTTATTTGGCTCTAAACATTTCTATAAAACATTGTAAATTGTAGCCAGAGAAGAAACCTAACGTTACACAAAGAAGAAAGCTAGCTACTTAGTAACTAACTAGCAGGATAACTGAGCAAAGCAGCTGTTGTTCATTAGCTGTTAGCTGTTGTTGCTAGTGGGCAACACACCTGTAATGCTAGCGTTAGCTAAATACAGTACTTTGGTAAAGAAATGTGTTTATAGTGAGAGATAGCTAACAAGGGAGTTAGTTGACAAGGTAGCAGGGTTTGCTAGCTGACAAACAGACACTGTACAAACACAAAATTAAATTTGGTGAAAAAAGCTGCTCACATTCACTTTTGTCTTAGGGCTAATTGCCTCCACTATGGCTCCCAGGGTGTACTTTGCACCTGAAAATAATGTACCTCTTTCCAGGTAGACATTTTGACATTGCAGGAAAAGCACAGGTGTAATTAATAACACTGATAACGATATACGTAAACCTGTGAGGTTGGAAATGCACACAGACTGGACTGATATGCTCAAACTGAATGGTTTCTTGCTCTCTAGGGTTGGTAATACGGGAATTCCAGGTATTTGGCTTTTCCACACTGGGAGCCGTTACTCTTTCGACAACATTGTTCCTGCATCCATTGGTGGTCTCCTTGCTACTCTACCTCCTGAAGGACATGGCCTCTCCCTGGTATATATATTTCTGTTTATTTATTTACAGTCAAGAGTTGTTTTTGTGATACAACGTGCAGAAAACTCATCTCACTCCTCCATGGTTTCTGCTTCTAGGACACCACCACCCCTGAGTACGAGTTTGAGGAATATGCAGACAACACATTTGACCCTGATAGCCAGGAGGAAGAAGATGATTACCCTCTGACAGGCAGGGACCCTGAATTCCAGCCAGCCCCTGCTGGTGGTGACCAGTCCCTTCAACCAGCAAGTCCTGATGCTCCCTCCTCCCCCTCAGAGGATTCAGGTCGTCATGTGTCGCACAGCAGGGAAGATGTACCATTGACCCCTGAACCCAGGTACAGTTCAGAGCAAGCAAAGAGGCAGTATGCTCCCCCTAATCCTCCAGAAACAGTACCAGAGGGAGGTGCTCAGCAGACTCAGGAACAGCAACCACAGGTAATGCTAAAAAGTCCCTGCAAATGAAATTAACTAACATGTTAGGCAAGAAATCCTATTGGCTAAAGAGAGCTGTAATGTAACATTTTAACACAGTTTTTAACTGACATTTTTGATGCTGTGCTTTTTAATCAAAAACACCTAAACTACAAACGCTGCACAGCTACTAGACCATATTTGTGTGTTATGTGACAAGAGCTCATGCAGACAGCAGCACTGTGTGGTAATGTGTTCAAATTCTCTGAAAACATCACTTACTGCACTGATGTGAAAAAAGAGGAATTTAAACTGGCAGTGCTTTAACAACGATTTGAAATTGTAGTTGCTTTTTGTAAATTCTGTGGTTATAATGGAACGCTGTTTTGGAGACAGTGTGGTGGTGTCAACAAAACGCTGGCAAAGCTGTCATTATGAAACCCTACATACTGTATACAATATGTAAAGTATGTGTAGATCATAGCTCTCTGGTTTGTAGCATCTGGAGAGAGTTAAAAAGTAATGATAACAGGAAAAACATATTTAAAGTTAAACATAGCCTATTCCCCCTGTATCTGTCTCTGTAGGTTCCTTTGGAGGTGGTGGATGTCTACCCCCCTCACAGAAATGAACCACATCTTTCCCCTGGAGGTCACGTGGTCAGCGTGGATGAAGACAATGTTGATTTTGACACAGGAGGTAAGAGACAAACCATGTGTGTGTGTGTGTGTGTGTGTGTATAAATATGTATGTTTTTGCATATATATATGTATATGTAGTTGCCTTCTTAACTTATGAAAGGACGTTCACTTTGAGAAACAGGAGGGTAGCATTAACCTCGCCCTCTGCCGCAGAGCTGCTCAGCAGCTGGCAGTACAATACTGCCGTTGTGCTTGGCAGCTCCCAGGTGTGTGTGTGTGTGTGTGTGTGTGCGCGCGTGTGTGAGTCCAACGCTCGCTCCCCTGCAACTACTCCCACAGGATTTTGCTGTAAATAAGAATGTGTTCTCAGTCAACTTGCCTGGTTACATAAGGGTCAAAAAGTCTGTTGGTGTAAAAAAAGTGTTCGTCTTATTAAGACATTTAGCTCAGTCTGGCGTGATGAAATGCGATTTTTCTTAGAAGATGCAAAGAAGAATCTGTTAACAGATTGAGCGTTTTCCAGAAATAAATTACAGTATTTTTGGAATAAGGCCAATCCCTCATTTAGTATTAAAAAAAGTTCTCATATCTTATATTCAACAAGCTGTTTTGCGTCCCATCAATCAATAATCCTTGCTTCTTTTCAGTAAAACTAGATTTTTAAGACTTAATATGCAAGGCAAATGACTTCTGAAGAGGTATATTTTTGAAGGAAGTGTGTCTACAGTATGAAGTGTGGGTATGTATACAGTTGTGTGGGTGTGTATGCATTTACAAAATGTCGAAAAAAACATTATTTTGCAATACACACGCCTACATTTTTCATTTGTCATGGGTTTAATGTTTATGAAACGTTGTGATATTGGTATGTGTGTTTTCCTCCACAGCATTGGCGTGTGTGTGTGTTTATGTGTGTAAAAAGCATAGTGATTTGTTGTGTGTGTGTGTGTGTGTGTGTGTGTGTGTGTGGGTGAGCGTGTGATGCCCCTGTAGGATTATAGAATGCTGCATTTTGATCCCAAATCAGCCATTAAAGACAAATAGAGAGAGGTACAAGAAGAGAAACTGGAGAAAGGGAAGCACTCGCTTGGTAGTTATGCAAGTTCCATGTGCTGTTTTGAATCCAGTGAAAATGACTGCAATCAGGATTGATAATCCTTGAGAAGTTTTAGTAATAGTTGCTGTACTATTTTAGCTCTGCATTTCCACGAATTGCTTCATTTTAGAGACATTTCAAATCTTATATCACTCTTGAGACTATGTAGTTTCAGTGGTCTGAGAAATGTTACCAGAAATGTCAGCGTAATTCTTACCCTCTTTTTGTCTGCGCAGCAGTGGCGACTACCACTTTTCATGCTAACTAGCCAGTTCTTTTTCTGTTTATTCCAAATAAATCAAGAATGGAGCGCATCACTTCCTGTGTCAGAGGTTCTTTTATGGAAAGAGCGATCATCCCTAAGTCCCTAAACACCCCTAAACA
Source organism: Maccullochella peelii (assembly GCA_002120245.1). NCBI lineage: Eukaryota > Metazoa > Chordata > Actinopteri > Centrarchiformes > Percichthyidae > Maccullochella > Maccullochella peelii. The sequence goes on from LKNJ01000659.1 coordinate 25,162, forward strand.
GCACATGTAAAAGCTTCTATGAACTACATCTGATGTAGATATTCATTACTTTATATGTATGACTTTATCATTGTATTCTGTTTTCAGTTTCGACTTCTAAAATATCTGTTGATGCCTTTGGGAATTCATGAAGCAGCAGTGAATTTGTGTGTGTGTGAGTGGATCAGTGGGTGTGTGACGGCAACAGCTGGTTTCTCTCCAAGTAGTTACTTGACGTGTGTGTGTTTAAGTGTGTGTGTGTGTGTACATCTCCCTGTATCTTGTCCACCTTCTTTCTTTCCGTCCATCCGTACTTGTATGGAAACAACCTTTTAATGTCCTGTCTCCATTTAAACCTGCATGTTTGTGTGATGTAAATACTGGAAACAAAAGAAATATACCCTCTAAGACTTCAAGCAAAGCTAACCAACTTCACTGTCACTTTTACATCTGATTTCCAAATAAACAGAATTTTTATTTGAGGAAAGAAAAGGTAAAAGCCTTAGAAATAATATACAGTAGAGATCAAGGTAAAACCTTTGACGTGGACGTTGCAAATGACCGTAATGGTCCGTAATGTACATCCATCTCTGTTTTGTCCTTTTGCCATTTTGCTAGGATCTGGGTTATTGGGATATTAATTGTATGTTTATTTTATTGTATATGTAATGCATAATATCAGTTTTCTCTCTCTCTCTCTCTCAGTGATTCAGTACACTACAGAAAATAAGGAAACATGTGCCAGGTACGTGAAATCTAGATAGCATGATATGTAGCTGCTGGTTTGAGAAATGTATATTTGTAGTGGTTGTTGTTTGTTTAAATTAGGGACTGTGTGAAAATGTTTGTGATGGGGACGGGGGCTGAACCTTATGTTTATAAAAAGCTTTCTAAAAATGCAAGGTCCTCCCCATCATTATCAATATTTTCTTTTTAACCCTCCCCTTGACTTAAAAAAAAAAGAACAAGTATAGTCCAATCTGCAGCATTAAACACGTATTGTTTTTCTTTGCTCTCTTTTGTTGTTCTAGATTCCAACAGCAGTGCTCCCAGAATGCATTTTGCTCCGACTACCCCACAGGCTTCTGCTGTCACTGCCGGTCTGGCTTCTATGGAAATGGACGCCACTGTCTACCTGAAGGTTAGAGCGCTACCATTAACCCACAGAGATACATTCATCTATTTTTAAATCTAGTAGCGAACATTTGCATATAATTTCTTCAAATGTTAAAGTTGTTTTTTGTGTGTGTAATCCCTGTGCTGCTCCTCCAGGTGCTCCACAGCGTGTTAGCGGTAAGATGAGCGGAACAGTGACTGTGGGTTCGACTCCAGTGGAGCTGATTGACATTGATCTCCACGCCTACATCGTGGTGGGACATGGGAGAGCGTACATTGCCATCAGCGAGGTAGGAGTAAAAAAATAAGTGTTATTTTTACTTTACTTTTACTTAATTCTCTTCTTCTCACCCACATCTCATTTTCTCTGATTTCTCCATTGTAAACGTTGTGCTGATTGGTCAGGTACCTGAGCCAGTAGGCTGGGCTCTGATGCCACTTGCACCAATAGGAGAGCTGTTTGGATGGCTGTTTGCTCTGGAGCTGCCCAATAGCCCAGCAGGATTCAAAATCACAGGTAAACACTGTGTGTGTGTGTGTGTGCGTGTGTGTGTGTGTGTGTGTGTGTGCGTGTGTGTTTTCGGGTTCCCAGCCAGCTGTATTGTCTCCAGGGATGTGATATGAGGCTTCCACCTCCCCTCTCTAATAGGAAGCAGCTGTGTGTGTGTGTGTGTGTGTGTGTGTGTGTGAACATCCATGCGTGTGTGTTCTGTACAGATGTATCCATTGCAGACATTCCACTTTTTATTGATATACCACTGCTGCACTGTTGGTGTGTCTGCAGTAATGAAAATAATCCACAAATAGACAAGCAAAACAAGAACTGATTGATTGATCGATTGACTAATTGTATTACCAGGTGCCGAGTTCACCCGTCGTGCAGAGGTGATCTTCTACCCTGGCAATCAGCACCTGTCAATCATCCAGACTGGCCGTGGCCTTGACGACCACAACCACCTCACCGTGGATACTGTAGTCAGCGGCAACGTGCCCTTCCTGCCCCCTGGAGCTGAAGTTACCATGTATCCCTTCAAGGAGACCTACCAGTACTACCCATCTGGTAACCATAACAACCACATGAGACAAATTGTGTGTAACATTTGATGCCTCTGTTTGCCTAAAACCTTTATACTCTCTCTTTCTCCAGTTGCCACCTCCACCTCTGTGAGGGAGTTCTCAGTCGTTTCGGCAGACCGAGGCTCTGAGTCCTTCTCCTTCAAGCTGAAGCAGAACATCACTTACCGCGACTGTCGACATGACAACCGTGCTGCCGCCCCGGAGACGCTGAAGATCACCATGGAGAGGGTGTTTATGATGTACACCAAGGAGGAGCAGATCCTGAGATACGCCATCACCAACAAGATCAGCCCAGTCGGAGGTGAGTCAAACCGGGATTAGATGGATGCATCACCTGCAGATACCAGGCTTTTATTACAAACCACTACATGTGGTCCAGTCAGTGGAAATGATTTACTGTGGAGCTAATCAATACTACCATCGTATTCCCCTTGGCTGAATTAGGTTTAATGAAATAGTTTGATTCGATTCCACAAGTACTTAAGAAAATGTTTATTATCAACCATCCTCCTTTTTCTACCCTTCTTAATATTAAGGGCATTGCACAAATAATAACAACATTAATATAAGTAGTATCTAAGATTGTAATTGTAAGGTTTAGTCTTCTGAAATTATCTAAATGTTGTTTCAGCGGCGTTCATTCGTGAGGATGAAAGAAAGTAGAGTAACCCTTAATTAATTCCTGAATGGCAATTTGTTTTTCAACCAGCGGTCATTAAAAACATGCACAAGACACAGGACATCAAACCTAACAACAACAACAACGTGATGAAAAACAGTCTAGACCACAGTGTGCTGAACAAGAATGTGGGCTTCAAAAGATCATTTTGTAACATATTTTGGAACCAATTTGAGAAATGCTGAAATATTGGACACGTGTATTCATCAGCCCTCAAAAACATATCGTCAAGACAGTTTCTCTGGTCATCAATCTGAAATAAATATACAATATCAAAATATATGAATGGAATCTTGTGTGAAGTGTAAAATGGAATAAGGTTTAGAAAACATATCAGTAGAGACCACCTGGGGTCAGGGAGGATTATCCATCACGTGGACGACACTGACCGGCTGACTGTCTTGCCTTTAACCAAGGACCAATATTGACGAATTATATTGAGAACCGTGGATCTGAGTGACTGCCTAAATCTATTCCAGACCATCACTGTCAATCTGTAAGTGGGCGCACGCACTGGAGGTGTTGAAAACGTGAGGTTTTCTGTTCCAGAGCCACAAGTAGCAACCAGACCACCTTGTAATTGTTGCAGTGCTGCCACAGAAACCTCAGCCAAACCACGGTGCACAGTTGGACAGAGCTCAGCTTTAAACACACATGTTGAAAGCTGAGGGATAATTATACATTGAAACCACAGAAAAGATGTTAAAATGTCTGTATTACCTCTGCTGTTTCTGGCTTTATTGTCTGCCAAAGGCTGCAGACACACTACACCACTTAATAAGGATCTTTGTAACCGCAGTTTGCGTCACAGCTGACTCTGGATATTTGACTAGTTTGGTTTGTTTATGCAGATGATTGGCATTTAGGACTTTAAAAAGTGTTGACATTGTCCTGTAGAGTGAGCTGGTCAAGTAGTTAAAGCTGAATGGAGGCCAGCAATATTCAATGAAATTCTAGCATGAGGAAAGATAAATAAATGTCAACCTCATTGTCACACCCCGCCCTTAGCCCTGATCTTCGCTCTCAGGTTGATTGGCTCCCCACCTGTCTCCCGCCTCGTCAGGCGGCCTCACCTGGGGCTCATCTGCAATCAGGCTCTCAGCTGTTGCTGGAGCTTTAAATAACTGTGCTTCCCTGGCTTCCACGCCAGTTTGTCTTTGAAGTTTTGACTGAAAAGTACCTACCAGCATTATTCTGTATCTGATCTGACTTACCGTGTTTTGACCTTGCCTGTTTTTTGGACCGTCCTTTGCCTACTCCTCTTGGGACCTTGTCTTTGTTGTTAGTGCATTTTTGCTCCCGAGTAAAGATTCCTCTACTCCTCACCTGGTCATCACTGGTTGTGCTTTTGGGTTCTCCTCTGGTCTTCACTGACTACTGTTTGTAATACTCATTGTTGGGGTTGGTATCAGAAAGTACGTTGTGGTACCAGAACACAACACCAAAACCACAAAACGAAATGGCCATAATGATTTTAATCTAGTGTACTGAGCCAGTTGAAGCAGCTTGTTTGACTTGAATTTTTAGGTCTGAATTGGAATTAAATTAAATTTGAGCAATTTTGAATGGAGTTTTTGAATACTTAAATGTTTTATCTGAATTGATGAACCCTAAAGAATGTATATACCGCAAAAAACATTTTTGAAATTGCACAATTTGAAACTGACTATTGAAAGGGGAATTCAGACCACATAAATTCAGATAGATGGTGCTATACATTCAGTAATATTTAAATTTCAACATTAAGTAGTGATTCAATTTCACAATGCATAACATACTATATACTATATCTCTACTTGTGTTTGGAAGTGTGTGTATACAGCTGACAAGCGTACTGAGCGTGTCTTTTCCTGTTTATGTTTCCATGGTTGTTAAATCTTGTATTGCGTGTGAATGGTAAATCCAGCACTCGGACTAATATCAGCCAGAGAAACAGAGGTTTCTTTTGGATCTCTGTCAGTGGGAAGTTGAGCGCAGAAGGAAGCACACAGCTTTTCAATTTGTTTTAATTGTTTTATTGGATGCAAGGTTTCTCACACCTTTGTGTCCCCTTTCCTTCTTTTGCTTCATTTTTATCTTCCCTTGCAACATCCTCACTCATCCTTTCACCAGATACCAGCAGAAAAACAGACTATAAAAATGTGGAAATGTGTATAGAAATACAGCATGAACATGTCATGTTCTTTTTCTGTCAACACACAGTGGTCATGCTTTCTTTACCCACTCATTCTGATGAAAACCAGGTAGACACAGAGACAGACAAGACCTGAAAAGATGGAGAGGAAAAGACAGAGAGAGAGAGAGAGAGAAACTGGATTATTTTCCACTCAGTTTTTGAATCCATACCAAGTTTCTGTCATTTAGACATCAACATGCTGATTAAAAGGGTTATGATGACACATCTCATACAAGCACATGCGTACACACTGATACACCCAGAGCACAGCTGGAAGAGCTTTCAGGGATCAGGAGTTATGTAAACAAGGGTTAAGTGGTGTGTGTGTGTGTGTGTTCAAGGGTCTTACACTTTCTTGGAAATAATATCCCAGCCAATGACAGATTTTCTAGCCGGGGGGTTTGCCGGGCAGAATAGCTGCCCACTGATGTCATGAAAATCAGATATTGCAGGAGAAGTTAAAACACTGAATTGATAGAAAGAGAGAGACACCAGCAGAGACAGACAGACAGACAGACAGAGAGAGAACAAATTCCAATACTTCAAATAAAATGCTAGATTTGAAATGATGTTTTGCATAGATTGGGTCTTAACCTATGTATTACTATAACACATAATCCAATATTGAAGCTGATTTGGTAAGCCCCTTTTTTGAAAATCAATATTGTGCACTGTGAACAGCTGTCATACAGTATAATTCAAGGTGTGTATATAGCTCAATGATTTTTTTTCTCTTCTCTTGAATAATTTTTAATCAAGAAAATGGAGGCAGCAGCACATATGTGTAGTAAATAGGCTACAGCTTGTGTGATTGAATAGAAAGAGTATAATATAGAAACAAATTATTACTGCAAACACTCCAGTGGTCCAGTGACTTGTTGAAATCAGACTGGGGTTTGGAAAAGGCCACATTGAGAACAACAATGACTGCGACTACATCCAAATACGCAGCCTCTACATTCATTTCAGTGACACGTTGGCAAAGGGGGCTTCCAGCAAAAAGTTGGAGCTGCACGGTGTCAATTAACAAATAGTTTAATCGCTTCAGCACTTTTTAACGACAGAGGATAAAATAATTGTCACTATCATAACTTTCCAGAGTTGTAAAATTCTGTCTCATAGGATTTTAAACGGGGTATTCCAGGTGTTAAGTATAGCATTTCCATACAGTTGGGGGACTTGTGAGAGACAGATGGTCAAGATTGTAGCAGCAGAGGCCGTAGTTCTTAGTATGAGGTCTCAAAAGTGCTGGATCCTACATTTCCTATAATGCAACTCATTGTCATCTTTCATTAGACCCTCCCTGCCTGTTAAATGCCCCTTCAAACTGCTGGCTTTAAACTCGTGGTTCTATTAGTCAAACTGGACATTCTGGATCATATTTTATCTTTTCTCCTGGATCAGTAGCAACGTGGCCACTCGCGGCCCCTTGAATGTATTTAACAAAGGGCTGTTTTTGTATCACTTTAAACACCACGCACTCTTAAATTTCAGCTCATTTCAGCGTGTCAGTAAAAGTCAGCGATGATAGATAATTTTGTGTTGCACCAATGTGGGTTCATTGGATTCAAGAGTAGCCCGTGCACCTTGGCCATCTTGATACATTTATCGCTACGCCCCTGTACAAACCAGTCTGTGTGTGTGGAGGAGTTTTGTAAAAAGCAACAGGTGGGAAACTGTCATTGCTTTGATGGTGTATAGTGTGTGTGTGTGTGTGTGTGTGTGTGTGTGTGTGTGTTCTCCACCCCTCTCTCCACTCGCCTTCTCTCTCTCTCTAATTATCCCTCAATCTTTTCTCCCATCCACATGTATCTCGGCCTCTCATCTACCCTTCCACATTCAGACTTTGAAGAGTCTCTCTCTTTTTCTCTCTCTCTCTCTCTCTCTCTGATAATGAGCCAAAATTGGCCTTTGGCTGTAGGAGATGGAAGCAAGCTGTGCCTAACGTCTGTGTCTGTGTGTTTCATTTTGTTTAGGTGTAAGTGTGTGTTGTTGTTTATAGTGGATGATGCCCCTGATGGTAAAGAAAAAGTCCATCCTTAAACACTTAAACATCATTAAAAACAGATATTAGTGATTTTTTTGTATTTTCTTTAAGGTGGTTTGCTTCTCTTATTCTTGTGGGAAACTGCCCACATGTAGACAGTATGACCAACTGGACTCCAAACCTCTAATGGCAATGGCATATCCCTTAAATAGAAGTTAAACTATGCAGACACAGAGACTCTCTCTTAAAACGTAATACAAATGCTATATTTGGAATAATATTTATATGTTGGAGCGAAAAGGTTCTCAAATGAAAACCGTTCTAATGCAAGGTATTTTGTAGAGGTATTTAGACAATGTGACAACAAAGTCATCCATCAAAAGTGCTGGGGGTTTTTTTTAACCAACCACAAATCTGACACCAGAATATTCCTTGAAATTCAAGTCAAAAACACATTTTTAGAGCATTATTTAAACCATGGGACACCAATCCTGAGACACCAATCCTGACAAATGATCAGATACATGCTTTCAGAATAACACTTAAACCAATACTAATTAACAGCATTTGAGTGCATCAGATTCAGTTGGTAGGGAAAGGCACTAACACCGCCAGGATTGCCCCCCACCCTGATGTGTGCTGTCTGGAACATTTTGAGTAGCGCTTAATTCTAAGCATATTTCTGTTTCTTTCACATGCTTTTCTAATGATTTCCCATGGTTTTTGTTACTCTTCCTGATTTTCCAGAAATAAGTCAGAGGGTTGTTTTTGTTTAAATTTTCTTGTGTGTCTTGAGCTGTGCGTTGGTATGAGGAAACCCTGCACACACACACATCCGCTCACTCATCTCTCTGTCTGTGCATCTCTCTCATGTATATGTGTGTCTAACCTTATCCATATGTTGAATATTGAGAACATGAAGGCAGTCACTTCCTAAGAGCAAACCGTCCTATGGGAGTTTGTCTGGAGTGATTTTTACATGTGTGTTTGGTTAGGCTGCTCTGTAATCATGGCTGTAATCATTGGACTTTTACTGTTGAATAATCCAGATCTCAATTAATCTCAATTCAGGACATTTGGAGTGTTGCAGAGTCTGTGCAGTTGTGCAGGAAATCTGTCTCTCTGGATGCACAGAAAATACTTTCATTATGTTGCTATTTTTCTGTCTCTTCAGGTTTATTTTAGGTCTCTTTAGGCATATTTGAAACCCATTAATTGTGTTTTTATACCATCTCTATCTGTGCTTCTATATCCTCCTTACTAGGGTGTTTTTACATTGGTCCCAGAAGTATTAGTGGTAGTAGTGTCAGTGGTGGAATGTACCCAAGTACATTTACTACAAGTACATTTTACAAGTACTTACAAGTACTTTACTCGAGTAAAACGTTTTGTATTTACATTTTCTGCTACTTTATACTTCCCCTCCGCTACATTTATTTAGTAAATGGACTGCATTTATGTAGTGCTTTTATCCAAAGTGCTTTACAATTTGCCTCTCATTCCCTTACCCCCACAATTCGGGGTTCAGTGTCTTGCCCAAGGGCACTTGTGGACCGGAGGAGTCGGAATCAAACCTCCAACCCATTTAGTGAACGACCCCCTCTCACAGCTGCCACTGCTATTCATCCAAGATTTCAGATTATTTCACAAACAGAGCAAAGATTAGAGAGGTCCAAAAAAAATTTCAATTTTAAGTTTTTTTGTTGTTTTTTTGCCACCCCCTTAATCATCTCCCGACCCCCCCAGATTTATCTTGTTACCTTTTAGAGTGGCCCAGAGCTCTGGGTTGGGAACCACTGGACTAAGCTACTGAACTGTACTGTGT
>LKNJ01000659.1:34764-175641 GCA_002120245.1 Maccullochella peelii
TGGTACATACCGTGCAGGGGTTTGTCCTCCCATGATGGTTCCACCTGCTCTTCTTCCTCCTCCGGCTTCTGCTGCCTGACGTATTCACTAAGCAACTCATCACTTGGGGTCATCTTCCTGATGTACTCATGGATCTTAGTTGTTTCATCCTGGAAAGTGGCTCTGACGCTCACTATTCCTCGGCCTCCTTCCTTCCACTTAGTGTACAGTCTCAGGGTGCTGGACTTGGGGTGAAATCCTCCATGCATTGTGAGGAGCCTCCTTGTCTTTATATCGGTGGCTTCTATCTCCTCTTTTGGCCAGCTTATTATGCCAGCAGGGTATCTGATGACGGGCAGGGCGTAGGTGTTGATAGCTTGGACCTTGTTATTCCCATTCAGCTGATTTCACAGGACTTGCCTTACTCTGTGGAGGTTTTTGACTGTGGCTGATCTTCTTGCGGCCTCTTTGTGGTTCCCATTTGCTTGCGGGATCCCAAGGTACTTGTAGCTATCCTCAACATCTGCTATGTGGCCTTCTGGTAGTCTAATCCCTTCAGTTCTGACTGCCTTCCCTCTCTTGGATACCATCCAACCACACTTATCTAGCCCGAAAGACATTCCAGTGTCGTTGCTGTAGAGTGAGTCGATGTCTCGCTCACTCCTGGCATACAGCTTGATGTCATCCATGTAGAGGAGGTGGTTGATGGTTGATCCATTCCGTAGCCGGTATCCATAGCCACTCTTTGTGATGATCTAGCTGAGAGGGTTCAGACCTATGCAGAACAGCAGCAGGGACAGAGCATGTCCTTGGTATATGCTGCATTTTGCAGTTGGCCTCTAGGGTCATTTTCCACAGCCCCATTGAGCTCTTGATGAAGGTTCTTAGAGTCCTGTTGATGTTCTACAGTTCCAAGCAATCCAGAATCCATGTGTGAGGCATCGAATCGTAGGCTGAATCGTAGTCAATCCAGGTGGTGCACAGATTGGTGTGTCTGGTCTTACAGTCTCGAGTGACTGCTCTATCTACTAGCAGCTGGTGCTTTGCACCTCTGGTGTTCCCACCAATTCCTTTCTGTGCCTCGCTCATGTACTGAGGCATGTGCCTAGTCATCTTAGCCGCTATGATGCCTGACAGGAGCTTCCATGTTGTGCAGAGGCAGGTTATTGGCCGGTAGTTGGATGGGATTGCTCCTTTCTGGGGATCCTTCAGGATCAGGACTTTCTGGCCTTCAGTTAACCACTCAGGGTGGGTCCCATCCATTAGCAGCTGGTACATTTATGCTGCCAGGTGTTCATGGAGCGCAGTCAGCTTCTTTAGCCAGTAGGTGTGGATCATGTCAGGGCCTGGTGCTGTCCAGCTCTTCANCATTCCGCAGCTGGTATCTGTAGCCAGTCTTTGTGATGATCTGGCTGAGAGGGTTCAGACCTATGCAGAACAGCAGCGGGGACAGAGCATCTCCTTGGTATATGCCACACTTGATGGTGACTTGTGCAGTTGGCTTGCAGTTGGCCTCTAGGGTCATTTTCCACAGCTCCATTGAGTTCTTGATGAAGGTTCTTAGAGTCCTGTTGATGTTGTACAGTTCCAAGCAATCCAGAATCCATGTGTGAGGCATTGAGTCGTAGGCTTTCTTGTAGTCAATCCAGGCGGTGCATAGATTGGTGTGCCTGGTCTTACAGTCTCGAGTGACTGCTCTATCTACCAGGAGCTGGTGCTTTGCACCTCTGGTGTTCCTACCAATTTCTTTCTGTGCCCCGCTCATGTACTGAGCCATGTGTCTGGTCATCTAAGCCGCTATGATGCCTGACAGGAGCTTCCATGTTGTGCAGAGGCAGGTTATTGGCTGTAGTTGGATGGGATTGCTCCTTTCTGGGGATCCTTCAGGACCAGGACTGTCCGGCCTTCAGTTAACCTCTCAGGGTGGGTCCCAGCCATTAGCAGCTGGTTCATTTGTGCTGCCAGGCGTTCATGGAGCGCAGTCAGCTTCTTTAGCCAGTAGGTGTGGATCATGTCAGGGCCTGGTGCTGTCCAGCTCTTCATACTTGAGACTCTTTCTTGGAAGTCTGCCACTGTGATGGTTACTGGATACTGTATATAAAGTAGCTACAACAAACAGTCGAATAATGTAATAATAATCAGTCACAAGGGCCATTCTGCATAATGAATACTTGTACTTTTGATACTTTAAATATGTTTTGGTGATAATACTTATGTACTTTTACTTGGGAGTATTTTTACATTGTTGTATTGTTATTTTTACTTAAGTAAAGGATCCAAGTACTTTTTTGACCACAGCAAAGTGCTTTACAAAAAGTAGGCAGTCATATAAATGAATAAATAAAACATGGAAAATCATACCATAAGCCATATAGACAAGCACTGAGGTGCATGATTCCACCGAAAAACCGTTACTGGGTCGATGCTGAGCTAAAGTGCATTTTTCCCTTCCAGACAGTAGGTGTTTAGAACGACAAACGTTTAAGCTTGAATCATTGTTGTGCTGTATCAAACAATGATCAACTGAAATAAAAGGACTTTTTCTCTTTGATCCCTCATGTCATTTAATCCGTCTCTCCTCTTCTCTGTAGTCGAGCCAACGGAGCCGGAGCTGGTCAACCCCTGCTATACTGGGAACCATGACTGTGACACCGCGGCCCAGTGTATCCCGCTGGAGGGCCAGGCCTTCCACTGCCAGTGTGCCACTGGTTACAGAGGGGATGGACAAAACTGTTACGGTACCTTTGTCTGTCAGCACTTTTATATGGGCATGCATGCACACATAGAGCGTACTGTTAAAGAAGTCTTTCTGGATATACTGTCCACCACCATGACAGTGTATGTACACCAATGCTTCCCTCAATTTGCTTAGTCTATTGGTGTCTCTCTCCCTCACATGCAGACAAAGTTAAAGACCGTTCAAGGCAGTTTGTCTGTGTTTCATCAACATCTGTCCACCCAGTGTAGAGGGGTCAAGTGCATGCTGGATGGAAGGAATCATGTGTATTCTTCTCTTCCCATCCCGCCTCTTCCTCTTCCTCCACTTAATTCTGTAGTTAACAGGGACTTCCAGGGCTTTAAGCTGGTGCATGGCCTGTCATTAGCCCAGCAGCAGGTCTTTCTCTCCTGCTGCCAGCACTAGGAAAGCCCCAGGCTCAGCCTTAGTTCCCATGATTGGGCCTCAGTGTCTCTTTCTGGTCACATAATCTGTGTGTGGTTTTGTCCTGTGTATTGCACAATACATTTAAGAATACAATCAAGAATTTAGGGTGGGGGTACATGTTATAGTAACACAAATAATGTATATACACTAAAAGCACTAGTAATGACCCTTAATTACAGCTTTTACACTTCCATACACATGCTACATGTTGTTATATAGGGGGAATAGAGTTTACACGCATTTGAGTCTGCTGTCTCACTTACACTCCTTTTCTCTCACTGCAGACATAGATGAGTGTGCTGAGGTCTTGAGTTCATGCGGTGCTCATGCTCAGTGCGTGAACCTGCCTGGTAGCCATCACTGCCAGTGCCAGAGTGGCTATGAGTTTGGCTACGACGGGCGTACATGTGTTGGTGAGTTGCAACGAGTGAAATGTACTTAATCCAATAGTTGTTGGGATATTTCATTCTGGAACAAAGTGTTGGACCGACCAACCAACAGATTGACATGGCCGTCCCTAGAGCCCTGTGGCTACTATGACTAAAAATGAAACAAAAAAAGATCTATACTGGCCAGATATTTTGATGTACAAACAGCTGCTATTAATTCCCAGTAAAGCAACTATTTAGTACTTGAAAGTTCCCTAAGCATCATCACCTGACACCCCCACCCCCATGTGTTTTTGTGTCTGTTGAAATTGTTTCAACACCTGACACTCTATCATTTAACCAAAACACTACATCAGCAAAGATATTAACTTGACTTTGTAAAAACGTCAAATCAAACCACTAAACATGCTGCTTTCTGCTGAATCAAGCAGCCCTGCATGTACTGTAATAGTGATAAATGCTCTTCACGTGCAAATAAAAATTAACCCTCTGTAAACATATACTTTATTACAATGGCAACCATGTCATTCTCCCATCTTCGTCATGGTCTCGTCCTTTACATGGGTTGGTTGTCAGTTACACTTGTTGGTCACATAAGAGCTGTTTTGGAGTGTGTAGTGCTGTATGTTCCAAAATGAGCTGAATATTTGGAAGAGACCCAGATATTTGTCCAAGTGGAGGCAAAACATTTCTTCCACAATAGTAACGCACAGCTGCAAAAGCTAGGAAACACAGCGAGAGGGGAGGATGGGTGAGAGCAAGAGTGGGAAGGAGAGGACTAATGTGAGAACGAGAGGGTGAGATTAGACAGGGGAAGGGGTGAAAGACAAATGGAGCAATGACACAATGTGTGTTTTGCTTTGGAATGTGTGGAGGAGAGAGGTCCTGCCTGTGTGTGTGTGTGTGTGTGTGTGTCCTCCTTTCACCCATCAGTATGAACTTTTGATGAACTTCTTTTAGACCCTCCCTACAGATAATGACAGATAATGTAATAAATAAGGCTTTGAAATCATCCAAAACCACAAACCAAATACTGATACCACTGGATTATTTCCAGCCAGCAACCAGACATCATTTTATATATCAGTGTACATTTGTGGAGTTAGTGGAATTTATATTTGGTTCCAAATTCCAATTGGAGTTTCTACATTTGTGGTTGTTGATTTTTTTTTTCCTCTGTTTTCTTAGATATAGATGAATGCAGCTCCTCTCCATGTCACATCAGTGCCAGATGTATCAATGAACTGGGTTCCTTCCAGTGTCAGTGCCAGCCTGGGTTTCATGGTGATGGTTTCTACTGTTCCCAGCAGGAAGGTCAGAAAAATTGCCACTATAGTCATGCATGATTGTGACAAAAGTTGCAGTATGACGCTTATATAATTTTCAATTACACAGAAAAATCTGCTTTGAGGTTGTAACTATCATAATCATATTTTTAGAATGTGTTAGGGATCATTATTGTCTCTAATTCCAGCGTTTTCATTTCAGTTTCACTTTTTTCATTTTTCTTTACATATTCTGAGCTCTCCCCATGAGTACTGATTCCTATGACAACACTGCATATCTATTATAGAAACATATCAGAAAGTACAGTTTGTTTGATAGGAACATAAACAAATATATGAATTTGTGTAGAATGTGGAAAAAACTGATAGATGATTGAAGATTATAATAAAATGTTGTTGTATTTTAATGATTTGTCTACAGGACAGACAGTTCGCCCAAAGAGCCAGTGTGAGCAGCACAGAGACAGTCTGCAGAGTGGAGTGGAACATGGTGGTCGACCAAATATTGGGGCCTTCATCCCTCAGTGCGACTCTGACGGACGGTACCGACCACTGCAGGTGGGCACTGACTGATAGGGTAAAGGGTAAAGTGCATGGTCAACTGATGACTTGAGTTAAGTGGCGTACTGATCTGGAAACATTTAATAATTTATTACAGTGTCAGGGCTCCACTGGACATTGCTGGTGTGTGGACCATAGGGGGCAGGAGAGAGAAGGAACCAGGACTCCACCTGGTACTGCACCCAAAGACTGTGACAAACTAGGTGAGATATACACCCACTGACAAAAGCACACATACAGTCTGTTGTATCAAAAAGCATCAAAGAGTGATTGCTTGGTGGCAACGTCTGTTTTCAAAGTTGTTAACTCTTTCACTAGAAATTGACTATGTAGAAAAGAATTAGATTAGTGTGTATATTCCTTTTTTTTCTATTTTGTTCATCTTTATCTCCCCAGGTGAACTAAAGCATCCTAAAACTCACTGTGAGCACCACAGAGACAGTGTTCAGACCACCAGTCCAGAGGGGTATCCTATAGTTGGAGCCTATGTGCCCCAGTGTGATGCTAATGGACAGTACAGACCATTGCAGGTTTGTCACAAATTAAGTGTTTGAAAGGACTTTTTCCACCTCCAACTGAAAGAAGATTAACTTTATTTCATACTAATAAAATATATTGCTGATATTATTTACTGCAGTGTCATGGTTCCACTGGACATTGCTGGTGTGTGGAAAGTAATGGACAGGAGAGAGCCGGAACAAGAACACCACCTGGTACAACACCCACAGACTGTGACAAACCAGGTGAGGAAATGCATTCTTCTCGGTCTATCCCAAAATGTAGATGTTCTCTCAGTGTGTTCTTTGCAAACCAATTTGGTAAGATTGTTCTACATCATGACACACATATCATCTAGGCATATCAGGGTTTTAGGCAAAAGGAGGTCATTTAGTGTTTCACTTCCATAAAGTTAGGGAATTTGTGAGCGACAGACAAAAAGTGGTCAAAATCAAATCAGCAGAGGCCAAGATATCCTCACTTTTAGTCCTTGGTATAGCTGAAGCTCCAAAAACATTGATTCCTAAATTTCCCACAATGCAACTGGGTAGAATCTTTCTTTATAGCCTCCCTGCCAGATAAACACCGACGTCTTTCAGACTCCACACCTCCAATTTGAAATGAAGACTTCCTGTTATACATTTGCAGTCTCCAAGCCCAAGCTGAAATAACCCATTTATGACATCACTATGACATCATCAGGGTTATTTTCTCAGCCTTGACAAAGCTCCTCCAGAGCCACAGAAGACATTATACAACTGTTTTCACAGGCTTAGATGGATTAACCATAACCAATACACAAAATGTGTGTAAAATCGATGTAGTTCCTCTTTAAAAGCCAATGAAGCAAAAAAACTATTACGGGCTAACCCCTAAGTATAACCTTTCACACCAGGATGTAACATTAGATGCTGAACTACTTGTTTTCATGGATCTAAACTTCGATCCAGCTTGGTACGTCTGGCCATTAAACAACATAAAATGCTCATATATGCAGATGACACCATCCTGATGTGCCTCGTCACCAGCGAAGAGGAAGAGGAGAAAAGATTAAACTTAACTTAAAAAGGGACCTGCCTTCTCATCTTTGTGTTAACCTAGCTTAGTCTGAGAAAGTGGACGGGACACCACTTTCCTCTTTTTGAATACTATTTAATAAACAAATGTACGAACAAGATGTAAATGATGATAAAAATGTAATGATTTTGCTAACCAGCATGACAGTGAAATCACACAATCTATTCTCTGAGATACCGCATTACTACCTGGTCACAAATTTGTACATCAGCACATTCATTAATAATTTTCATTATTATTTCATTTCTTTTTCTTCCTTTACAGATGAACCAGAGCGTCCTAAAACTCACTGTGAGCACCACAGAGACAGTGTTCAGACCACCAGTCCAGAGGGGTATCCTATAGTTGGAGCCTATGTGCCCCAGTGTGATGCTAATGGAGAGTACAGACCATTACAAGTCAGTGCTTGTAATTAGTTTAATCCATGAAACATTATTTTCACATCAGTAATTTAACTGTAATTTTGAAACTTAACATACTTGAATTTATTATGGTTACTGCTATTGTGATTTTAGTGTCATGGTTCCACTGGACATTGCTGGTGTGTGGACGGTAGGGGGCAGGAGAGAGCAGGAACCAGGACTCCACCTGGTACACCACCTGTAGACTGTGACAGACCAGGTGAGATTTTGACAGTGCATACTGCATTTAGGCTGTTTTGACTGAGCAAGCACACCAAATTTAATCTAATTTGCAGGAATGAGATAATTGTTCAAGCAGACAACCTTCTTGCTGGAGAGACCTTCAGGCATTAAAGGAATTGTTCCCAACGTTTTGGGAAATCAGCCTGTTGGCTTTCTTCTGGGAAGTTAGATGAGAAGATAGATACCACTCTAATGCCTGTACAGTAAATATTAAGCTAGAGCCAGGAGACTGTTAGCTTAGCATAAATACTGAAAGCAGGGGACCACAACAGCAATTTATTTTCACAATTTGTTTTTTGTATGTATTAAACAAACAGGATATGACATGTTAAGGCTGAGCCAGGCTAGCTGTTTCCTCCGCTACCAGTCTTAATGCTAAGCTAAGATAATCGCCTGCTGGCTCTGGCTTCATATTTAACATACAGGGACTGAATATTCCCTTTTTCATTGTCTACATCTTGTAGTGCTTTTTCCACCTTTCCTTACTCTGTCAAACAGTCTACCAGTACTATTTTGTAGTCTGTTAAAGATTTCTAGTGTAAATACATTTTATGCTTTCCTCTGCAGATGAACCAGAGCGTCCTAAAACTTATTGTGAGCACCACAGAGACAGTGTTCAGACCACCAGTCCAGAGGGGTATCCTATAGTTGGAGGCTATGTGCCCCAGTGCGATGCTAATGGACAGTACAGACCACTGCAGGTCAGCATCTAATGATTAGCTAATTGACAGACAGATGAACTGATATTGTTTTTGAATTTCATTTCATATAACATAAGAAATTGTGACTGCATGAAATTAATAAAATCTATATTTTTCAGTGCCATGGTTCTACTGGACATTGCTGGTGTGTAGACAGTAGGGGAGAGGAAAGAGCAGGAACCAGGACATCACCTGGTGCACCACCTACAGACTGTGACAAACCAGGTGAGAAAGAAACATATACATGAATAGAGAGACCTCTTCCTGTATTCAGCTTCCCATGAGTGCTTAAAACTGTTTTGTTATCTGTAGCAACAGTACCAGCGTCAGCAGGTGTATTATGTCATGACTCTCCTCGGCTTTCTTGCTAAACATTGACCTGTGAACCCTATAGTTACTCAAGTCAATGACAAGTCAAACAGACAGCATGTTTACATGAGTGTGTGTCTAACCTTGTAAATGGTGCACTATTGAGGTCAGTGGGTCATAGCCTTGGAATGCCTGGAAAAACAGGTGATATCACTCTGTGCGGGTGGAAAGTTGAAAGTAAAGGATGGCAGAGTGAAACAGTAATATGAAGCTAAACAATGTATAATAATTACAATGTAATTATAATATAAAAACATAAATTAGCAAATGCATTAAAACATTTTATAGTCTTAATTGACATGTATGTTTTATGACGCAACTGCATTTGTTGTTCATAATTAACATGAAATGAAGGACTGCTATGCACTCCGTATCTTAAACTTGAGGGCATAATCAGTAATGATCATATCAATTTAATTAGTCTATATTAGAAATATAGACATGTTTTTATCAAACATTACAGATGGAAAATAACTTTTTACAGTTCAAGAAAACGGTAACAACTTAAATCTAATCATTGTCTAGTATTACTCAGTGTATTTAAATACCTACCAATCCACTGTGGAATGATAGGAGGGTTCCTACCCTATCTGCTAGTATACATGCTCTAAAAGATTATGTATATTATTCTGTTATCAACATCTTTCTCATGTAGATGAACCAGAGCATCCTAAAACTCACTGTGAGCACCACAGAGACAGTGTTCAGACCACCAGTCCAGAGGGATATCCTTTGCTAGGAGTGTTTGTACCTCAGTGTGATGTAAATGGACAATACACACCTCAACAGGTACCATTCTGATTGTTTCGTAAATGAGATATACTGTACATCCTTATTCTATATTGTTATGGCTGTTAAAATGTTCCTTTCGTCTATTTCAGTGTCATGGTTCCACTGGATATTGTTGGTGTGTGGACAATAGGGGTCAGGAGAGAGCAGGAACCAGGACAACACCTGGTACCGCACCTGTAGACTGTAACAGACCAGGTAAGGGAAAGAGTCTATTCTCTTTGTGTCCTTCACTGAAGTATGATTTAAGTGAATAGAGAGAAGGATCTGCTCACTGGAATCAAGGCTTCCTCTGGAGTGACTATGTATTTACTATTATTTAATCTGAAATCCTTAGATGAACCTGTGCGTCCTAAAACACACTGTGAGCAGCACAGAGACAGTGTTCAGACTACCAGTCCAGAGGGGTATCCTATAGCAGGAGTGTTTGTACCTGTGTGTGATTCAAATGGACAATACACAGCTCAACAGGATATGAGGAGAGCTTGAACAAGCCGCTGAGCAGAGTCAAATGTTGTCAAACAGTGCAGACCTACATGTCTGCAATGAATGCAAGGTATTCAGGGTACGTCAGGATGGAGAGGTCTTTCAAAGGTCAGCTTGCCAAGATAGTTGATTGTCATCAGCATAGTGGGACAGGAAGGAGTACAGTCTTGGTAGTTGTCCTCTTTAATGAGGCATGTTGAGGTCCAACAGGCCACTCTGTGAAACATTACTGACATGTTGACTCAGTAAAGCATAATAACTCACCAGGGCTGATTTTGGGTGATATTGCCCAGATGAAACAATTTGTGTGCTCCTTAATAACTTGTGTGAAATTGTAAATGTTTTCCAGATGAACCAGAGCGTCCTAAAACTCACTGTGAACACCACAGAGACAGAGCACAGACTACCAGTCAAGAGGGATATCCTATAGTTGGAGCTTATGTGCCCCAATGTGACCCTGATGGACAGTACCTACTACAGCAGGTTGATCGAATGACAGACCTATTTAATTGTCTTTTACCCTGGTTTAATATTAATTTATAATTCTTTTCAAGTTATTCAAACATAATACCTAAATTATGTGTCTTTTATTGTTTTAGTGCCACGGTTCCACTGGACATTGTTGGTGTGTGGACAGTAGGGGACAGGAGAGAGCAGGAACCAGGACATCACCTGGTACACCACCTGTAGACTGTGACAAACCAGGTGAGACTGCAGTATTATCCTGCCAACTAAAAAGCAGGAGGCCAGAGTGAAGGTACAGGTTGATAACACACAGTTTTAGGAGTTCATTCTGCAGCATTCTGGATGAGTTGTACAGGCTGACAAGAATCCTTTATGAGGCCAGCCAGAAATACTTATAGTATATAGTTTACACAGAATATGAGAAGAGCTTGAACAAGCCAAATGTTGTAGATTGCAGACCCACAGAACGAGAAATGTTCATGATGCATGCCAGATGGCTGTCAGGAATTGTATTAAAATAACAGTTTGTGCAGGAGTTACTATTATTTTAAGAGAGGTGTTGCAGAGGTCGGGATTAATTACTAAAAGTTCTTGCACACCAGAAAGTCTTGCAGACAGGTGCATCGGATCAAAAACTCTTGACTGACCAAAACGTTATTACGTAAATAAAGTGAGTTCAAGTGATTGACAGAATGCAGGATTTGTGGGTTCTTTCACAGTTAGAGGTCAGGATTACCAAGAAAGAATATATAAGAATATAGTTTTCTTACAGCTAAATTATAGTGATGAGGAGGCAGCTTGAGGTACACAGACTCAAACCTCCACCTACTGTATGTGCATGAAGAAGGACAAAAAATCTGCATAGAGGTGGTAGGACAGGATAAGGACTGTCTTGGCAGCCAAGTCAAGGTCCAACATGCCCATCTGTGAAATATGTTCAGTAAATCATAATGACTTATTTAGAGAGTTTTGTCAAGAAAACCTTGTATGTTTCTTGATAACATGTACATTTGTTGATTTTCTCTAGATGAACCAGAGCGTCCTAAAACTCACTGTGAGCACCACAGAGACAGTGTTCAGACCACCAGTCCAGAGGGGTATCCTATAGTTGGAGCCTATGTGCCCCAGTGTGATGCTAATGGACAGTACAGACCTCGACAGGTAAAAGAGAGATGGATTCTTCTGTTTCTTGTTTTGTGTGTTTCTCTTGTTTTCTTATTATTATTATTGATAATATTGTTTTTAATCATTGTGTATTTCAGTGCCAGAGTTCCACTGGACATTGTTGGTGTGTGGATGGTAGGGGAGAGGAGAGAGCAGGAACCAGGACTCCCCCTGGTACAGCACCTGTAGACTGTGACAGACCAGGTGAGACTATTATCACAGCTTGAGACACTTTGAGATATTGATTCAGCCAAGGATTTGTGCATCCATGCGAAATACAACTCAGATTAAAAGAACAATTTGACATTTTGTGAAATATTCTTATTTGCTTTCTTGCTGAGATTTAGATGTGAAGATCAATACCATCCTCAGATATGAGAGTGGTATTGATCTTCTCATCTATCATCTCTCTCTTAGCAAGAATGATTCCTTTAAGACAGTCTTTAGAATAGACAGTGATTACACCTGAGCAAGAGCTTTAGAACAAGAAGGCACTTCTATGAACTTTACATGTACAACTAATAATTTGATCATTAGTTGGGTAGGCAAAATAGCAGTATAAAACATGCAACTGTATTGATTGAAAATCTAAAAAAACAGAAGAAAATCTAATAAGTAACGTCTTTGTGGCAATTAACAATTTAAACTGAAAAAACATCACTTTCTTGTGATTCTTTGCCTCTCTGTGACGCTCTTGCCCTCTCACTCACACAGAGGCCGTGAATTTAGTTCTTTCTATAAATTCAATTTATGAGCATCCAAACATCTGAAGTTGTCATTTCGTGGCTGTTGCCAGGAAACCAAACCAAAACAAGACGGGCTGCCTGACCAGCTGAGTGACAAAACAGTGTTACACCCTGCCTACAGATGCACACACAGACAGAAGCACATGCTTGTGGATTTGTACGTTTGCTCAGCCTAACTTATCTAAACTCACAACTCATCACTACTTTGCCTCATATTCAGCTGCACTCATTCACACCTGGAAGCTCAGTGCGCAGTGCAACCACAGTCTTTTTATTTATTTATTTTTGGGTGGTTACAGCACTGGAGCCTTATTTAGGGATTCCTTGGTTATAGTCCATGATGAGGGAGGCCTTTCCTGCGCATTTTTGGTTTGCGATTCATATCCTCTGGTCAAAGTCAGGAGTTTGAGACAAGAAACATTAATTGTGTGGATGTAAGCCCATAATTTGACCATTTTAGTTGTATTCACAAATTAAATTTAGCAGTTTACGTGATGCAGGCATCAAACGCCCACATTCAATTCTCAAATGTGTGTGCTGGTTGAAGTTACTCTGTATTTATGTGCACCCACATAAGTAATACAACTCATTGCCAGCACAGTAAGTCAGCCTGAGGATTGAAATATCACTGATTTAGTGGACAATCCACATGCCGTCAGAGACACAGGAGGAACTGCTAAATTCAGTTGGTCATGTGGTTAAACAGTAAATAGAAGTAAAACCAAGTGATTCATGAGACTGGGTTGGAGCATGCTAACCTCCTACAATAAATCCTGCTGGAAAAAACTATTACGAGACATCAGTCTTAATTGTTTAGTTAGTCTTTGTCTCTCTTTACCTCTCTGATCTCTCACTATAGAGTTGTTCTCTCCCCCTCCTTTCAGATATTGTCCTAATCTCCTTCTTAGTCTAGAAGCTGTGCTGTCTCACATTAGAAATGTAGAGAGAGAGAGAGAAACACAGAGAGAGGGAGTTCAGTATAAACATTAGTGGAAGCCTAAAGTGGTTTCGGGTTTAGTTTTAAAGCTCTCTTATAAAGTCTGTTATTAATGGGATTTTACAATGTAAACAGTATTGACAAAAGCAAGATGTGTGTATGTGTGTGTGCCTGTTTAAACACAGGGCCTCCCCACACCATTAATCAAGCACTCCACCTATCACTGTGACATAAACACCCTAAGAATATAATTAAATAATGATAAACTACCGCAGAATAGGATCTGAATTGTAATTTTACAACCCCGTGGCATTATATTGAACTTTAAAAATGGTAACAGAGTTGGGTTTGTTTGATTCGTGTCCCCCTCAGTCCCTGTGGCTCCCACCCAGCGCCCTGAGAGTGTGTGTGAGCGCTGGAGGGCCAGTTTGATTGAGCACTATGGTGGAAAACCAGACACACAACAATATGTGCCTCAGTGTGAGCCAGATGGACACTTCAGGTACACACACACACACACACACACACACACACACACACAAACAGTAGTTGAAATTGTTTTGACAAATTACTTGAGAAAGTGAATTGTCTCTCAGTCCAGTCCAGTGTTATGGAGAGACCACTTACTGCTGGTGCGTGGACCAGGACGGGCGGGAGGTTCCTGGTACCCGATCACATGATGTTGTCAAACCTGCATGTGAGTATCTTTTCACCTGCACTACATGTCTGTTTACGTGGTCAAAATCACCTGCGACTGTACCGTTTCGTGCCAGTATTAGTGCCACCAGTCATGGCTGAAACTTTTTAATCCATCCAATCTTGTCCCAGGCCTTCCCTCAGTGGCCCCACCCACTGTGCGCCCATTGCCCCGCCCAGATGTGACCCCTCCGACAAACACTGACATCACACTGCTGTACGCTCAGGGACAGAAAATAGGAGCGTTGCCTCTCAACGGGACCAGACTAGATGCAAACCGGGCCAACACACTGCTGACTCTGCATGTAAGAGAGGAATGGCTTACATACATGTTCTGTCCATTTTTACTGGAATTTATTTTGTTAGTTGGTTCTCTGCACACAGATACTTCTTGTGGTTCTTTGATTATTTAGAAAGATGTATAAAGTTGTTTCTCTACAGTAGCATAGAACAAGACCTTATGCGTTTCAACAACAATGAAGTCCTCTGACTCTTGATGTTTTGATTTTGAACTTCCTGTCTACACCAGAAATGGGAATGTGTTGCATTATGTAGGTTGACATAATCTGCTGCTTGTGAGCACCTTGCACCTGCATTTTAGCAAATATCTCACCAGTTTTACAATTTTTAGAGACTTTCTTTTACAGCAGAACACCGACCGATAGCTACACAGCATTGCTAATTGGATCAGTTCTAGCTACTGCTACAACATAAAGTAAGCTAGTTGAGCTAGTTATAAGATAGTTAACGTTGACAATCTTTGTACCAAAGGTCTTTTTAATCTGATATCTGTGGTGAATGAGGTGGTGTCAGGCTATATGACCTCCTCATAAATGTGGAAGTGTGTTCCCAACTTTAAAAAATGTACAGTAGGCTGTGTGAACCAATCAGGATCCAGACCGTTGAATAGTTGTATTTACTATAGCCAGCATTAGCAACCGGAGGTTAAAAGGCAAAACCAGAAATGGAACAAACAATGAAAGAGGCGAGCCCAATAAGGACAATACTGATGTGGCTGTAATTATGTTAACATATCTTATTATGTGTGTGTATGCTTGTGTTCATGTGTGTGTGTGTGTGTGTGTGTGTCCAGGGTTCCATAGTTGTTGGTATAGCCTATGACTGCAAAGAGAACCGAGTCTATTGGACAGATTTATCTGCAAGAACAATCAACAGAGCTTTGATGGCTCCTGGAGCCGAGCCTGAGATTCTCATTAACACAAGTAAGAACACACACTTCCACTCCTTCATTTCAATACCAAATCTTGTGTGATGTTTTAAATGTATGTTTTCCTGCTCTGTGTAGATCTGATCAGTCCAGAGGGTTTGGCAGTGGACGTCAAACGTAGGTTGATGTTCTGGGTGGACTCAAACCCTGACATGATCGAAAGCGCCAACCTGGACGGCAGTGGGAGACGGACGCTATTTCACACAGACTTGGTCAACCCCCGAGCCATCATAGTGGACTCTTCCACCGGGTAAATCCCTGTGGTCATCCACCAGCATTTTTTGTTTCGTCCTGTTTTAAGTGCAAAAAAAAAAAAAAAAAAACTTACACAAAACTCAAGCCATTCAACTTACAAGACCAAACACTTCTAAAGCCTTGGGACAGTTTAGTCTGGATTTGCAAACATGTACAAATCTCTTCCCTGAGCAAGAAACAAACAAGCGCCCACACACTCTTCACGATCAACTGTAACATCCTGGAGGTGCTCCACTGAGGCAGAATGAGCTACAGCTTTCCCTGCATCCAGAGTGGTTTTATACCGTAAGAGGGCACAGATGGTTTTCAGCCCATTAGCACAACCATGAAATCAAACACATTTAAGTCCTCAGCCAGGCTATGAGTCAACAAGGCCTGCATTGAATTCATGCAGATTATATTTAAAGCCATTTTGCAGAAATTATTCTTGATGGGTCTGGTTTCTAGACTTGAGAGACCTAAACATGACTCCATCAGTATGAGACAGGCGCAGGGAAATCGATGGGATCTGGGTTTTAGGGTGGAGTGTCATATTTTAGACTTTTAGTGCTTTCTGTGACGGTGTTGCACCAAACAGAGCCAAGAAAACTGCACTGGATTTACTGATGCTATTAATCCTGGAAGGTCTCACACACGCGCACGCGCAATGAAAGCATGAGGCCGTCATCGGTCAGCTCTCCAGAAATAACATCTGCTTTTCATCATTGCAACTAATCACATAATCAACAGGTGTGTGTGTGTGTGTGTGTGTGTGGTTGATACAAATGATTAAACATAACAGCATAACCCAAATCATAAAACCTTAAATGTGTGTTTCACATTATTGGTTTGACAGTTTCTGACTGAAGGCCAAGAGTGTGTCTGTGTGTGTGTGTGTATACAGTATATACAGTGGATGTATATATGTGTGTGTGTAGTGTGTGTAGTGTGTGTATGTATGTAGTGTGTGTATATATAATGTGTGTGTTCTGACGAAAAGCCAAGGTAATTACTGCTTCACACAGGTACACTTATGATTCAGCATGTGCTCTGTGATTTCTGATCCTGCACATGTTGCCCATACACACACACACACACACACACACACACACATATAACCACACACAGCGAAGCAGACACACCAAAATTACGTGCACACACACACATTATAAAAGCATGTATGATTCCTCATACACCAACATCTGCTCACCCGTTCATCAAATTGATCAACACACACATAATAACATAAGCCCATGGTGTGTGTGTGTGTGTGTGTGTGTGTGTGTGTGTGTGTGTGTGTGTGTGTAAGCTGATTGCTCATGTGGTGTGTATTACCTGTAGTTCCCAGTGGACTGCCCACATGTACACCATCATCTACAGATGAAAAGCATTGTGGCGTCATACGCAGCCCACACACACTGATAACTGAGTTTAGGCAAACAACAAATTATGATGTGATGCGTCACAAAAACCTGAGAAATACAAAGTTTATTAGTGTATTCCATGTATTCCATATTTGTGTCAGCCAGTGTGGTCCATATTTTCTGATGTACACAGATGAAACATCCGCAAAAAATGCACTGAGAGCTGGGGTCAAAGGCCGCACGTTGCTCAGAGTAACCTGACCGTGACCTCATCAGCATGAGACAGCTGGTCCCTCGAGCCCTGTGTTCTTGTTCCTTTATGTACCCGCTCTTGTGTGTGTGTGGTTTTCCTCTTGTCTCATTATATTTGCCAGATCCCAGCACTCAGTACCAAAACAAGTCCATGCGAAAAACACAGCCAACACAGCTAACTGCCGACGTGGTCCACATAATGCAAATGCAGCCTAGATAAAGTCAAAAGACTGGAGTTTAAGTGTCCCCCGCTCCTGTTTCTCTCTCCGTAGTACTCTGTATTGGACAGATTGGAACCGAGAGGCTCCTAAGATCGAGAGGTCGTCAGTGGACGGGCAGAACCGCAGGGTGGTGGTGTCTGATGGGATTGGTTTGCCAAACGCTCTCACGTATGACTCTTCTTCGGGACAAGTCTGCTGGGCCGATGCAGGTACACACTTTCCTCCTACCACTGTGACCACTGGTCAACTGCTTCTGCCACTGTTACTAGCACAGCTGCTCAAGAGAGGCATTTCCACTGGGGATGGGCTGATGTGTCCCCCTCACTTTTCAAAGACCTAGTTTTGGAAGATCTGCAGGCAAGACGCAGGGCTAAAAAAGTACTGTCTACAAAGAACAGTGCTCTTTGTAGTAAAGACAACTTGATCTATTATAAAGTATCAGGTCTCTACCAAGCAAACTAAACGTGCTTATATGTAGAGTTCGTGTATAACAAATGTTAAAAAATAGGTTATGTTACTATGGAAGGGACAATAACCAATTTCATAACAATTTGTCATTTGCTAGATTGATCTACGATATAGCATTGCCTTTTTTAGTACTAATGTTAATACAACAACTACAATTACTATGTATACACCTATTTTATACTGCTACTAGCACTGCTTTTGCTGGTGCCGCAATTAATACTATTACTACTATTATTACCAGTGGCGGAATGTAACTAAGTACATTTTACATTAATTACTTTATACTTCTACTCCAATACATTTCAGAGGGAAATAATGTATTTTTCACTCCACTACATTTATCTGACAGCTATAGTTACTAGTTACTGTACAGATGAAGATTTCATATACAAAACATATGATGATCTTATAAAATATGATGCATTGTTATAAACAACCCAACAGATCTATAAAATAGTGTAAATTAGCTCCACCTAAACAAACTACAGACAATGCAGTTTACATATGAATGCATCGGTAATAATGAATGCAATAATATAATATATAAAAATGTACAGACAGAGGCCATTCTGCTGCATGATAATAATGATCCACCTTCTTCTTCAGGTACAAAGCGGTTAGAGTGTGTATCCCCGGATGGTTCAGGTCGAAGAGTGATCCACCCCAGCCTCTACTACCCATTCAGCATGGTCTACTACAGGAACCACTTCTACTACACTGACTGGAGGAGGTAGCCATCTTTATTCATCTTTGTGTCTAGTTTTTTTTTTTTTACTACAATCTGGCATTTTGCAGCACTGTAGTCTGTATTCATTACTGATCACTAATCGATGAGCCGATCAGTATGAAGCCCTGCTGCTGCCCCCATCCTCAGTGCCTCTCTTTGTGTCTGCTGCCCCGTAGGGATGGAGTGATTGCAGTGAGCAAAGACAGCAGTCAGTTCACTGATGAATACCTGCCTGAGCAGCGCTCTCACCTGTACGGCATCGCCATAGCAACCAACCACTGTCTATCAGGTGAGATACAGTATGTGTAGTACTTAGTAAATATTTGAATGAACGCTAAACATGGTTTGATGTATTATTGATTTAATGTGGTTGCCTTGCTGTTTCTTACACACACACACACACACACACACACACAAAACACCTTTAAAGTACAAAGCAGCCCTCTAAACACAGGATAATCCCTAAAGTAGCACCTTGGCAGATGGCACATCTGCAGAGAGTGTAAAATCTGGTCTTGATAGAAGAGTTTGTGCGTCTGACTCTGGAAATGGTCAGAATGATGGCTGTCACCAGTGTGTGTGTTGCTGTAAACGTCACGTCTGCGCGTTCCCTAAAGCCTCGGACTAAATAACAGCTGCCTGCTTCAAAGACGTCTGTGTGGTGTAATTCTGACCATGATGACAGCTCTAAAACACACTTGTTAAGGGTTTGGGAGCCGCTTGGTATGAGGCTTAAAAGCTGTCATTTTTACATGAACAATGAACACATGCTCTTTACGGAGATGATTCTCAGTCACCACAAGTGTAGGGCTGCGTTCACGATGGAGGGTGTGTGTGTTCTGTCATTAGGCCACTGCAGCACTTAAGCTTTCATCGTCTCACATTTGGAGTCACACAGGAAGAGAAAATCAGACCTTTAACTCTTCATTTCAACCTGCAGCTATAAATGTAGAGAAAAAATGAGATTTGTACTGACACTAGAAATTTAATACATATACACATGTCAAAGTAAAAAAAAAAGCTATTTTGTCTTCTAAATGTCTGATTTCTGTGTCTCAGGGAACCACTAACGATGGACTGGCAGCCGTGGGATCTTTTGGTGCTAAAGTTCTGGGGCGACTCCTGATCAGAGGGCAGGGCCACCCTAAAGTGCCCTCTCCAGAGTCCCTCAGAAGAAAGGACACTCAGTAGGGAGCGAGATGTCTTCCTGTTGCCAGATTGACCAGTCAGAACCAATTTACAAGTCCTCCACTCACCCTGACCCCAACCCCATTATCTCACCTTAAAGATATAACCCCAAAATAAATGTTTTGTAAATTTGTTTTATACCTCATTTTTACTTTGTTTTTTTCTACTGTATTTTTGTACACGAGTTGTTTTTTGTTTTTCTATCAATTAAAGCTACCGAATAATGAAATCAGATTTTAAAATGTGTGTGAGTGTAGGTTTTCTGTTCTTTAAAGCCAAAGAAGAATGAAATTAAAACAGTTTGAGCCAAAATTCTGTTGAGAAACTGAGCTTCAGATTTCTTTTTGGTCAGTGGCTTTTCAATTTAGTCTAATTATTTAGCATTCAGAGTGGATTCCGGACAGAAATAAAAACAGGTACATTGAATAGTTAAATGTTTTGGGAAATTTAATTAACTTTCTTGCCGGGAGTTAGATAAGAAGATTGAAACCACTCATGTCTGTACGTTAAATATGAAGCTACAGCCAGGCGACGGTTAGCTTAGTAGCATAAAGACTGGAAACAGGGAAACATCTAGCCTGGCTCTGTCCAAAGGTACCAGCACCTCTAAAGCGCACTAATTAACAAGTTATATCTTGTTTAATCCATACAAACAATTTGTGGTTTTAAGGGAAGTTACTGGCTATTTTTTGGTATGTAACCAGGCTGGCTGTTTCCCCATGCTGTCACACTATATGCTAGGCTAATGTCTCATTTCCTGGCCCTAGCTTAATATTTAGCATAAAGATATGAGAGTGGCATCAGTCTTCTCATCTAACTCTCGGCAGAAAAGCAAATGAATATGTTTCCCAATATGTTGAACTATGACAACTGAAGAAAAACTGATTTACAATTTAAGTGGAAGTTAAAGGCCTTGTATTCCTGATTATTCATTTCCTGATTAGAAATGGAATACTCAGAAACCTGTATATTTATTTTTTTCAAATTCCATACAATATAAGTGGAAAATCATTGCCATTGTTGAGTGGCTGAAATAGGTTTTGTAATTAGATTACTGTAATCTGATTATTTGTAATCTTATTTCCCTCAGCCCTGTGTGCCACGCTCAGCGACTACAGTCCTGCCATATTTCTCTGCACGACTAATCTGTATTTCACGCGATGAAATGTTACGTTCTTTTTTGCCAAGTATTTTTTACTACTACTACTTTTCAAATCTTTATCTTTTTATAAGATGTGATATTTATAACAATAAAATGTGATTTGGTACTTGACAGGCTTTTTGGAGATTATTGTGTTCACATCCAAACTCTGATGCTCCTTTTAACGGAGGAAAATGATCACCAAAGCACCACCACACAAGAAGCACAAGAGCCAAACTCTGTTGGGCTGTATTTATATATTTTCCCCACACAGAGTAAACCACTTCGAGATTACCTTTTCTTTTTTTCTTTTTTTTCCCATTTTCTCTGGAAATGAAAGATACAAATATAACTGAGTTTGAATATTTCAGAAGCTTCTCTGGCTTCTATTGAGGGAGAGATAGTGGCAGCCAGAAGATGATCAGAAGGTTCAACCTCAGTCTCTGAAGAATGAATGACATGACATATTTACGGAAATGAGTACCTTCAATAATAACTTAAATTACTGTAAGGTGCCTTTTAGCATCAACTTAACCATGCCGCAGTAGAAAAATGAAAGACAGCATCTGAAAATTTGGCATTTGCTCAACTTCTCTCCAAATTGCCAACAGTCTGATCTCATGCAACGGAAAAAAATACAAACTCTTCATGTCCGACTCAAACGAAGGAATCTCAAAATCAAATTAAAACTCCCGTGGTTCAGTCCCTCCCTTCCTTCCTCCAGCGTCCCTCTTCATCCTCACTCTCATCTGCCGACCTTGCCCAGCCTGTGGTCTGTCTTGGGGTCGGCTATGATGGCCTGAACAGCAACGATGGCCTCGTTGATCTTGGTCTGGAGCTCCCTCAGCTCCTCGATGTGCAGCAGGCGCAGGATCTGGGCCGCTTCGTTCAGAGTCGCGTCTGAGAAGAAATTGATTTTACTTTCCCATACATGATTTAAGTTTTACTGGACACACAGGACTGCCTGTCTGAGTGTGACTGTCTGTAAAGACACCGATATCACTTATACCAACTGTTCACAGCCACTGGGGTCGGGGCCCCCCAAGTGGTTCCAATATAAATATGAGAAGTCACAAAATGATTAAGTGTTTCCTCTAAATGTTCTTCAAATGAGCCAAAACTGAGAGGGAAAAATCACTGCTCACATCCTATAACATAACCTGTGGTGACAGTTCACAAGTAGATGTTGCTTCATTTTAAAAGGGCTCACAATCCAAAAAGGGCAGGGACCACTGACTTACACCTTCAACATCTATTTGCCCCTCCTGTACTTCTTACATCACAAAAGCAGCGCTCACCTCCAGTGTCGAAACCCAAGATGTGCTTGTCTAAAGCTACTGGAATACCCTGGGAAACACAGACATATACATATGAGACACATTACATGCTACATGACTGGGACTGCAGTCCGACCAAAGAGACGTCATCATCCTGGGTGACATGAATATCAAAATCTAGACTATGAAAACCACAGAACCCAAGACTTTCATTTAAACCACTCAATTAAAGGGATTTTACACATAAAGTTCAGTTTACTCATGAGTCCGTGAAAACGGTTATATAATGTCTTCAGTGTATGGTCAGTTTACCTCTTTATTCTTGCTGGCTTTAGTGATGGCTTCTGGAGAAAGTCTCTCCTGGATCAGAATCCGAATGGCCTGGCAGGAGTACATGAAAACAAACTGATTCATGTGCAGGGTTCGCACAGCTTTTTAAGAGTAAAATTCAAGCACTTTCAATGTACCCAAACCAAACATTTCCAGACTCTCGTAGCCTTTATCATCACAAAAAATAAAGTTTACAGAATTCCTTTATACCCACAGCAATCAATGTATATTGTCACTGTTTATTTTACCAGCTGTTCATATTAACTTTGATTGTATGTTTTGATTGGTTTCTATTAAATAAGTATATAGTGATAGTAAAAACAGAAATCTAAATGCAAAGAGAAATAGCGCGTGAGCACACTCCCACCTTGAGCATAACCAGGTAGTCATCATGCCGTTGGATCTTGAGGATGTTGGCCAGAGCCGTCACTCCTGCTTTGAAATCTGGAGAACTGCCTGCGAAAAAAACACATGACGACTCCACCTTTCACCTGGAACAACGACACGAAGAGTGCAAGGGGACGCAGGCCGAGAGAGGAGCGGGGAAGTGTTTCTACTTACTGTCGAGGTTGACGAGGGGGTCCACTGGTTTGTCGCTGTTGCTGGAGGCTGCCAGCGGCTCACAGTTCTTGTACTTCTCCACTGAGGAGAGACACATGAAACACACCCAAGATAGGACACTTACATACATTAACCTAGCCTAGCCTAGCAGCAGAGTGTGTAAGTAACAGTGGAGACGCATGACATGACTTTTAAGGGGATTACAGCAATGGCTTGATATCATTCTTAAAATGGGAGTCAGTGCCAGTCTGTGGCATCGTACAGAGAATATATTAGAGTGTCATGTGAGGAATGTAAAGACCATTTTAAACATATTTTGACTGAATTTGTTTCTGTAAAAGAATAACTTGTCTGTGCAGCAAAAGGGGGGCTGTTGAGCTGGCATCTTTAGAAAACAGTATTCCTTTTATAATGCCTCCATCTACTGGTCATCATCAGTATTACAGCATAGTAGTAAGTCAGACATATTGTTGGTCACTGTAGCCGGAGTTATCCTTTGAGACTTTTCACTTCTCAAACAGCGTTGCAATTACGTTAAAAGACGTACTGCCATCTTACCATTGTCTCCGTATTCATATCGTACAGCCAGGCCCAGTAACCAGTCTAAAGCCTCCTGCCTCTCCTGAACTCCAAACGGACAGCTCACGTCCTGCAGGTACTGCACACAGGAAAAGGACGCTCAGACACATATCATGCATAGAAGAAAGCACAGTACAGTCCTCTGGTAGCAGGCCAAATTCCTATTCATAAATACCATTCACGTCAGCTTTATTCGTGACATTTAAACTGGCAGTGCGGCGGTGAGCTCACCTTTCGGTAGGCTTGGGGCCAGTCTGAGCTAGGGATGTTCCTCAAGTTTCCTCTGTCCTCTATCTTGTAATGTCGGATCTTCTGGTCCTCCAGCCACACGATGCAGTTCCTGAACTGTGTCTCATCTGAGCAGAGGGGAGATACTTTAAAGTCTTCTTTGTAGGAATAAGATAAGAGGCTGCAGAGTAACAAGTTACTTCTCAAAATCCTCACATTTGCGTCTGTTAGCTAGCATTTTAATGCACCGCTTTCAAAGTGGTAAATTGATATTTACAGTGTGGTGTATGAACAGGTTTATCACCCAAAAAGCACCATGAAACTACTATTTTATTAGTTGAGTTTGGCATGTCGTTCTCTAGTGACAGGACCTGCGTAGACGTTAGCCGGCTCCGCGAACCAAATTCAAGAACTCCATGGCGAGTTTTTTTCTTACCTGTGCAGTCAAATGCATTGGGGTTGTGATAATCTATCGCTGTCAGTTTTCTCCGAAACATTTCAACGTATGTTTTGTGTGTAAATAACTGCTTTCGTTAGCTAACAGTTGGCTTACTTGGTTGTTTCTCTGCTAGCTGTTAGTGTGTAGTTGTATTACGCATGCGCCACCGGACGGGCAGCCTACAACTTCCTGTTATATCAAAATAAAATTCTCCTTACTGACCACCACCACACTACATACATCAATTACTCAACAGTATAGCGTTGCCACATTTTTGAGACCTTGCATGTCCCACTTCCATTTTGATTTTATGCACTGGTGTTTTTTTTTGGCTTCCAGTCCTCAAAAACCAACGTTTCATGTTGAACTATTTCTTAGACGCAACATTCCTGCAGTTCTGAGTAGCATTTCATTTCAGTATCAGGAAATCGACCACAATTGAAGGTACTGATGATACTTTAAATGATTTCAACTATTTTACAACTTACAAGATTCCCAGAGCAGTTACAATTTACTGCATTAGTAGTTTACACAAACTTCAAAATCTGAAACAGCATCTGGCTGTAAATCTGACAAAATTGGGGGGGGGTTCCACAATACAAATGCTGTTTAAAGCATTTAATAATAGTTCATTAATTAAGATTCAATTCCTAACACCATCTCACAGTTTGTTAGACAGAAAGGGACGGAAAGAAGGAAACTTTGGAAAAAATGACAACTTTATTACACATCAATTTTTATAAAATGAGGCAAAAACCATCCAAAAAAATAAACAAAAAACAAGCAATGGTTGATGTGTGTTGGTTAATGTATGCATGTTGGTGTGTGTAGATTCAGAAGGGCCTCATGCGTGTGCTAAGGGGTGGGGCTCTGTTGGGTGGCGTGATAGCTATGTCCAGATAGTCTCCAATCTGGAAGCGCTGAGACTGCAACGTCATGGAGTCATCTGTGCCCTTCCTGCCGGATACCGTGTTGCCGATATCTTTCAACCTGAAAGGTGGCGGGGGGAGACAGTACATGGTTCAATATACAGTGCACAGAAATTCACCAGATGATACACTAAGTGTCCTGCTCCATAAATCCAACTAGCGCTGTTGTAGCATCATACCAACCTGTACACTTTCCCTCTAGGATCGGGGTAGACGATGGAAAAGCTGAAGTGGGTCCCCTTTTTCCTGGCCTCTGGATACACTTCCTTCACCAGGCTGGTCAGCTCCTTCAGAGTAGCATCCATCCTGAAAAACACATACAGCATCAAAGACCTGCTCCAGTGCCTAAACCTACATTCACATCAAATAGTATCTCAAAAAGGTGCTTTTGTTGACTCATAAACTCAAATTAAAACATTGGCAAATGCTTGCTTGACACACACATCTCACCATGTGTATATCTGCAGTTCGCTGGAGGGAACGTTGCCACGGGCAAATTCATCTACTCGGTGGTGTCGGCCACTGTTGGTGGTGAACACTCTCAGCAGAAGGGGGCAGGTCTGCAGCAAAAATAAGCATCAAAACACAAGGTATAAAGAAAAACTAAAGTATGCAGAATTGCCAGCTGCTCAACACAATATAGAAACGTAATCTAACAAATCTGATTACAGAAAATATGTTTTTTTTTTATTGTAATACATTGGTTCCTTCAAATAATCTAATTTCATAGCACTAAAACGATAGAGATAAATAGGACAATAAAATGCATGAACCCCTGGATATGAACCCATTGCACACAGTCATGGAAACTGATACAAACAGGGATCACGTGTATTTTGAAAGTTTTATTTTGAAAGTTTGCCCTGGAAGATATGGAACGCTCTTGCGTTAAGCATGATGGTGGTGGAAGTTCACTGCCCTTTAGCGGTCAAGTCGAGTAACTACAACTCGACATTTTAGAGCCAATATTCAGTAGCGTTGGATATTAACGCTTCTGTTATTATCCTTAGAGGAGATTAAACTGATTAATGGCCACGATGGTGCTAATACAAACAATATCTGCATGCTTCGTTAATACTTTGTCCACCCCAAATCAGTGACGGTGGAATATTACAAACACCTGTGGAAAGTGCCCCAAGTCGTCTCAATTCCCACCGAAGTGTGTCCTGAGAGTCGCCAGTGTACTGTAATTTTACGGTATGTTGGGTGCAAAACACAAACGCAAGGAATTTTGTGAAGGTTGAGTCAAACGTTGTTATCAAAGTCTCAAGTTAAGCAATGTAAACTACAAAATGTCTATCGGTTGGTTGATGACGAATAGATATTTATGATTAGCTAGCACACTAGCTCGCTGCAGGCGCTACTATTATTCAATTTCCTTTTATTTACTCAAACTGGTTATACAGAACACCACGTAGCTTAAAAATAATGCATGGACGCTTATCTACCTATGTTCTAATGTCTTGGAGTTTGTCCTGAACATAAACCAACAAGCCCCCGAACTGTTAGCATCGGAGGCTAGCAGAACCAGGTTAGCTTGCGCTAGAGCTCATAGGGCAAACAAGCTAAACCAGGCTCTGAAATAAAATCCCGGTCTCTACCTTTTCTCGGTCAATGGGCTTCTCTGGTTCCTTCTTGATTTCTTCCTGTGTGATCCGCGATTCAAGGGCCATTGTTATTTTTCACCGATATATTAATGCACTTCGGTAGCGGCTTCTACCACCTTGCTTGAATATTTTATATCGTAGCTGCAGCAACGAACGGGACCGTTTCCTTTTCCTTTTCTTCTTCTTCTTTGGTCTTACTGGCGGACTATAAACCAACGGTAAAGGTGCATGTCGCCACCTACTGTACCGGAGTGTGTTATACCAAGAACAAAAACTAACAAACAAAAAATCTTTGTAAAAAAGTTATATTCTGTATTCTGGAGTTATATTCTTTTAGCTGACTTTTCAGCTTTTAGTAACCAATAACTTTACTGCTCCCTACTGTTTCGGAGTGAGTAGCCCATCTATGCATCGTTTTGGACATAGCACAGCAACTGACTTACCAGTTGATAACAAATAAAAATGATGTATCATTTGATCCATAGCTTTTTTGTTGTTGTTGTTGCATAGGACATATATTATCCCACATTGATCAATATAACTCAGGTAACTATAACTATTATTTCTGTATTCCGTGTGCTTCAATGAGTGGCAGGGATGCAGTGAGGCAAATTCCTCAAAACAATCCACTCCTCATACATTTCTCATTGATTGTGCTCAAGTTTACAGATCTATTAAGGTCTGATGATTAAACATGCAAGGTGTGTGGCCATACAAGACTCGTGTGTCTTATTTTTTATTGCTTTATTTTACTGTAGAAGGGCAATAACTTTGACATGATGAAGTTTTTGCTTTATGCAAAAAAATTATTTTTGTTTGCATAAAAAAGCTACTGAAGATCAACATGTTTCGTTTTTGATGTTATTGTATAATGTCCTGATGGACTGGACTTTACTGGAAAAATTCTGGTGCTTTTTAATCTATTCATTTTTAGTACCGTATCCTTTTTAAACCATCTGCCTTGTTAATATGGTATAGTATCACAGCATCATCACATGTCTGCAAAGTGCAGTGCAGAAACATGACAGCCATGAGAAGTTACTGCAAAGCGCCAAAAGAAATCTGAATCTTGCAGAGAACCTATTCAGTGTAACTGAAGGGAAAATAAAATTCTGATCATTAATAATAATTAATAATTCTGATTAGGATGTCTTGCCGTGCATGTACAGACTTGTATACAGTAGAGTGGCTGATCCAGGATCAGTCAGCCAAAGTCCACCTACAGTACTGAGACTTGCTATTCAGTCACATGCTGCTCTCCCCCTCACTCATTACAGTGTGTGTGTGTGTGTGTGTGTGTGTGTGTGTGTGTGTGTGTGTGTGTGTAGTTTTCTGGCTAACATATATGTGAGTGTTGTACAGTGTGTGTGTTTGTACAGTGTGTGGTTGTGTGTGTATCCTGACACTGGCTCCCTCTGTTCTCCTGCTGGCTAGTTGGTCAGGAGCTACTCTAACAATCAGCTCTATTTTACCTCTCTCTCGCCTTCTCCCTACTCATTCACTTTGTGTGATCCCCCCCACCACCACCACCACACCACCACCACCTCTCATCAGAATGGATGGCATGGACCTGCTCGAAACAATCCGCCCGCCTTTCTCCTTCTGTTTTTCTTTTTTTATTTAGCCCTGTCCTGACTGAACGATCAAACAGTGGCTCTTTGAGTCTGGCCCTGACATCGATATCCATTCATTGATATGCATCAAGAATAAGTGTCGCTGTTATTCCCCTAATGACTCCATTAGAATCACTGACGCCCTCTCTGTCTCAACCCAGGATGTTTTCTTGCCCTTCGAGATCATTGCTGCTCATTTTGCAGGGTCATGTTATATGCAGTTTACCACCAACAATTCTTGCTTCATTATTTCTTCAATAATGGTGCACCGATTTCTACACATTTTTACATCCCAACCTATCCTAACATAGCTCAAGCAGAATATGCAGAGTATGTTACAGCTTCTTCACAAGCTTTCAATTCAGTTTTGTAAGCGTAAACCGAGGAAGTTGCTTTTGCTCCCACACTTCAACAAACAGTGGGAAAAGCACATCGGCCACAGTCATTAGCAGCACACAGAGCTGCACTGTCCTGCAGGCTGACTGCTGCCAAGTGACACTTTGGCTCTGAAAAGTCACTCTGACTCTATACCTGTGTCCTGTTACAGTCAGGGATCACACACAAACACACACACACACACACCTTTGCAATACAATGCAACTTTGTTCTTTCGACCCTCTGACTTCCACACTGCACGGGCACCCTGTAAGAACAATAGATCGTGACCATTTTATGACCGACATTGCCACCCCTTGAGCCACACGGCTAGCGTGGCTACAATCTGGAGGTGTGATGTTTAAAAGAAGTGGGCATTTAGGAGAAAGGGAAGGTCTAATAAAAGACGTGCAGTATGGAAACTGTAGAATCAAGTGTTTTTAGAGCAGAGCTTGACCCATTCCACGGACTAAAAATCAGGATATC
This sequence comes from Maccullochella peelii, assembly GCA_002120245.1. NCBI lineage: Eukaryota > Metazoa > Chordata > Actinopteri > Centrarchiformes > Percichthyidae > Maccullochella > Maccullochella peelii. The sequence goes on from LKNJ01000659.1 coordinate 63,962, forward strand.
TTGGACTCTGATGCTTTGGTTTTGACCATTATTTCTTTTCATGATTTTTCACCATTCACTGAAATTCTCAAAAAACCTATTCCATGAGCAATAAAGTCACATTTTTCCTTTAGTATTATTTCCATGTCTATTTCTGTCATATTAATGTGGCCTCTTGCCACCGTGGGGTTTTATTTTGAAAGTCCTCACAGGAAGTCATCTCATGTTGTTCTGTCTGATTTGACACTGGAGACGCATCTTTTATTTCATGCAAAGGAAGCAGGCGCTGCAGATTTGTGTTTTGTTCAGTATATCAGACCCAAACTCCATTCCATTTTATTTCATTTGAATCATGCCAGTACTGGTGTGACAGGAAGCAGTTTGTTTGTTTCCGCGCTGGAAAGGACCATGTGGAATATTTTCCCGCAAACAACCTGACTCTCCAGACACAAGGTGAGAAAAGTACTTAATCTGTTTGACTTGAAAAAAATGACATTGCCTAAAGACCAAATCACTTCAGAGAAAAAAAGCATTTTATTATCAGAATTGTTTTTTTTGGTCATTTTTATTCATTCTGTCATTCTATAAACAATTGCCCTTAATGGATATATCATGCATATCATAGATATCATATCAGTACAATACATATCATTTATATAACCAGTGATTCAATAAATCGATCAATCATTGAATGAATGGGGAGGCCCACTGAAGACTGTAGTAGTGTGGGTTTCTACACTGTGTTCAGTGTGTTTTTAGTTGAGTGGGCTTAGTTCAGTACAGTCCAGAGTGGGCAGAGAGGTTCATCAGTTCACATGAATGTTGGCGCTGGGCCTTCTCTCCTCCTCCTCTCAGTTTCATTCCTTTTCATCCTCTTCTTCTTTCAAACTTCTCTTTTGTTTCATCGCCTGTCTCTGCTTTCATCTTTTGCCACTGCCTTCCTTCTGAATTTCCATTTGCGTTGCTGTCAGATGTGCGGTTCAAAGGAACCAGCCAAACCTCAATCCAAAAGAGAAAAAAGTAACTTTTATACTGGCAACTAGTATCATATAATTATATTCTTCTTCTCATGTTTCTGTCCCCAGGATGTCTTGGCCTGCTCTGTACGCTCAGTTAGTCGGGGCAAACCGTCACTCCACCAGCCTGGGTAAAGTCTGGCTCTCGGTGCTGTTTATTTTCCGTGTCATGGTGCTGGTTGTTGCTGCTGAGAGCGTCTGGGGGGACGAGCAGTCTGACTTCACCTGTAATACACTACAGGTGGGGCACCCAGCTAGGGATATAATTATGTAAATAATGATGTATCCACGTTCATGTCTTGTCACCTTGGCATGTGGTATGTGGGATGTTATGTCGTCAAGACGCCATTTACCTGTGTGTTAATACAACATCTCATAAGCAGTACATTGTAGTAACCTCAGGCACTGACTCCATCTATATAGAAGTGGATCCATTAGATTTTGAAACACCACTCTGCATATATTTAAATATTAATAAAATAAATCTTAAACTACTGTCACTACTTAATGGTTTTTGATAGCACTAATTAGCTCACAGTTCTTACAGAAATGAAGTGCTAATTGATGTATTAAAGAGAGACTATGTCACTTTTGAAAGATTAAATTATATAACCTTCCTCTTATAAACAAAAAGCTGAATTCATAAGCAATAAAACTCACCCTGCTACAATTCAATACAATCAGGGGGATTTGCTGCTGCAGACTTACTTGGTCTGGTACGACCAGTAGCTAATGGTAGCTACTAGCAAACTTTAGCTAGATATTGGCTGTGTAACTGGCATTACTGAGTCAGTTCACTGACTTTATGACTCTTCCCTACTTGTGCTACTGCTACACTACGTTTTAGCTCATTCACATCACCTATTGAGGACATCTTTAAAGCAACTCACTCAAGAGAATCTTGCGAAATGAAAGCAAATTCTATATATCGTTAGCCTGTAATTACCAGTTGTGGCTACAGTGACCGCTGTTCAGCAAAAGTTACATCGGCTTGCTTTAAGTAATCAGTAATATAATTATCATAACTGATACTTTCATACAACAGTGTGTAAATGGAAATATTTAAGATTCAGCTGACTAGCTCTTAACACAACTACTAGTTTTAACACAACTCTTTATTTACTGTAGCTAGCTACAATGTAGCTACTGAAGCTACATTATAAAACTTACATTTATACAGAAATGATTGTCATTAATATAATATGTTTTTAACAGCAGTGTTCTTGACCTTGATAAATTCTTTTTTATACATTTAATACATGTTTCACTGTTGACAAAAACTACAGGGATGACAGTGGTAGGGATGGGATCGAAAAGATGTTGTTAGTATAGGGAGGTCTGAGCATTAACAGAGGGATATACTGTAGGTATCCTGACCCAGAGTATCCCTAGTGGCTCCACAGCGTAATACATCCATACTCCAGAGCTCTGTAGCTCACCTTTGACCTCTGACCTCACTGGAACAGGCAGAATACAATAGAGTTTCTATACAAGGATATGTAAAGCAGCTAAACTGGTATATTTTCATTGTTGCAACAATCTGTGTGTCTGTCTCTGTTTTTCAGCCTGGCTGTGAAAATGTCTGCTATGATCAGTTCTTCCCCGTCTCCCACATCCGTCTCTGGTGTCTTCAGCTTGTCTTTGTCTCCACACCAACGCTCCTGGTTGCAATGTATGTGGCCTATCGGAACCATAGCGATAAGAAGAGGCTCCTACAGGTGTGTGTACTGTTTAATTTGTCTGCCATCCTGGTGGGAGAGAAGCCTACTGTTTCATATAATGTTATGTCATGTGACGTAATGCCATCATATGTCTTGTCTTGTCCTGTCATGTCTTATCATATGATGTCTTTTCTGGTTTTGTCATGTAATGTCTTGTCTTGTCTCTTGTTGTCTTGTCTTATCTTAACATGTCATGTCATGTTTTGTCTTGTCATGTCTTTTCTGGTCCTGTCTTTTAATTATGTAATGTCATGGGATGTCTTATCTTGTTTTGTCTTGTCATTTCTTGCCTTTTCTCTTTTATCTTGTCATGCCAGGTCTTGTTTTATCCTGCCATGTCTTGTCATGTTGTGCCTTGTCTTGCTTTATCTTGTCATGCCTTGTCATGTCATGTCATGTGTTGCTTTATGTCTTCATGCTTTATGTCTTTTCTGGCCATGTCTCATCTTGTTTTATCTTGTTGTGTCATCATGGCATGATTTGACACTGACTCACGTCTTGTCTTGTTTTGTCTTGTCCTGTCATGTTATGTGTTTTCTGGTTCTGTCTTGTTTTATTCAGTCTTGTTATGTCATGGCATGTCTTGCTTTATATAGTAAAGTCATGTAATGCCTTGCTTTATCTTGTCATGCCATGCCATGTCATGTTATGTCAAGTCTTTTCTGGTTGTGTCTTGTCTTCTTTTATCTTGTCATCTCATGTTATATCATCCTGTGCAACAGGGTTCTGGTAGAGCTGGTTTCCTCAGCAACAAAGGCCAGGAGGAAGAACTGGAGACTCTGAAGAGACGGAGACTCCCAGTAGCCGGCGCCCTCTGGTGGACGTACGCCTGCAGCCTGGTGTTCAGGCTGCTGTTTGAAGGAGGCTTCATGTAAGATCTGCGATTTTGATTTTCTGCCAGTCTGCCATATTGCTGGTTTGGTATAATCATACCACTTGGCCCATCTCCATACAGTATGCGCCTTCTCTCCAGGTATGCCCTGTACGTGGTATACGATGGTTTCCAGATGCCGCGGCTGGTGCAGTGTGACCAGTGGCCGTGTCCTAACCTGGTGGACTGTTTCATCTCACGCCCCACCGAGAAAACCATCTTCACCGTTTTCATGGCCACTGCCTCTTCCATCTGCATGGTCCTTAACATGGCTGAACTTGCCTATCTTGTCGCCAAGGCTGTCACTAGGTAGAAGTATTAATCATTCAGTCAGGTGATTAATCAACTGATTAATTTATTCATTATTCCGTCAATTATCACTTTTAGAAATATTAAAATTACAAGTTGTATATTCCACATGTGTTTGAGTCTCTGATCAGCTCATACAACATAAATATGAAAAAAAAAAGTCCTTCATCCTTCATCTGGGTTATCAAAAATGCTCAAAATCCTCAAGTCCACGTATACCTTCTTCTTTTTTCAGGAGTCTCTGTGGACAGAAGGAGAGGACAACAGGAGGCAAATCCAGCAGAGAGAGGATGCAGAATAAGACAAACCAGAAGTTACTTGTCTCAACCTGAGGAAGCAGCAGCAAGGTGGATGATGCACGCAGAAGAAAGACTTTCCAAAGACTTGAAACACTTTAAAGCTGCATAATTACATGTGGCAAACATGTGAATGACCCAAAACATATGTAAATACAATTCAAAAAGTGAACATTTTCTATGATACCTGAGATGTTGAAATATTACATCCAAGGGGTGGAGAGGATGGAATCAGTGTCAACAACTCTAAAAACTGTATTTTTACATGATGTTGTTTGAAATTGTATGTCAATACTTAGTTTTTGATTATAACTTTTGTATATTCTAATGCAACGGCAAAAATAGGCCAAGATAGACAGTGTATAACAATGATGAGTAGGATCTCGAGCCATCACGTCATCTATTGGGCAACAAAAAAATAACATGAGGACAGAAATGTGAGGACTCACTAGCTACACACATACAGTACAGTACTACACACACACACACACACACACAGAGAAGTTGTCTGTATTTTTCATGGATTCATTGAATATAAATGCACTCACCATTTCTTACTTTATGTCCACAAATAAAGTTTCATCTTATCTTAATTTTGAGTTAGTCTGATAGTTTCAGTTAATAATTATATGATACTAATAATGCTGTTGTCTGGGACTATTTGTTGCATATAATTTGGTGGTACAATATCAAACAAACACTTGCACCCCACAGAAAAAGCATACAATCAGACCCATACAATACATTAAACCATGTGATTCTATTCACAACTCATATTTAACCTATTTAAAATTTATGAACTTATGAAAATGAACTTAAATTTCAACAGGTGCACATTTTTGATCAACTAAATGAAAATAATCAAGTGATGTGTAAAATGTCCAACTTTGTACTTTGGCAGTGAGGCATGAATTAAGTTTTCAAAGTATTTTATTACCCTAACAGTAGACTGCACACTACTGAAATCTACAAATAAATAAAAAACAAACATTAATAAGCAATAAGCCCCTGCTCATCATCAGATTAATTTTGATTGCACAGTATAACAAATTGTTAAACTACATTAGAAGATTTATGCTATGCGGACTTTGATGACTTAAAACAACAATATGGTTTATCTACACCTCAGTTCTGCAGATATCTTCAACTACATCATACATTTTTGGCACATAGGCTACATATGTTGCATATTTCCAGGACAATTCTACATCAGATGCCAGGCTACTGCTAAATACCAGGCTACTTCCGTGACTACAATAACTAGGCTATATAGAACAACAACTAGCCTTCTAATATTATTGCTAATACAATATAGCCTACAACTATAGCAGTAATAATAACCATGCTAATTTTTTAAATAAAAAACAGGCCTTCTCAGCGAAAATCTACCTTAAAATAGTTTTAAATCTGGCTTGTCAGTGATGTGGTGGAATCCTCTGCCCCCTGCCCCTACCTACACATTCACACACGCACGCGCGCATACAAGCACGTACCCCCCCCAACACCCCCCTCGTGCGTCCCATGCACGGGAACACCAATGTGTGACAGTGGCGGATGGCCTTGGCCACGCGGGACGCAGCCGCTGCGCTTCGCCTTCGCGGGACAGGTTCCACACGCGCCCTTTTTTAGACTAGACTAGCCTGTCGTCTTTTTTTTTTTTACTCTCTCTCTCTCTCTCTGTAACTCTCTGTAATTCTCTCTGTGCGTCTCTCTCCCTCCCCCTCCTCTCCCACTAATCTCACCTACTCCTCGTTTGGTCGCCTCGAGCCCACCCGTGGGAGTAAAAGAAAGAAGAAGAAGGAAAGAAGTGAGAGAAGAAGCGCGCTGCCGGGAGGGAGACGTGTTTCAGAGGAGAGCGGTAAGCAGGTGGATGCTGGAGTGATGGTGTTGGCTGAAGTGGGAGGGAAGAGGAGGGATTATCATCCTTCCACCTGCTGGATTATCAGCACCTCTCATGCTGCGTTCACTTCCCTGTGGGAAAGACGGCAGCCAGGAAGCCACTAATATTTCATGAATTGAATGTAGAAAGGAAAGATCCTTTGAACATAGAATCTTTGAAATGAATGCAGTGTTGAGATTTTAGACTTTTTCGATATCACAATTACTATTATCATTAAAAACACTTTAAACGGAAGTCCTGGACAGTAAATTAGGATGTGTTATATAATGTCAGTTGGCCGTAATAGTTTGTCTCCCACCCTATTCTCTTAAAAAGGAGTGTGTAAGAGCAACTTTTGCGTCATTTTTGTATTTATTCAAACAAGCAAAATAGGTAATGCATCAAAAATCACAATTACGCATTCATCACAAAACTTCTTACTATTTTTAATATAATACTGTATTTTGAATATGTACCCAACCTACTTAAAACCAGTTCTCCCAGTGGGTGATTAATGTTTTTATGGGAGACCAAAACAATGTTCAAACTTTTTGAAGTTTAACTGACAAACTTTTTGTGAAACATTTATTTACTTTTACATGCATTACATTTGCAAACCTTTGCGCATGTTAGGCAGACCTTTTTGCACCTTTGTGCCACTTTATACACCTTTATGCATCGTTACCAAAATGTCATGTACCTTTACACACTTTATGCACCTTTATGTGCCTTTAGGCATTTTATGCACTTTTACACACTTTGTGCACTTTCTGTGTATCCTTGTGCACTTCATCACCCTGAGGTGTTTTCTTTCTGAATCATTATTTCTTAAACAATCAACATTGGTCATGTCCACCTGCTTGGATTAAACCAGCTACTGACCATGTGTAAGCTTACCTAGGTTAATCTAAATGAGTTATAATGTTTATGGATGTGCATGCAACCAAAATAAGGCTGGCAGGTTAACTGGATTACAAATCGAATTGTCACTGTCTGCATGTCTTTAAAATTTTTCGGGGTGCAAACGGCAGTCCAAGAGTTAACTGTTTGGGCTGTTTTAGCACAAAGACCTCTGATCCATCAAAAGCACACGCCAGCCAGGACAATGTCTATCTGGCAGCTTCTCTATTGTCTGTGGTGACAGATGGTATTTCATCACATCAACACATCATGTACATGTACACATACCACTGTTAGATTGGTGTATCAGTAGACAGTTACAGTAATTGTAACTTATCATCTAGTAACTGTAGTCACTGAACGTGTGTGGACTTCAATTTAGCAGAGATGTATGACATCATTTATGAAAGTGGTTTTTGAAACTTTTATTGTATTAAAAGGGCAATGTAACAGAACACAACTTCATTATCACTATGATATTTCCTTCATGGACTTTTTCAGACTACTGATTTACTTCCTGTGAGGGTAAACCAGGTAGAAGACTTAGGTTTACCTTTCATATTAGAAGTAAAATCAGTTGTCAATGGTGTCACATTGGTGGCTCAGATATACAGGAGTAGTGTATATCAGTCGATCCCAGGCAAACATTTGCCCTCCTCAGCATTCCTGGGATGTGATGAGTCCAGCATTCAACTGGGACACCCTGTTATCCACTCATTCACTTACCACAGATGGCCAGCCATTGTCCACTAGCCAGCCAGCTCTGCAGCACACACACACACACACACAAGTGCGCACAAATATGTGCATGTGTGCAAGCAAATGTACATGTGGATAAAGTAAGAAACAGGCATGCACATACCGGTTTTTCCTTACATGCATGAACACACAGACATCAACACTCACAGAGATTGACATACAGATATGTGAATGGATACAGTCATAGTTATGTTTTGCCAGTTCTAAAACTGAGAACTTAAAACTATAAACGATCTAATGATTTCTTTTAATTAAAATTGTAAGGACTAGAGCTACACTGATAAATTGGCTGGGTCAATATATCGGCCGGTATTAGATTATTGCATTGCATCGTTATCGGTATATATGTCAGCCGATAAGTAACAAGAGACTGCAGCACAGACATGCCAAAGTATGTTTAGAAATGGTGTCTCCAATACCTAGGTGGTCCACCAGACAGCACTGACAAGTTCATTTGTCAACTCCAAAATGTCCAGCTCAATAGCTATCGTGGCCACAGTTCTTAAAAAAAAAACAGGGCATTAATTTAAGGCATTGTTCTCAAAAATGTTACACATTTATGACAAATTGTGTATTTTTACAAAATACACAAATTGACTCCATGCAGTTCTCAAACATTAATTGCCTCTGGTTTATTTTATCCGATTATTTTAGTGGCTGAAGAAGAATAAGCGTTTCAAGAAATAAAAGTGGTCAGGTTTAATCCATGCATGTGAAATTTGACAGTAAATGAGAAATTTTGTGTGATTTCTGTTTGACAGTGACTTATGAAGTTGACAAGAGCTTTCTGTCTCTCCTTTCCAGATATTGTTTTTCTTCTGATCTCTGGTCGATGGATTTATCACTGGCAATACAACAATATTTTAGTAAGTCTGCTTTCCCTTTTCATTACTATGACACTTTTTGATGTCTCCTCTATTTCATTCAGATCCTGGTCTGTTGTATTACTGAAGGGGTTTCAGTGCAGAGTAGTGATAAAGCTGGTGAAAAATAGTCTCCTAGAACTAACTTGTTGTAATCTATTGTAGTTTTTAGGTAAATAGGGACCTATCATTAATCAATGAGCCACACCGTTGTACTGGGTGACATGTTTCTTTATTACAATGAACATGGCACTGTAGTTTATTTTGAGTCCCATTCTGTTACCGTAATTACTCCCAGCACCCTAAATGTGTATTATTCCACCACTGAAAATAGTTCAACAAATGCACTATTTATTCCTGTTTGAGAGATGTTTGCTAAAAACTACAGTGCCCAGCTGTTTAAAAAAAATACTGAAAATTTTTTATTTAACAATAATGTATGGGACCCATTTTTTAAATTGTTATATCTTCAGTAGGAAACAATGGGTTTGGGCAGAGTGCCACAGACAGAGTAGAGAAGAGAGACAAACTAACGCATCCCTTACCCTCAAGTCTAAATTTCCTATACTTCACAATGTGTTCATCTCTGACCTCTGTTTCTTTCTCTTTCTCCTGCTTCTCCTCTCTTTTTGCAACTCCACACTGGGGCTTCCTGTGTTGTTCACCACAGACTCTCGTTTCTCTCTCCAGGCTAGAAAATCGAGTGAAGCATGGGTGACTGGAGCTTTCTAGGGCGGCTGCTGGAGAATGCTCAAGAACACTCCACTGTGATTGGAAAGGTGACTGATTGACGATTAACTTGATGAATGTGAAACAATGTCATATTTGGTTTACCCCCTTCTTCTCACATAATCCTTAAATTCATAAATGGCCACCATTTAGACTGCTTCCATAGTATTTGAAACAGTTAGATGATTCAGATTGACCATGTTTGTTTCAAAGATCTCATCAACAGGGCAAGCAAAGCAGCTGAGCCTTTTTTTCAATCTGTCAGTTTAGTGAAAGGGAGGCCAGTGACACTGTGGAGAAACCTTATTTTGTTTCTATACCCAAAACAAAGATCATGCAGTAATTTAGGCCCTTCACCTTACGGCTCCAGTTCAGTATCCTAGGAATTATGTCCATATCGGACAATTCCACATATTGTGATTTATGGATTTACGTGGTGTTCCCTTTATGTAGTGTAAATGTTTGGTTTGTGGAAGTCAGGGTGGTGGATGGGCATGTAGCGAGTCTGACTATCATGCAGGAGACCGGAGTTTGCATCCTGTCACAGACCTGCAGTTGGCATTACCTTTTTTATGAACCGTAACCATGACCTTTCCCTAACCTTCACCAAGAGTTTTAGTTGCCGAACCCTAAGCATACCGTAACTATAGTTTATTTGCCATAACCACAATCCTTCCTTAACTTAACATACCCTGGTTGCCTTGTGCAGATATTATCCAATATTGACATTCTTGTCTGGTGACAGGGTTTCATGGCTCACTTTAATCTTTTGCTCAAAACCTAATACACCGGCCACATTAAGTCCAGCTGAAGTGCCTAACATATGTGACCTTCTCCATCTGAGCTGACTGCTCTGTTTTTTTAATCGTTCCATCCTTCCTCCCCAGGTTTGGCTAACCGTCCTCTTCATCTTCCGCATCTTGGTGCTGGGCGCAGCAGCAGAAGAGGTTTGGGGCGACGAGCAGTCTGACTTTACTTGTAACACGCAGCAGCCCGGTTGCGAGAACGTCTGCTACGACGAGGCCTTCCCCATTTCCCACATCCGCTTCTGGGTGCTGCAGATCATCTTTGTCTCCACGCCCACCCTCATCTACCTGGGCCATGTGCTGCACATTGTCCGCATGGAGGAGAAGAGGAGGGAGAGGGAGGAGGAGCTCAGAAAGGCCGGACGTCACCAGGAGCATCATGACCCTCTCTATCACAACGGAGTTGGCGAGGGAGGAAGAGGAGGCGGTGGGAAGAAGCAGAAGCTGCCAATTCGGGATGAGCATGGGAAGATTCGGATCCGAGGGGCGTTATTGAGGACCTACATCTTCAACATCATCTTTAAAACTCTGTTTGAGGTGGGCTTCATCCTGGGACAGTACTTCCTCTATGGCTTCCACCTGAGGCCGCTCTATAAATGTGGCCGCTGGCCCTGCCCCAATACTGTGGACTGCTTCATCTCCAGGTTAGAGAGTAGGATTTTATTACAGGATTGATTTCATTTCTTTCTGTGTGTTTTTATTTTTTTGTTGGTGTGATTGTTCATTTGCTATGCAAAACCAACTTTTCTACTCCACTGAAACTTCTTCATATATACATGTGCTTCAATTGACCTGTCCCTATTAGTTACCATACCTATGCCTACCAAGCTTTCTGTTCTGGCACGACACACTGGCAGTTGTGATAACAGTGGCAGAGTTAGCAAGTTGAAACAATGGCTTCACCTTGACTTCACACAGAAGTGGACAAAAGCAGGATTCTTATTTCTAGCCGACAACCATCAATTTTGTCAAAATGACAACTATCGCTAATAGATTTCATTAGCTGTAGCTGTTTAGCTAATTAAGCTGACATTAGCTGTATGAGTTTGTCGAAAACCTTGTCTCCGGCTTACTTTTTAATGTCTCCAACTGATTGAGAACTTTGTAAAAAGGATTTCAAATATGCACTTGATGGCTACATACATGATAATTGCTGCATGTCCCTGAACTGTGATATAGTAGCATCCAAGATAGGATTTCACACAGTGCTTTTTTTAATGTAACCTGTAACCCCTAAAGTATTTCATTAATGACGTGTTCCCTGGCCTTGGAAGTAATGCTTGGTTACCACTGTACCCTATGTAGCAAGCTAGTTATCCGGACATGCTAACATTTGTAGCTTATGTTAGAGCAGACAAACACACTGTCTAATCTATTCCTTACACTTTTGCTCTTGTTTTTTTTTTTTGGTTTTGGAAAGGCTAAAAAAAGACACCACCCTTTAAACTCTTTAGCTCTGTATGAAGAAACACAGCACGTCATTTATTTGAATGAGGCCAGTCCGTCGAAGCAGCGGGGGTGCCAATGCAGAGGTCTCCCGCAAAAAAATGCAGGGTTGTCTGGCAGAAAAGTTGAACCTCCGGCCGGAAAGTCATCTGGCATAACGCTGCGGTGGCCAATTAAATACATGCAAGGCAACAGACAGGCTGGCTGTGCCGTGTTACAGTTGCTAAGCTATGATTCCTGTTCGGGCAAAGGTTTTGGGAACGGTCAGTTCAAACAACCTAAAAAGCATTGTCACAAAAAATAAAATAAAACATGAACATTATCAAAAATTATGTGTATAAAATGATGTAATATTTCCTTTGTTATAATATTTCTTAATACATTTGTTTTCATTTGTGAATTAAGTCAGTTTTTGTTTGTCTGTTGTTGCAGACCCACAGAAAAGACAATCTTCATCATATTCATGCTGGTGGTTGCCTGTGTCTCTCTGGTCCTCAACCTGCTAGAGATCTACCACCTGGGCTGGAAGAAAGTCAAGCAGGGGGTCACCAATGAGTTTGTATCCGACAGCGAGTCACTGCAGCTGGGTGCAGATGAGCCTGGAGACGCAGAGACGATTCCTGAGCAGACCTCTCCGTCAGCGCTCGACTGTTTGCCAGTGTATGCCAGCGTGAACGTGGTGGGGGGTGGAGCAGCAGTAGGAGGAGCCTACAGTCCAACTGAGGCCTCCCCTGGAGTGATCTCCTTAAACCCTAACACTGCCTCTGTGCCCGCCAGACTCAAGAAGGACGGCACAGCGTTCCACCCAGATGACTTCCTGTTGGAGGCTCTGCCCGCCTCTTTTTGTGGCAGCTGTGAGAAAGTGAGTGTCGGGGGCAATGGGCAGCTGACGGCAATGGAGCAGAACTGGAGCAACATGGCACTGGAGCTCCACAATCTGGATGGGAGAAACTCCTCCTCCTCCTCCCCTCCTCCTCTTCCCTCTCCTCCCACCTCCGCCTCCTCCTCCCCTTGGGAGGAGAAAACCCCACCACTTCCACAAGGGGAGCAACACTCCACATTTCCTACACTTCCTCGCCACACCCCTCTTTACCCACGCACACTGGAGGAGGCGGCGGGGGATGAGGAAAACACCGTCGCCACGGCACCTTGTATGGTCCCACATGACGACTTCACTATGGTTACCAGGGCGGAGATGCATCAGCCTCCTGCTGCTGCTGCGACAGACATCCGGAAGCCAAGTCGGGCCAGCAAGAGCAACAGCATCCGAGCTCGCCCTGATGACCTGGCAGTGTAGCTAAAACACACACACTCACACATTTACACAACCATGCATGCATGTTGTGTACACACAGACAACCTACATACGCATTTTTTTCACATATGCACAACAGCATAAAACCACACACAAGCATGCCCTCCAGCAAAAGACATGCCTGCAAGGAAGACGTGCGAAACACTGGAGTTGGCTGCTTATTTTAATTTCAGAATTATGAACCAGAAGTAGGAATAGAAAGAGTTTGACTATGCTGATGCCCTATCTACATATACAGTATACCAATATGTCGACATGAGCTTCTCAACTTGTGAGACATCCGTTCATAGGGGCTTTGCAGAAATCTCCTAGCAACACATCTGGAGTCATTTTGGAGAACAGTGGAGAGATGGCTGCGCACACAGGGGATCCAATTCTGAGAATGTTCTATCATTTACCAACATTTAAAAGCATCATGCTTATTCATGCCAAATTGGAAAAAAAATGAACAAAATATGAATATAGTTGATACAAAATGAAAAGACATAAAATGATAAAGCTCTATGGATATGTGCAGGGAAGGAAGGAAAACATAAAAAGAGAACTTACAATCAAAAACAAGAGAAAGGATAAAGAAAAAAGTAATAAAAATAATAAAATTCAGCACTGTCAATGAGATGTTTTTTCAATTGAGTCTTGAAGACATGTAATGATTGATGATGATTTCAAACTGAGGGGCATCTATAATATAATAATATTATATAATATATTTTTGAGCTTTGGAGTGAGCCAGGATAGCGGTTTCCCCCTGCCTCCTGTTTTTATGCTAAGCTAAACTAATCGGCTCGTAGTCTAGCTCCATATTTAATGCACAGAAATGAGAGCAGCTTCTCATCTAACTTTCGGCAAAAAAATAAATAAATTATATATATATATATGTATAGCCAGAACAGACAGCACAGATACAAATAAGGAAAGGTTATAGTGATGATGATGATGATGATGATGATGATGATGATTGGACTAACTAATAAGTTTGGGAGAGTAGAGGCAGCAATACTATATTCTTTTATTTTCCTCTTTCTTTCATTTCTTTGCTGGGAGACATCAGAGGCGAGGTTTGCACTTTTGTTTCTTTCTTTTTATTTTTCTCGTGACGTGATGATGGAGCTGAACAGTCCGCGTGTCGCATCAGATCTGTCCGCCTGTGTGTGTACTGCTACTCTCAGCCAGCCTGTAGTTTCAATGAAGAGAGGGATTCAGTGCAGACGACTGGAGGAGAGCAATAAAGCAGTCCCCCCCTGAGACATAGTCCTTAGGCTTCACAGGCTGTGTGTGTGTGTGTGTGTGTGTTTAGGTACCTTAATCTTGTTTCAGTGTTAACTAAGTGACATCTCTGCAGTTATCAGGGTAAACTATATAAAGTATATAAATATGTATATATATAATGATTAATAGTCTTGATAGGCACCACAGGATGTTATACAGAACTACCTACATTTAAAAAAAAAAGGTTTCTGGTCAAGCTGCAATTCAAGGGCTTAAACTACATTTCAACAAGTTCTTTGTTGACCAATTTGAAGCTTTGCAGCTTGAACAGAGCATAAAATCACTACGCCTTCTTTCTGATGCTTGTGTTTGCAGTGTGTTACAGAACTGTCGAGTTCCCCCTAGCCGTTCTGTATAGGAGGACTCTAAGTTAATTTTCTAGACTAGCTGTAGATTATACAGTAGCTTTTAGATTTTTTGAAAAAAACAAGAAAGCAATATGATCTAAAAAAAGTGATCGCTTTTATTTCTCTGTCAGTTCTTAACAAGCATCCCACATAGGAATGTTCATGTTTCCTGTTCTTCTCATTAATTCCTGCCAAAAAAACAAACAAAAAAACACCCAAAACATACAGAAAATGGCAACTACAAGTTCATATATTCCCAACAGCTTTAATTTAGCAAATCAAATTAGTCATGTTTCATCCAACATTCAGGAATAAAAAATGGACCCTAGTAGCAAGTCAACAAAGGAGAGGGTTTGGGGCAAACAGCATTTTGGGTTTGTACGTCTTTGTGTTTCTCTCTGAGCAGAATATTAGTTTATTATACTAGATTAAGTGCTAGATTATATGACATGTGCCTGAATTAGCATAACTAAAATAATAAGCAAATGAAAGTAAAGAAAAGTCTGATTCAATATGTTTACATTTCGATATAAACAAAATGTTGTTTTTGTAGTTTGATCCAATATTCTTAACTCAAGGTCCACTTACTCGCTTTTTCAGGAGCTTTCAACCACATCTCATAGTCCTCATTGTTATTGTGGTTTTGTCCAGGTCTGGTAAAATGTTTTACCATCAAGGTAAATAACCCATGACATTGTCCTGGGTTCATTCTCCTGTCATGCTGTGTCAGATTTTTTAATTTCAGCTGCAGCTTTCAGTCAAATCTTAGAGTGCCTCGATTAATATTTGACTCTAAAATGGTCACATACAAATAAATCAAAGCACTGGAGATGCTGCTCATCTACATTCATGGCAACTTGGAACTTGTTTATGAGCGCAATAATCAATTCAAACATTTGGATATAACTGCCATGGCCTACATAAATTAAGATAGCTCAGAATTAGCACAGAGGTACGGAAGCTGAGAATGGCAGTGCTTGCAATTATTTTTTATCTCAAGATAACAAGATAATCAACCCGTTATCACGAGAAAACAAAAGGTTGTTTCCTCTTATTAGCTTACTTATAATGTTTATCAGAGGTCAGGAGTGCCATGCCAGCATGCATAGATGACAACTGTAGCAACAGTTTTAAGCTGGAAATGTCAGATCAAGGAGAATTCATTATTGATCATGGCATCAGACTGTACTTCAATCAAGGTCTAACACAGCCAGAAATTGCATTATGTCTTTCTGTTAGAGATAACATTCAGATCAGTCCTTGTCATCTAAGGAAAAGACGAGATAAATAAACCTGTTATCACAAGAAAACAAGCTTTGTGATCTCGAGATAACGAAATAATTAACTCACGATCTCAAGATAGTGGCATTAAACAAATAATTGCAAGCACGGCTGTTCTCGGCTTCAGTACCGAGGCTAACTTCTAAATTGCTAATGTTAATTGCATGTTGTATGTTTATCACACATTATCAACTTTATACGTTATACATTAATTATTGTAAGTTATCAACACATTTTCAAAACTGGTACCCTTGATGTTTTGAATGATTCAATTGTTAATGAAATAGTTTGATATTTTAGTTTGGGTGGATTTTTTAAAATTTCAGTCAGTTTTCAAGTCAGGCTAACTTCATATTTAATGGACAAACATCAGAGTGGTGTCAACCTTCTCATCTAACTCTCAGCAAGAAAGCAAGTAAGCATATGTCCGAAAATGACAAACTGTTCCTTTAACATATCCATCTGATTGTTGAGGTACCACGAAAGATTCTCTCCATGCAGTTTAGGAAGGTTGTGGCTTGTCAATGAAGTCCATTCAAAAAGGTTACAATTCAAAGGTTGCAATGGCTAATTGCAAGAAACAGCAGACTTCAAACAACCTGGCACAGCAACTCACTGTCACTGTTTCAGAGTGCGACAACATGTGCAAAGTTATATCAGCTTTTTGGCTTTAAGTAAGCAATTAACAGGCACAGGCTACAAACGTTATTAATTGTTGCAATCCAATCAGGTATTCCAGCTCCAGGGACATACATTGTGCATTTTGGCTCACTGTCGTCAGAGCCATTGTTATTTGTTCCACCTGTGCTTTCAGACAAAATGTCTGCCGTGAAAAAAGTCTCATTTGTTCTCTGTGTGCTCTTCCCTCCAATTGTAATATGATGCTACGCTATGATTTGAGTATAAACATAAGGTTTGTGATTAAGGCTTAATTTACAGTAAAAATAGCTTGAATTGGGAATTGAGCTGGGTTGTGCAGGGCCTTTGGCACAGTGCTTGTGAAGGTGCATTTTTAGAACTCTGAGTTTGAAAATGTATGATTTCCAACTTGTCATGAATGCAACCACTTAACTTCTATAAACCAAATGAAACATGAGGTGACAAATGAGAAGCAAGATGCAGTAAAAGGCACTTGTATTTTGGTACATTAGCTACTTTTGAGTAGCTTTTTTAGCTACTTTTTACAACAAATTTTCTAGATATGATGATCCATAGACTGAAACTATGCTGTTTGCTGGCTCTGTCGAATGTTTACATGTCTCTGATCAAACTTAGGTGCCAATAAACAACTTCAGCACACTATGGCAGCTGTGATGTGTGAGATTTAACCAAAGATATTTAACACACCAAAGATATATGTACCAAAGATATCACAATATACATGATGGATTTTTAAAGAGCTTTGCTTGGGAACCTCACCCCTAACCTCAACAATCATGGCTCCAACCACAAGATCAATTTTACAACCCTTTGAGAGAGAATTCCACCAAAAAAAGACATTATGTTGAACTTTGTCTCTAAAAGATTGTTGAATTAAGGTTCATTTGACTTATTTCTATTGCTGAAATGTTTTTCATAACCTTGTTGTTCTAAGCTGTTCTTAGTACCTTTGATATGTAGATAAAGATTTGCACAGTTAGATAGTGCCAGACCACTGTTATGAGGATATGAAGATATTATAAATAGAAAAGAAAAAGGGTGTCCTATTTTTGTTAATTTATGGAAATAACACTATAAAATTAGACTTGGAATGGACAAGAATTAAATCTAAAGTGATTGTTCTTTTTCTGTTCTGAATATGAATTGAGAGACTTTTGGCTACTTCGACTTTTACACCATGGACCTTTCTTGAACCAAAAATCCCACGATGGAAAACAAAGGCTGTGTGATGGGATTTTCATGGCGCCCCAACCAGCAGGGACACAGACTCCCACGTGTTAAAAATGAAGAACGACCCCTGCTATTACTCCCGATGTAAAATGACTGTCTTTGAAGAGAAGTGCCTTGCGTCTGAACCTTTTGTTAAAGAACATGTTGATGTAAATGTTCATTTACCTCAGATGTTTACAGAACTGTTACTGAATAAACTTTTTGTACCGTACCTGTTTTCTGTCATGGTTAGCATTTTGTTTTTGGATGATTTCTTTTCCATTTGGGGTCCAGAAACCAAAACCAATTGATCGACATAATTGGCCTTTCAATGAACACCTCTCCCCGACAGCAATTGTCCAATCATATCTTAGAAACCGTATCAGCTGAAGCAGAGTGCATGGGGTATGCAATGCTTGGTATCAAAACTGTTTGAAGGGTCATGTCTTTTTTTAGCCTCTCCAAAAGCAAAAGCACAAGCGGAATTGTAAGGAATATGATAAAACAGTGTGTTTGCCTCCTGTAAAGTAAGCCACTAACGTTAGCACGGCTGGCTAACTAGCTTCCCTACAGTAGTTACGTAACATAACGTTACTTAGTTAGCAATAGTATATCATTAGTTTACTAGATTATTACGTGGGGTTGAAAGTTATGTTTAAAAAAAGCCCCATTCAGGACTAAATTTTACAGGACTTCTGTTCTACATCTGAGTTGTAAAGTTTACCTGGATGTCCAAACTCACCAGTTATCCTTTTCTCAGGTAAAAACATATTTTTTAAAAATACAAATAATAAAATCTAACCTCCTTGTTTGTCCAAGAAACCTCCAATTTCCATAATAAACATCTGAACGCATTATCCATCTATCCATTATCTATACCGCTTATGTTACAATTAAAAGTCTAATATACTATAATATTTAGGCTAACTAGCTCTACCAGCAATATATGAACAATGCTGCTCCTTTAGCCTATTTCCATGTTTTCTACATGTATCATTAACTGGTGAGGATGCTGACTTTTTACCTGATGCGTAAGCTTTACCATTAAGTCTTTTATTCAGCTTACACAGCGCTGAGTTAGCATGCTATCAAAGCCATCAATGCTTTAAGAGACACTGGTTTCTCATTATCATACAAGTCAACAGTAGAAAACATAAAAAAGTAAGCTGGAGACAGAGTTTTCAACCAACTCACATAGCATTAGTATAGCATTAGTTGGCTAATGCTATGCTAGTATAACATAGCATTAGCCAACTACAGCTGATGAAATCTGCCTGCAACAGTTGTCATTTCAGCCACGGAAATCGACGGTGGTCAGCTAGAAATAACTGTGTTTTTGTCTATTTATTACTTCTTTTGTCTGAACTCAAGGACTCGTGGTTTCAAAAATAGCTATGAATTTCAAGTGTTAAATTCACCACTGTTATCACTGTGCTGTGCTAGTGGGGCAAAAATACAAAATAGGACCTAAACATGCTGATGTCTGCCAGTTTATTCAACATTAGTTCCATCTTAAATCCTTAAATCAAGATACTGAAAACTAATGTCTGGATTGTGATACAATTTGCTGTAGATGTTTATGGTCCCCAGAGAATTAATGTTTTTGGTGACCCTGTGACCTTTGCTGTAGTGCCACTATCAGGCCAAATTTTGTTTGTCCACGGGAAATATTAAAATCTAATACGCCGACTGGAATCAAATTTATTGATCAGATCTATGGCACTTTAGCATTTAGAATCTGAACTTACCTACTCCTGAGTTCTCGATGCCAGTAAAGTGAGTCTCTGGCTGACAAAAATAACAAATGGTGAACCAGCAACACTAGCTAGTATCTTCTGGGAATGAACAATTAAATGTCACTGCATGTACTCTGTCCCTACCAGCCACCATATACTCTGTCTGACCTTAAGTCAGTTATATTAACTTTAAATAATATCTTAAACATGCTGCTGATTAGCTATTTTTTCAGGAAAACAAAATTACATGAAATAAATACAAGAATGCATGTTAATCATTTTAGCATCATCGCAGGTCCACTTCTTAATATTACATGATAGCTGGTAGCTCTGTGTGTGTGTGTGTGTGTGTGTGTGTGCAATGAAAACAGTCTGCACTGTCTGCTATGCATGTGTGCTCCGGTGTGTGTGTGTCCTCATGGCCTCACCCATTAAGCTGTGCTGAGGCCAGCACTTCCTTTATGCTTGCTGAAAGTCCCAGGGATTTTGGTTGAACAAAAACCTCTCCAGGGAGTGAAAAGGCCTTGAATGCCTGCTAATGCCGCCCCGACCTCTGGACTCTTGCAGGCTGCTGCGTACGTGTCCATATGGTCCAATATGAGCATGGAGCATTTGTGAAAATACTGTGTATTGTAATAATGACAGAGACCAGGACTCTTACATTTAAAAATCACAATTTTAAGACATCTTGGCCATAGAAGTTTTGACTTTTGGAGGGTGGAAATGGACAGCTTGACTTTGATGTTGCAGACAATATTACGGAAAATAACATTACTAAAACTTACAATTAAATTGAAAAATATCTGATTATAGACAGAATATAAATACCCAGCACAGTGACAGACATGCAGATGATAGCCATAAAAAGCTAATAGTGTACCACACAGCCTTAGCCTAAATACCATATTATCCTCATTCCTAAATAGTATGAAATTGAAAGAAGCTGAAGCAAGAAACAAGCTACCAGTAACAGTCCCATTAATCAAACAAGAACATGGGAATGTTTGACTATATTTTGTTGGTATTAACATCAAGAAATGTTCTGTTTTTATTGTATCTGTTTGTGATTCTGTGGTGGCTCAGCTGGACAAGTGTTTCACTCTCAGTTGGCGCGTCTGTACGACTCTGAAGCCTCTTGTGTTTTACACAGCACTGCTGCTTACAAGGTCAACCTTGATATCTGAAGGAAACATGTCTGTGTCAAATTGGTTGTTCACAGCACCTCTTTTTTGCAAGAAATAAAGTTTTGGGCCACCAGCAATTTCTCTAAATTGAGGCCAGCGATGTAGAGCTTCACACCTGTCTGGAGACCTTTTACTGAGCTTGCATCTGCACCTGCAACTCGTTGCTGGAAATCATTGAAAAGTCAATACGGGAGGGGGGCAGCAACTCTCTTTTCAGTTGTTCTAAGCTGTCAAACTTTGTGGCTGAATGCAGAGTTGTCTCCAACAATCTCCTCTGTTTTATGCTTGTATACCTGTGAGTTCAGTACACTGCATTATGAGATAACCCAAGTAAATGGAGAGAACATTCACCAGTGTGCCAAGACAGAAGGAAATACTACAAATAAAACACCCGAAAAGATAGTAATGCTGCAATATGCACACAACTGGGCTAAGCTACAAGAAAGCTCATTGCTTGCATGTGCAAATTATGTTATTTGAGCTTTATTTCCTTGACTCTCTGTTGCCCTGTAGCTTTGCAATCCTGTCATGCTGTCCTTATGGATCTGTGCTGTCCACAGACTCTAAGTTGCAAGAGTGAAAATAGAGTAGAATACGGGACAAATCTTCCATGTACAGGGTTGGGGTAAGGGTTCATTTCTTAACCCTGATTGTCAAACAAGAGCAGCACTTAAGCTAATGAGAGAGGTATTTGGGCTGACCACTGACGCACTTGTGCTTACAAGAGATCCATTTAGACCACTTAAGAGCCGGTTAGGGTGCAGACATCCATGGTTAAAAATGGGCACTTTGACAATCTGGAAACATTAAGGAAGAGAGTTGTAAGACATGACCAGGAGGTGGCTTGTAAAAAATGGCTGCTTCTTAATATCATTAAGATGGTGATGCATTCAATTTAGGTCTGTATTAGGACTCGGTTAATGCAGCTGTTTCATGTTCTGGTCAAATGGATTCTCTCATTATTTCTAGAGTGATACATTAATTTGTACAGCAGGTCCTCTAGTGGCCAAACACTGACATTACGTGATAAGTTCCCTGTGGATTTAGTTCTTCATAATTGTTTTCAATCAGTTTCACACCTGCAAACTCAAAGTACATAAACCAATGAAAATTACTTTTGTGTTATCATTAAATGGTTTTCATGGTAAATCACTGAAATGAACAAAGTAACACACAGATGAATGATGCAGTTTTCCACTTTTTATTCAGCAAACAAAAGTCAGACTTGTCTTATGATGACGCTCCTTTCCTCTACATTGGTCCACAAATCCAGATCTGTTAGTAGTTTAATACTGTGCTTAACTGTGTGCATGAGGGCAGAGAAACGTTGATGTTTGATGCTAATGCTGTCTCTCTGTATTGTTTGGGGACACTGATAAGACTGTGAAATACTCTCTCATTCCCTGATTCCTAATCCTGACATCCCATCATTGCTGAGGTAATATTTTGAGGCACAGGGGCGATTCTGCTCGCAACGAGTGTCGTGGTGCTTTCATAGTCGTAATACTGTGAGCCCTTGAACACTTTAACTCCCTTCGGACCGCACAGAGCAGCATCGATGTCGGACAAGGGCAAGGACAGATTTCGGGTCACGACCCTGGGCGTGGCGGTTAGGTCGACATCGAGAATCCTCTGTCCTGTTGGAAGAAATATGTGTGTAAAGATGTTTGTTAATCACTTGTGAGTTGTAAGCAAACATACATTTCAAGAGTTTTGTTAATCTTCAAAACAAGTTCAACCCAAAAATTCACCAAAATGGGAGAAACAGGCACCATGTAACCTCACCTTGGATTATATGAACTGTGTGTTCAGCAGGACAGAGAAAAGCAGCGTCCACATGTCCCTCAATGCCGAGCTCCTCCTTCAGGGTTTTAGGGTAGCCTTTAATCAGGGTGGTGCGAACAGCTGCATTATAGATGTAAACCACATCACCCTGCAGGTGTTTGGCAGAACAGGAGACATTTATGTTTTAACTTTAACATACTAAAAAAACGTGAAAAATGGGTTGGGGTTTCTGATGAAAGCAGGCGGACTTTTGACTGGTTTCTTTAAAGTTACCTTAATCAAGTAGATTTTGTCAGTGTAGGAAAAGACTGCGTCCACCCCGCCGGTCACCTTATTCCACACCTTAGTGATTGGGAAGGCGTGAAGGCCGTCACGATGGGTGTCCAGGCGCATGTAGATGGGACCTGAGCAGATTCAACTGTAGCCTTAGTGAAGGCTTTACAGCAAGCTCGAAAGAAATTATCAAAGGAAAAAAGAATTCCAAAGGAATAGTTTGACATATTGGGAGATATGCTTATTCGTTTTCTTGGCGAGAGTTAGATGAGAAGATTGATACCACTCTCATATATATGCGTTAAGCGTGAAGCTTGAGCCAGCAAGCAATTAACTTAGTTTAGCAGAAAAGCCTGGAAGCAGGGGGATCCAGCTAGCCTGGCTCTCGCCAAGGTTCAAAAATACTTCTAACCTCTAAAGCTCACTCATGGACACGTTTTATCTTGTTTGTTTAATCTGTACAAAAACTAAAATGTAACAAGACGAGATTAAGAGTCTACAGCCAAGCTAGCGGCTTCGCGAGGCTGTACTCGTGCTTTGAGCTAAATGACATGGCTGCTGCCTGCTTCCAGCCTTTATGTTAAGCTAAACTAATCGCTTCCTGACTCTTGCTTCATACTTCATACACCCAACTCTCAGTAATAAAACAAATACTGTATTTCCCAAAATGTCGAACTATTCCTTTAAAGACTACAATCTTAGTTAATTTGACTTTACCTGCAAAGATATATGTTTTGCCAGCATCATCAGTGGTGGCGGCATCTATCTTGACTTCACTGCATTTACGGATTTTATAAGTATTTCCATGACCTGCCGTCAAATACAGAAGATTACTTATTAACGTGTAAGTAAGTACTTTTGTCAAAATAGTTCTGTTTCTATTTCTTGTACAAAATAATGAAAGATTTGAACCAAATTTGACTGTTCTTGTCTTGATGAACTCACCAAAGTTGGGGCACTCCATGAAGTACCTGCGGGCGTCTTTTGGGTAGAAACCGCTCACCTCTCCGGTTATTGGGTTGAACCTGGTGAAGTTGTGTCCATGGAAACAGTAGAAGTGCTCCAGCCAGTGTAAAACAGACGTGCAGACAGGCAGGTGGGACCACGTCTTGGTCTTCACTGCCTTTGTGGCAATATCATAAACATGCACATCATGTCCTGTGGGGGGAAATGATTAGTTTGAGAGAAAACGGTTACCAATTATCTCCACCATGTGCTCATTTATTTACAGTAGCCTAATTATATCACAGCTCATTTGACAATAATTTCTTAGCATATGACTAACCTGCAACATGGATTGATATGCTTAAATTCTTAAAAATAGACAATTCAGCCAATATTTTCTGGACTACCTGTTAGATATACTCTAGGCATGCTGCACTGGGACAATTCAGATAAGTTAAATTTGACTTATAGGCTTAAATTCCTGGTATTCATTGCAATTTGTGTGTGAAACAACTGCTCCTGCTGCAGCTAATTTCCTCCACTAGGGGGCAGCATTATCTTTATAATACTGAGATAAACCACTGTATTTCTGTCAAACATTGGCATTTGTCAAGGAAAAAATCATTATTTTTTCCTTTTAATTTTAAACATTATTTTACAGCTTAATTATAGTCTTGAGTTAGTGAGATGAATGTTTTTGCTGTGAATGCTAACATACCCTTGAAGAACAGAACTGTGTCGGTCTTGCATTCTCCTTTGGGACACTCCACAGCGGCATCCAGGTGAGTAGGGACTCCTGGGAAGTCCTCCTGGATCTGTTTTGGATACCCATCTTCCAGAGTGTGGTTATAATAGCTGAACACCTTGTCATCCTGCAGATTACATCAGAAAATGTAGAGCTCAGTGGCAAATATTGCTCTGCTTCTAGATCTGATTTTTTTTTTTTTTTTAACAGAACCATATTGCAAATGAAAGTATCTGTGGATCATACCAGGAAGAAATAGATGTGATCATGATCGTCTGGGTTCTCTGTGTTGTGCATGCGGAAGGCAGCATCGACATGGCCAATGTGATGGATGTCATCCAGCTCCTTGAAGAACTTGTTGGAGAGCTGAGCTGGACCACGGAAACCCTTCCACACGTGGGCACCTGAAGGGAAAACATCAGAGGTATATATTCAAATATATATTCAGGTTGGAAAAATACATCAAATGAAATTTTAAACATCCCATGAGAAAATAAAGTCCATCATTCTAACTTTAAAAATGGGGAAAAACAGTATCCTTTTTATATAGAGGCTTGGCTTCAAAGTAAACAAAAGTGATACGACTAGGATATTGCCAAGCCTCATGTAAAAAGAGGCTCTTTGTAAGAAATGTTCCACACCTTTGAAGAAAAAAGTGATTCCTTTCTCGCCAGGAGTGATGGCATCAAACTCAATACCTTCACACCGGTCTGGCAGAGCAGCTCCATCTTTATTTTACAGTTAGAAACATAGAGATAATATAACTACAAATATATATATATATCGTTAATGCAATTGAAATAATTGTATATACAGAAAATGTTCTCATTAGACATGCATTGCAGTGCAGAACATCTTGTTTCTGTGAGATTACCTCTGTGATTGATGCTTAGCTACTATGTAACAGACAAATTATGGACAAACCAGTGAGAAGCAGGGATATGATTTTAATATGTTTATTAAAAACCCACCATCTACTGTTGCATCTTGTGGCGGCCTGTGGATGATAAAAAAAAAAAAAAGATCCTTATGTTTCTGCAGTCCAGCATAGCACCACGTTACATTTAATTTCCAAAAATCCTTGAGTCATTGTGATAGAGGTCAATCAGTGACACACCACCAAGATAATACAATGACTTTGCACTATTGTATTTGCTCAATTGATCCAACTGGTGAACTTTGTGAACAAACAAATAGAGTAATGAAATGAATGAACAGTGACTTGCGCAGTTTTGCTGCCCTATAAATAAAGAAAAATAGGATTGATTCAAATCAGTTACAGAGAGTGGACAAAATAACGGGAACGCCTAACAGTTCAATGTAATCTAATGCAACAAAAAACACAAAGTAAAAATTACTACAGAATTGACTCAGCTCTTTCTTTTCAAGGGTTGGAAAAACTCTTGAAAAGCTCTTGAAACATGCACACAATGTCAACAGTGAAGGATCTTGGGATCAGGATACCTGAAAGACAAATTATGAGTGCTAAGTCATTACAAGACAGAGGAGTTCATTAATACTCACGCAGGTGCTCCATTAGTGAAGGCAAGTGCTAAGCACACAAAGAGAGTTTTGGTGAAGAGCTCCATGCTGCACAGTCCTGATGTGGAGTCTGAAGGTGGAGCAGAGCTGCAGAACCTGCACTTTTATGCTGAACTGTGTGTGGGTGGACAGCGTGTGTTTGCATAGACAGCGTGTTCTTTGAATGGTGGTCAATTTTTGCTGTTGCAAAATGAGGCTTTGTCATGACCATTTACGATCTTGCATAATACTTGGAGAGGAGGTAAAAAGGAGAAGTGTTACTTTGCCTTTGATATGGATGTCATATGAAATTATTGATGCTTGATTGACATTTTACCATTTCTAACTGTGTTTGATAATTACATGTTTTTCAAATCAGAATCAGTAAGCTCCCTCTGTTCTCTTTTGTATTTGGTGGTGACATTTTTGTGCAAACATTGTCACCAGAGATATACCCAAAAGTTAATGAACAGCCTTTGAGGTTGCGTGGTAAGGTGCGGTTAGGCAATAGCCCCATCCATCCATCCATTATCTATACCGCGTATCCTCAGAGGGTCGCGGGGGGGCAGGAGCCAATCCCAGCTGACATTGGGCAGAGGCGGGGTTCACCCTGGACTGGTCGCCAGTCAGTCACAGGGCTGACACATAGAGACAGACAAACACTCACACTCACAGTCACACCTACGGGCAATTTAGAATCATCACTTAACCTAACCTACATGTCTTTGCCGGAGTACCCGGAGAGAACCCATGCGGACACGGGGAGAACATGCAAACTCCACACAGAAAGGCCCCCGCCGGTGGGTTTGAACCGAGAACCCTCTTGCTGTGAGGTGCCACAGCACCACTGTACCACAGTAGCCCCAATAACAACAAAATCATGCAAAATTAAATGTAAATCAAAGTTTAATTCTTTTTACTCAGACAAATTGACAGTACAAAGATCATTAAGCCCTTCCCAAGCTTTAGCCAACTAAACTGTTTGTTCTGCTGATTACACTGAGAGTCCTCAAATTTGTCTTGATTATTGATTAATTAAATGTTTTGCAATATAGGCATCCCAAAATTCAGTCATATTCAGGCACACAGAATTATGGGCTACCATGCTTTACTGTAGATTAACTGTGGGGAAAAAAAAGCATTAGAAACACTCAAGGGTAATTTAAAAGCATGCATTAGTACTTTTATCCACTACCTGTATGTTTTGTACTAGATGTGATGATTTTTTTTTAACAAATTTTCTACACTTGCCTTGCTTCTACTGATTATCATAATGAAATAAGCATAACATACTATCTCCATTTTAAAATCTCATCAAACATGATCTTATCAAATTAAAGTGGGTAGGAGGTAGAAGCTGTAAGTTATACTCAAAGAAACTCACATTATACATTTTCAAGGATATTGCCTGCTATTACA
Source organism: Maccullochella peelii (assembly GCA_002120245.1). Lineage (NCBI taxonomy): Eukaryota > Metazoa > Chordata > Actinopteri > Centrarchiformes > Percichthyidae > Maccullochella > Maccullochella peelii. The sequence continues at coordinate 91,225 of LKNJ01000659.1, forward strand.
GATTTAACCCTCTCAATTTCTCACAGCAATTGGTCTTAACTCTCTTTGTTTCTATCTCTGTCGTCATCATCCTCTGCAGTTCACTTGTAACGGTAGATCTTGATACAATGATTCATGCTGTCTGACACGACCATGTGGCCATCAGGGACCAGTGCCAGGCCCCTTGGACTACTCAGGTTATCGGTCACCAGAGGCCAGCCAACTCCTTTGGATGGGTAGAAAAGAACACGGTGGTGCTGCTTGCCCCAGTCTGCCACGAGGACATCCCCATCCCTGTCGATACAGAGACCCCAAGGGCATGTTAGAACAGGCCCCAGGCCAGAGCACACCCCCAGGATTCGGATAGTGTTCCAGCCAGGCTCCAGGACTCGGATGCATGGGACACGTCCAGTCTCATTTCCTCGTTCAGATACTGCCATGAGCCCAGTGGTGAGACAGGCTGCCACCAGGTAGGGTCTGTGGTACCCGGTCACCACCGTGCGCTCCAATCTGGCCCCTGTTTTGGGGTCCAGCTTCAGGGAAGTTAGGGTGCCACGCTTGATGTCAGCAACCAAGAACTCATCTTGACAGGTAACAGTCACCCCTCTGGGAGCATCCAATTCTTCATTGGTGGAACCAATCATTGTCCCTCCAAACGTTTGCAGGAGGCGTCCATGACGGCTGAACACCAACACAGCTCGTTCAGCAGCACAGGTCAGGGCAATGAGGCCCTTTGAGTTCACAGCCACGTCAAAGTAGTTGGAGATGCGGGAAGACCTTTCTGATCCCGAAGGAGACACCTGCTGTACAACATTCTTCTGGAGATCAGTCACCTGAATGCGGGCGTTTCCACAATCCACCACAAATAGCTGCCCTTTGACAGTTGCATGGACGCCGCTTGGTAGGTTGAAGTCAGTGCGGCCTGATCCTTGTTTTCCAAACTGTTTGACCAGATAAGCTGAGTCAAGTGCAGTTGAACCACCTTCTTCCTCCAGTTCCCTCAAAGCTGGCACATCACTCTCTTTCTTGTCCTTGTTGTATTGCTGTGATTCCTTGACTCGGTGTAATTTGTCTCCTCCAATAGCTGACATTGACAAAGATCTGCTCACGTGGTTTAAGCTTAAACCCTGTGTAACATGAGTCTGGGATCTTGATTGTCGTACATCAGAACTCATGGTGTTCCTGTTTGATTCTGTGCCATTTCCTTGGCCTTGTTCAAGAGTTGAAGGTTCAGAGGCAAGACTCATTCTGTTGACCTTTCTGATTGCTCTACGCTCACCCTTGTCACCGCTAATCAAAGGGCGAAGTTTACCTGAGAGGTCAGCGATGGACATTGAGCGGCAGGTCTCTTGCTTGAGAGATCCACTGTCTGGAGTATTCACAGTATAGGTGTAACAGGAATCCTCGCTGTCCACTGGGGATGGAGGGCTTCCACTGTCCATTGAAGATTCATTTGAGGTCTTTTTCCTGGATAGGGTATGTTGAGAAAGTGGATGATATCTAGTGGAAAGATCTACAAGACTGTGCCTGGAGAGTGAACCTTTGCGCCTAGTCTTTGGAGATATTGCCACATCACTGCTTTTTTCATCAGTTTCTTCAGGGGGGCAGGATGGTTCTTCACATGAGACCAAGATAAGGGCCTTTTGCTTCCTCTTACTCTTCAGTGTGGAGCGCCTCTTTTTTTCATTTTGTCTGCCATCAGATTCATCCCCTTCAGATTCACCTTGACTAGAGACTGGTGGGATAGCAAAGAACAGGTCTTGCCCCTGTGTGTCTGAACACACAGACTCCACTTCCTCATCTTGAGATGACTCAGATACACCACGATCTCTTAGAATGGGGGACTTTAAGATGGGTGATTTGAGCTCATCCTCATTCTCTGTAGAGCTTGACAGACGTAGTTTCCGGACAACACGCATGTTCCCACTGTTTGCTTTATTGCTCTCCTCTGGACTGGACCTTTGTCCAACTCTGTTCGGTTGTGGTTCCTTTCGAATTTCAAGAGGGGTAATGTTTGAAAATGTTGTATCCCCTGAGTGTAAGGCACACTTTTGTCCTTGGACACCACAGACACCAATTGGATAGGTCATACCCTGCTCACGAATATCAACTTCCCCTACGCTTGAGGTCTTTGACCCAAAGCTTGGTAAGAAACTGACCCTTTTCAGTGTTAGAGAGATCTCCCAAGGTTGGGTGACCTCTGCCACTCCTCTTTGGAGCTGATTTTTGTTGGATCCACCAGCAGTACTGCCCCATCTTTGTATCTGCTCCTTCAATTGTCCCATTTTTCTAAGTTGCTGGTCAACAAGTGTCTGCACAACTCGCACCGCTGCAGCATTCTCCCTCTTCACCTGACTAAGGTGCCGCTGGGCTTCTCTGTGGTCCTGCTCAATCTTCTCAAGAAGACGACGCTCCTCTCTCTGAGCTTCAATCACAGCATTGTCCAATTCACGGTTCACCTCCTCCACTTCAGCCTGCTGTCGCTCCCTGAGGCTTTGCAGTTCTCGTTCTCCTTTCTCCAGGTTAGAAAGGGCCTGAGTGACCCAGGGAGGTGGTGAAGTAAGAGATATGGGTGTAAAGATGGACTCCCGTGGGGTTAAGGATAGGGGAGGTGGGGAGGTCACATCTCTCTCTTTTGGAGTGCTGTGTGTCAATAGGGCTGAGAACCCAAGGAGGGCTCTTCTCTCTGAATGAGACCGCATTAACATTGTGGATAGTAGATTTAAACAATCCTCTTGTCAAATGGGGTTTCACTTTTCACTGCTTTTTGAGTATGTGTCTGTAAAGACAAAGAGAAAATGCAAAACATAAGTGTGTTGCCATCAAAACCCTGTTACCGTGGCATTAAAAACAGTTAAAGATTAAACATACAAATAGAAAAGGCACAGTCCTTACAACAAAACATTTAAGGGTATTACAACATATACTTAGGTGCTTTTTTAAAACTCTACAAGAACAACTAAAGTGTTTCAATTCAAAACAAGATGTCCAGCTTTGGAAAAAAGGGACACTGCACTACTTCTACAAAGGCTGAATCAATCACAAAGGATTGTATTTATATAAGACGGTCTCGGTTCAGAACATCAGTCATTTCCTCACCCTGTAATGTTTTGCAAATTAACTCTTCAATCCTCCTGGAAATCTTTTTGACCTACCTGTTGACTCAGGTGTATCAGATAAATCCTGTGAGGACTTGTGTACATTTCTGTTGCTTTTTTAAAACTGGGACACAGGTTCCCTTTCGTTGCAACTTTATCTATCCCTCACAATATTCAGTTTCTCAAGAGACTCTAAAGTGCTCTCAGGTAACCACTGTCCTGTTTCCCTGAGGTCAGTGTTGTAATCAGACTTCAACACTGTTGACAGCCACTGATCACTACAACACTAAATGTCCTAAATTGGATGTTAATCAACAGTTTGCAACAGATTCCTGCAACAGTTGCTTAGCACATCTAATATACCTATATCTCTTTTGAGCAAACATTTGCCTTGAATTACCAGAATCATGCTGTACTTCTTCTTCCAAATTATATAATTTTATCAGTATTTATAGCTATTTTCGACATTAGATGATCACTGAATGGCTGTTGCATGCCAAGTTAAGGCAGGAGGGCTCATTAGTCTTTGTTTGCCAAGTCACTTCCCTTAATGTCACTCATGAAACCTCAACAGTCTCAAATAGTTGCTTCCGAATGCAGCACAGGCCCTCATTGTCACTTTTGGTGGAAACAGCAGCGCTTATCTGTTCAAGGCATTGAAACTGAACTCTGTCTTTCACCACCAACACAAGGTATGTGAGAGACTGCCAGGAGAGGGGTCAGTTCTTTCTCCTTTTTTTTTTACTGAGTCTTTATGACCCTGCAAAATGGATCATATTCTGAATTAGCAATTGTGGGTGCCAGTGTGTATATATTAACAGTGTAGACCTAGTTAGAGCGCCTTTTACCCCCCTGGAGCAAAACAACAAGGCTTTTGCGAGGATGAAAGGGTCGGTGTCAGTTTACCTCTGCATGTTCACAATAAGGTCCCCCTGGAAACAAGTGACCTCAAAGTGTCAATGGATAAAATCTGTTTCCCATGTTTTTAAAAGATGTTAAAGATGTTATCTGTGGGTGACATTTGTTGTATGCTGTTCAGGACAGTTGAAATTTTACTTATACAGAATTTAATGGAGAAAATAGGAGCAGGAAATCATGGAAAACATCATCTTGAGTACAATCTCAATGTCAAAACTACACTTTATGCACAGATGTGTTAAGAGGAAAACAGGCATCAATCTGTTTGTTGGAATGAGGGAAAATGTAGGTTATGTGTCAGTTACAAATCCCTGTCACTCTCCGGGAGTGAGGCCATTTGGTCCTCTCATGTTACACTTTAATGTTGAATGAGAGACACCAGTTGCTAAGTTACCGGATGGCCTTCGCTGAGGTGCTGAGACTATAGAATAAATGATACCATTCATAATTGAGAACATTATGCAGGATGTTCAGGAGCATTCCAGCGTATCAAAACTAAACAATGGAGCCATTCACCGCAGGCTACAGAGCATAAAGCTCAGAGGTAAATGCCTCTTTGAAATGTTAAATGAAACGTACTTCAGTCAGTTAAAAACAGAAATGTGTAGGCAGCAAATTGCCTCAAACAAAGACTTTTTTTATTTTTAAACTTACGCTCTGAGTACACATGCATAACAGAAGTACTTATTCAGATTTTAAGCTGCAAAATGTGGGAATGAAATATGAGATTACACCAGTTCATATATAAAAATAGCACTTAAAAACAAAGTTAAAGATGTCCTACCTGGATTCCAGGTGTGTGCTTCTTCTTCCGCTGCTCTCTCTGCTCTGTCCTGCAGCCTCCAGTTCTCCACCACTCTCTGTCACTCCCCCATCTCCCCCCTCTCCCCTCCCCCTTTCTTATGATCACATTCTACACAGGTTGTTATCTAATATGCCTCACAGCAGTGGTGTCTTTATGTGTGCAGATAAACAAATTCATATTTGACTTGTGCATGAAAACGTAACATTTTGGGTATTACTCAACTGACCACTTGCATATATTGATTGAATATAAAGATGTAAACAACGTTTAAATAGTAGATGTAGTGCAAAAAACGAACTTTGGGAGTGTTAGCAGGTTTACCATTTTGAAATTCTCTCTTTAAATTTGAGAGAAATATTCAGAACACTGAAGGTCAGTTAAAGTTAGGAAGTTAAATGTATACCGTAAGAGGATATGTCTTGTGATTTGATTTTAAATATTGAGTCTTTTGATATTTCTGATGTGGACCATTTAAATAAAGATCTAAAAGCAGGCTGAGGTTGTTCATTTTGGGGCTTTGCAAACATTAATTTCCATCCAAAAATGGAAAAGGTGTAAGCAGATAAAATGACACTTTTACAGACTTCATCTTCAAATAATTACTAATAATTATTTTTGAAAAGGGACACTGCATTTTACAAATTAACCTCTGAAATGCTGCCTGCTCATGAAAATGTTTAACTCTGAAGCCACATGAGTAATAATTATACACCATGAAGTTTACAATGAATGAACACACATTTATTGATTACACCTGTGATGCAGACACCTGTTCTCCAGATCCATTTTTTTTTAGTCCATTGCTTTTACTTTTCACTATTTAGCCACTAGATGTCAGTAAATACAAAGCTTCAAAAGGAGGACAACCTGTGCACTTAATACATTGTATTCACTCAAATCAAATGTGCTTTAAATAAAAAAAATAATAGAAAAGTTAAATGAAAAACTAATTGATTCGAAGGTTTATCTTTTATCCTTAAATTGTATTTTTTCTTCTATTTAGAAACCTTGAATCCTGCAATAAAACCATAAACTATAACCTTCAAGTGGTTTACCCTCTAACTAGATATTCCAGAGAGAAATTACTTTTTAAATTAAGTAATGTCATAGGAAGTTATGCATTTCCCATTGCATAACATGTTGCAGATGGCTGACTTGTCTGTGCTGGTGGTGTTCTCTCAGCTGTAGTTAAGGAGGAATCTATCTGCAGTCTGTTGCAGGTCGGCACAGAACAGATTTTTAACAAGATTTGGTCCCAATTAGAGAATTTGCCTTCAAATTTTGGCTTGTATCATTCCACTCACAATGATTTTGAAATCTTTGGAAAAGAAGAACATTTCAAGAAATCTGGAAGAGGTTTATTTAAAATCAGTGCATGCGATGCAAATCTACAGGTTTCATGGCTGATGTAAAAAAAAAAATCCACCATCATTGATGCCATACATGTTCAACATTTGACTGTTGATCTTCAGCTGCATTGTGACTTCTGTTTAAGTAGTCCAAATCAACTGCCCTGGTATGGATTATTGGATGTTTGGTCAAAATTGAACTTCGGTTCTTTGTCGGTTTTCAGTCTGTCTCCGTATAGTTCATTGTTGCTGTCTCTCTGGGTGGAGGCTTGAAACGTCACATTACAGAGGAAAACAAGTTAAAAATCATGTCCAGTCTGACCCCCAGATACCAAAGGCACAAAGGGACAGTGCATTTTGCTTTTTGAAAGAAGAATTCCATCTTTTCATGTCCTCACAGCAGATGATTTTTATCTTCTCCTAATCTCATCCCCCAAAACAAGACAGGATAGTTAAGTTTGTTTAATATCTAACTTGTAGAAAAAATGTTGGTTAGCACTGAACATACTTTTTAGACGGCACATTAAACCTACCCAAACTTGTTGTTTATAACCCCCATGAAGGCCACTGAACAAGCCATTTGGGGTATCTACTGTATGAGCCTTTAAGGAGTGTAACAGATTTCCTCTTCTTAAAGGATCCAACATCTTCTCACCAATTATCCTCACACACACACATAGTTAAACACACACACACACACACACACACACACACACACACACACTGAGCATTGCCCCCTGGACACAGATGGGTCCTGAGCCATCAGTGTTGCTGGACGTCACACGAGGTCCTACAGGCTGCCTGGCTGGTGTTGTGACTGATTATTTCTATCTTCCGCACTGTCAGGAGAGATGGAAAATTATATCGGCCTACGGTGGCGCTCCGTTATTGATATCACTGTTAAAACTCTCCAATCCAGCTGCTCGCCTCGCCTGCAACATCACCGCAATTAAATCTACCAGCCTGTGTGTGTGTGGCGGAGAGTAATGGGCCCAATAGATACTGTAACAAAACAATAATGTGATTCAGCATGGCAGCATAACAACCACATATATATAAATATCAGTGCGATATATGACAGGGAAGTTAATGGGTTATTATTACACCCAAACAAATGGCAGCATCACAGCAAAGCAGGTACTGTGTGGACTTAACAATTAAAAAAGAAGCTTTCACAGATGGAATTAGAAGGTGGTCAAGAAAGTCACATTGCACTCTTCTCTCCCAGTTTGCATACAGCAGGCAATATTAGGTGATGAATATGGTAATGGTCCTCATTCTAGTGGGACTATCTCCTTTCAGAGGGGAAGATCTGGTTCTGCTGTTAGATTCGATTAATTCCTCTTCATGCCACTCCTCATTTTTGCGCCCCCCCCACCCTCCACTCCCCCCTCCTCCCTAACACTTTCAGGCCTATGATATTAGACGAACAATCGCAGAAACAAAACGAGCTGGAACAACCAAGATGGGAACAGATGGCACGTAATTGCCTGGTGGAGGAAGCCAGGGAGTCAATTTTTACCCGTCCTGGGGGAGTTGCAGTTGCAAGAAGGAGGAAAAAAAAAAAAGTGCAGGTGCATTTGTTTTGATCAGATATGGCCTGGAGGAAGCATCTGAAAAATATTCATCACACGCACATTAGGGAGAGGAATTTAGCAAAAAGTGTTGTGGGTGAGACCTGGGATGCGATGGTGAGCTTTTCATCGGGGCAAGGAGGACGATGTGTGGCTGAGTCAACAGCAGCAGATGCATCCCGAATGAATATCACACTGAAGTGTTGCAAAAACTGTAAAACTTTCTGATGGTAGCAGTCTGTCCTAACATTTGCCAACCTCATTTTAGGGTGATATTTTGTGATAAAGTGGTACTATAAATAATGTGAGAATAATTCGGAATAACTGATATAATATTAAAATTTTAGTTGCGCTTGTATATAGTCTAAACTTCTATGAGACGTCTTTACCAGCTTTAAAATGTTTATATTCATATTTTGACAAATTTAAAAGAGAAATAATGACACTTGGATAGTTTGTCACCCCACCCATTCAGGGTTCATTCATCCAGTTTTATTCTAAGCTAAGCTAACCGTCTGCTGGCTGTAGCTTCATATTTAATGGACAAACATGAGAGTGGTATCAATCATCTCATCTAACTCTTGGCAAGAAAGTGAGTAAGCATGTTTCCCAAAATGTCTAACTATTCCTTAAAATGTAAACTATATTCCAGTTGATGGACAGACTTAGCTTAGCTTAGCATTTATCATATTTTGCTGTTAATTTAGCTTTTTATTTCTTTTTTATTTTAGGATATCTGTTAACTTAATCAGTCTGATGCAAGTTTTGCATAAATTTATACCAGGGGGTTAACTTTGTCAAGACTATAAAGCTTGATAACACTATTTGTCTGCACCCACTTCATCCTTGGACATGAATCAGTCACATACTGTACTGAGATGAATTCCTTTTTCTGGGTCCTCTAAGCTCTGACCACATCTGTTCAATTACCAGCATGGAAAGTGCATTACCATTGGCTTTGTTGTTGGAGATGCTTGATTTTCTTAGTAAAAAGCAGATGAATTTATAATGTTGTGATCCCCTCTGTTGTGAATCTCTTCAGCGGACCGAGGACCGGGATCAGAATAAGCATTTTGATGAGCTATAGGCCGTCTCTTCTTTTTACAATCCCAAACTTGCGCTGCCTGCCCAATATCAAACTAATAAATTACAGCCCCCGTCTCCCACATAACTCACTGATAAATAAAAAAAAGGGTCTGCCATAGTGTGCAGCTGTGACCCAGGGTTACCTAGCAACAGGTCATGCCCAGACGTGATGCACAAGGTAGAGATACACCTCTAAGGAGCGGGAGAGGAGGGAGGGATGGGGATGGAGGGGATGGAGGAGATGGAGGAGTGGGGGGAGGGAGGGAGGGAATGGGTCTCATCCTCACTCTCTATGACCCTTGACAGATAGAAAACGCACTCAGAGGAAACGGAGTTTGATTGACAGGGATATTTGAGGAACCTGAGACTCCTTGGTTTCTCCATTACTGGTTTCAGGCTGGACTCTGCTTTATACCTGAAAGAAGTAGGCAGAAAACAGATTTGTGTAGGTTTATGAAGCTATTGACTGACAAATCCCATAAGAATAAACCTTTTTCATTCAGCTAAGGCGTATGAAAAGACATTGATTTAATTTGTATCTCCTACATCCATATTTGAGATGTGGCATAAAGAAAATGATCAGATTTTGTTGCTCTTAATTCCCTCTGAAGAGTCCCCTTGTCTCTTTTATCTCCTGTATACATGCATTAACACACGCAGAGAACACATTTGCCACACTGAAGTACACAATCAGCTTTCCAACCTCTGCGCCCAGAGAATTGTCTGATGAAAACCCTAACTGACAGGCCTAAAAAGATTGAGCAATAGCACAAGAGACGCACATCCACAGCGGTGTACAATGTCTTTGCCAGAACAGTGCAGCATGGAAATGAGTGTTCAGTCCATGTCTCACCCCCACCCCACCCCTTCCTCCGCCCTTCCTCTGTTGCCTGTGCGACAAACCCTCAAGGGGACTCTGCAGCTGTGTGAGGTTAGCACATGGTCGAGTTAGGGGCCACACACACAAACACACACGCACACACACACCCTGACAAACACAGCCTTTAGTCTGTGTAAATATGGAATTTTTATGCAGCATAAACTGTAATAAGGTGCGTTTTAATGAGAATATTTCTCAAATGCTGATGAAAGAGAATACGGCTGCCATTTTGAGCCTCCGAATGTTTAAAGCTGCTATACGCAGTATTTCACTATTAACAATGGATCAAATGACTATGTGTATATGAAGGGTGTCGCTTGTAGTAACGAACCCACAGAGAATTATCACCCAACTCTGGAGCTCCCCTCAGCTATTAGTAGCATTTTAGCATCTTTCAGCTCATTGTTTTGGTTTTACGGCCCGCAACTTTACCGTTTTGGTTCAGCTCTCATCAGCGTTGTTTTCGGCCGCAGCAGGCAGCTATTTTCAGCACAAAAAAACTCAACTCACTGCCCACATAGCACCAAACAGACACAGTTAGCGACCACCTGGTGAACATAGTATATGCATAGTATATATAGTATTGCATTTAGCAGCTAGAGACAGATCATTTTCACAGGAGTTGGTGGAGACCAAAAACAGAGCTAAAAGGAGAGTGAATATTGGACTTACATTCATCAGATGGGCACCAACATGACTCTAAATGAATAGTAATGTTGCTACGTATCTGCTAGATGTGTAAATAGGCAACTGTTTGCTAACAAGTTTGCTAACAAGTTTACCACCACTGGCAAAAGACAGCATTGTTGGTCAGTTAGTCGGAGTGTCTGTCAGTTGACGTCTGGCTAATAAAGAGTGCTGGAGGTTTTCACACTACGCATTGTTCTCCCACCATCATCCCACCTAATACTGCATTAGGACTTCCTGTGCAGCACTTGATGCATCAGCGCTAATATGCATGTGAATGTACTGTATGCCTTTGCAGAAAAAGTGGAACCACCGGGAGTTAGCCTATGATTGAATCTTGCAAAACAAGAAGGGATTTCTGTAAATACATCATTTCTTCACACTCAACGTATGTTTAAAGAAGAGATTTAAAAGATGTTAATGACTCAGCAATCTTCAGTTTCTCAGGCAGGTCACTCCGGAGCTTCGGGACCCTGATGGCTAAGGCTTCTGTCAGAAGTTTTAAAATAACATAAAAGATCACCATGCTTAGCCTTGTTTAGTTTAGGTGCATTTAAACCAGCAAAATGTGCTGTGTTCTTCTGAACCATTTAACCTTCAGCTAAATTTTAGTTTCAAGCCGGGACTATGCAGACAGACATACAGACATAAGGTCTACCACTGTGGTCCAGACTGAAATATCTACTATTACTATACTATTAGACGGATTGGTAGAAAATAATACAGTAATTGTTGATCCCTTAACTTTTCATCCAGCACCGTCATCAGGTTAAATTTTAATATCTGTCCAATACTTTTGTTTCATGACCCAATACCTGCAAAACTAGTGTCATTCCCTTCAGTCTTGTTTGATTATGAGTGAAGAATCTGCAGCAATAATCAAGGTGTGAGAAAATACAAACGTGTAAGACCTCTGGATCTCTAGAAATTACAAAAAATATTAGTGGACATTGTGAACAACATGACTGTAATGGTTTATGCAGCCATGTGGAATCTGTTTCACTTATTGGACAAGGATGAAAAGCAGGAATTGGACAAGGAGGAGAATGACCTGTGATATCTCCAATGGTGCTGGAATAAAATTGGCCTGAGGAAGATAAGCAACCTCAATAAGTGGTACAAACTCTAAAAAACAAACTGTATTGTCATTTGATGCTGTGCACACTCTGTGACAAGTGCTGCACCAACCCTACAGCGTGAGTGTTGAAGTCATTTTGTGCTTTTCACCTTGCATCCTCACAAACAAGTTCCCCTCTTGTTTCCCGGAAGCTCAGCACACACCAGTTGAGGTAGTGGGCAACATGATGGGGGATGTGCACCTCCTCATGCAGTTAATGGACAAGCATACACACGGTGGTAATTCACAGCTAGCAAACATGACGTATGCCATCAGAGGCTGGTGTGAGTAAAATGGGCATCCATCACAGATGCTAACAACTCTGATTAAAAATACATAATCTGCAAGCGGTCCCCTGATACCACCGTCAAGCCATTTTGGGTCTAATTGCAATTGGTCTCCGTTATGATCAAAGGCAAGTCACACCTGCTCGCCTTTAGCTTTCGTTTCGCTGATTACACTTTCAAATTTCATCAACGTCAAGTTGATAGATATGAAATTATGGGGTAAACCTGTTTACTTGTGGTCAACACCATCACAATCCCAAGTTCCATCTTTCTCCCGGACATTTACACCCCTCCTTCCGCCTCACACCCTGTTTTTCTGCTCTCTCCCTGAAATCAAATGTTTCATAGTGCATTGAAAAACAAGGCAAGAAGGAAAAGGGGTTAAAGAAAATGCAGCTGTGAAAGACACTATGGAACGCACTGCCAAACTGCTTCTCCCCCACAACCCCACCCCTGCATCCTCACCTCACCCACCACCTGTATCTCTCGGGGTGTGAGTGAGTGACAAAGCATCAAGAGGAAGAGTACCAAGCATTCACTCACAAGGCTTTGCACCCGGCGCTCACCCAATTTACACCTCTCCCTTTCCTGCAAACCCCACCCAGGATCCCCTGGTGACAGCACCATGCTAACCGTCACCTCCCTGCTGGCATGACCGTGTGTGTGTTAGAGAAAGAGGGTGTGTTTGAATGTGTGTGTGTGTGTGTGTGTACAAGAGAGAGTGGAAGAAAGTGGAAGAGCTTGTGTGGTATCCTTGTGGGAAGCAGTGTTTAGACCTTCAGACTGGGCACATTTTCTGCAAGGAGAGGTCATTTTATCCCCTCCTTTCTTGTAGAATAAGAACTTGAGTTTAAAGCTGCAGTGCGGGACTTTTACATAAAAATGGACGTCCGTTACATTCAAGCCATTGCTGGACAAGTTCTCATAATGCTGATTAAGCCTATCACTGTCAGGTAAATCTCGCTGTATTTCGCAGTATGCAGGAGTTATTAAATCTGGTGTCTGTGGCGACATTCCTGCGCTGGTGCATCGGTAGTGATGCGTTTTACCCCAACCAGCAATGATTGGTTTGCCAGAGCTGAAAAGGGGGGAGCAACCGTTGCGAAAAAAGTTAATAATAATAATAAAGTTAATATTAGGTATGGGTTAATAATTGTAATTAGAACAGTTCTGCTGTTTGTAAGATCAGTCAGTTGTAAGATCAGGATAAGATCTAAGATCAGTTTCATTATTTTGCCCGTTGCCTGTTTGCCTGCCACCAACCTTTGCTGTCATTTCAGACCCTAACATTCCCTCACCTTCCAGCAGTGACTCTCACCTCTTCCCACCAATCCCCTGTCACCTGATCCTCACCTGCCTGCACACCTGCTCCTCATTCCCTTAATCAGCTCCCTAGTATATATACCAGCCAACCGTTTCTTTGCCTGTCTGTTATGACTGTTTGCCTTTCCTTTTGGATTTTGCAACGCTTTTGTTTTTGTCTCCTGGCGACAAACTTTGTTCTGGACTTTGGGCAGAGCCTTCCTGCTGTCAAGTCTTGCTCTTGGGTCCGTCGCCTGTTTAACTGAGACACAGTTGATGTCATTTTTTGTTTCACTATTGCAGCCCAGTATCATGTTTTTTTATATTTATATCACAATCACATGCAGTATTTTAACATGGTATCCCCAGGAATAACATCTATATTGGACAATTCTGCACCTAAGGATTTACACCCATTGCCAAATTAAGTGTCAACCTTTACTGTATGTAGCTAGGTGGAAAGAAAGGGTAGAAAAGAGGGTTTTGCTGCTTCTCGTAGAAAATGAATGGGAGATCCCAGCTCTGCCCAACTCGCATCTTTCTGCGTATTTACGCTAACAACGTGGAGGTCGGGTGGTGGATGGGAGTGTAGCGCATCTAACTTTGCGTCCTGTCACAAACGCTCAATTAACGTTCACCTGCCAGCTGCAGAGGATCTGAGGGGGCTGCTACATATCTAAAAATCATGTCTGAGAGATAGGCTGGTGCCAGGCCATTCGGTGATTTAAAAACTAGTAAAACAAATCAATTAAAATCAATTCTAAAACTGATTGGCAGCCAACATATCATATGATATAAGGAAAGGTTTTTTTCTGAAATGGCCCAAACAATCCCATACCTCCTGTTTCTTTGTTTTCCTTTCCAAAATGACATAACTTTTGGTCACGACCATGCCGTCTGTCGGTCACAATCCAGTTAAGCAAAGAGACAAACCATAGAGGGACACAGCTGCTAGCTAATGCACAAAAATTAAGGCTTGATTTTACAGCTACAACCTTAATTTCCCACCTTTCTTTTAAGGAAATACCTCATAATATTTAGACTGTGTGAACACTAGAACTGTCAGAGGCCAAACCACAGAGACTCTCGGCTGCCTCAAAAAAAAAATCTGCACACTCACACTAAACCTCCCTCCTGAGCTGAACCCCAACTTTAAGTGATGAGTAAAGGGGCTAAAAAAAATCATAAAAAACTCACTGACAGGGTTTGAAATGATGTACCTACTGTACGCAAGGCCTGTTTAAACATCTTGACAGGATTAGAGTGGAGTTAAACTGCTTTGCAGGCGCAGTTAATTGAAGCGGATGAGGTTTTTAATAAAGCGTGCAGTGTTAGCAGCTGACAAATGGCTGGGCTGACACACAGGGGAAATTGCATTTAATGGCATCAGGTATGTGCTTTGCTGGAGCTTATCACATTACACTGGTGGGTGCACACACACACACACACACACATGCACACGCATAAACGTACACAACCTGCTTTCATCTTAATTTGTGGAGTGTGTGTGTGTGTGCATGTGTGTGTGCACGTTGGCCCACATAAACACACATTAATTTACACTTACCTGAGCCAGTCAAGGTGTTTTCCCGCATGGATTTCAATTATGGTTCAGCGCGATGCCTCACGTGGAGCAGATAGGTAGGTAGGTAGGTAGACCTATGCGGACAGGCAGAGTCACACTGGACCTATTACTGTAATGCTGTTGGATTTTCAGGTTAGCTTGGGGAATAGATGGGACTGGTGGAAAAACTCTCAGCGGCTGCAAGCACACAATGTATGATGTGTGTTGACTTTAGTCTGAGGCAGCACATGTACTTAATTACCAATGCAAACGTAAGGAAGTCATGACAGAATGAGAAAATGGAGCAAGATAGAAAGAAGAAAGACAAAATACAAAATAAGTTAAGAGTGACACATGCATACTTTAAAATAATGAATAATTTTATTAAAGCATCGACCCATAACCATAACCCAAACCACCTGCTTGGGTGTAGTTCCTAAAAAAATGCCATTCGTTCGGCTATCACCAATTACACAAAATGGTGATTCAGCCTACAGCAAGTTTATAAATTCTATACATTTTCTGTTGTAAACCCCTGGTTCCTGTCCACAGGATCATGTCTTTCAGTGCCACAATGCTACAATAATGAGCTCATGAGATGGAGACAAAATATACAAAAAAGAATTTTAAAGATGGCCACTCAAAGGATAAGGCTGGCGATATTGTATATTTATATTATTGTCAACAGATCCAACGATGCATTAGGCTTGTTCAAACTTTAATATGGACGCAGACTTCTAGCCATACTACAATTGCCCCACACATGCGCAGAGGAAAACAAGATGACAGTAAGAAGAGTTCCTTTATTTGTTTTATTTGGCTAATCAACAAGAACAAGAACACGTTTTTAAAAAACATGTGTTTGACCGCTTGAGGAGAATAGGACCAAGGACGGGGAATAGAGTACATTGGTGCAAGAGATGAGAAGCATCACTGTTCGTTTTGCTTTTGTAGCACATGTGCACTCTGCGCGCTTGTAGTGTGTACAGTAAATTTCAGGTGGTGCATCTGCACAGGGGTCCTTCACGGACATAGGCAGATGACGAAATTTACGTCATGCGGAACCACACGAAACCTTGCAACCACGTGGATGTGGCAAGCATGAATTGGGCTTTAGTTCTTCTCTCAATACATCTCAACTTTCCTACCCTGTCTGTGGCCTAAAGGCCATTGGTTCCTACTGAAGACAAATCTTCAAATCTTCAAAACCAGCTTAAATTTTTTAAAGAAGGCTCAGTAATTTTCTAAAACAGCTGGGCACTGTAGTTTTCAGCAAAAGTAATTCAATCAGGAGGAAATAGTGCATTTGTTGGGGACTATTTTCAGCGGCGGATGAATCCACATTTGGTGCTCTAGTGAGTATTTCTGGCAGCAGGACGGTGTATGTGTGATTGAGTTTAAATAGACTACAGTGTAACAGTGTGTGTTTTTAATAGTTTTTGGACAACAATGGCACAGAGGAAGAATACATATCAGGCTTGTACGTGTTAGTAGGATCAAGTCATTGTTGGTTTTGGTCTTTTCGTGGGAGACTTATCTTTCAAAGAGTAACAAAAACCAAAGCTAGTCAAATAACGAAGGCATAGCGAGATTATCAGAGAAACCCTTCATGAAGATGGCGTTTATCCCCTTAATAAACTCATCCTGTGCACCCAGAATTTGTGCAAACCCACTGAACTTTATTTATTAAGTCTAATGGAGATCCCAAAGATATATTATACATCTAGAATTTGATGGAATGGTGCAGCCATAGAAAACTTGGAGTCTTCCGCGTAAATATTTTGCTGTGTAAACATCATAAAGCTTCAGAATATATACGCTGCTGTCAGACAGCGTGGAATACGATGATTTTAACAACCTTAAAGCTACTTAAGGGAAAACAAAAGGGGCAGACTGTATTGTTGAGGTAACTAAATCACCATTATATGTTACTTCATTATTAAAGTCCTTGACCTTTTCCTTGACATGCTTGACTAGCTGTACACACAGGCCATAAGGAAAGTAGTGAGGGTCCTTGCCATCTTTTGGAGAGGTTGTGTATCCATTTCTTCCTGCCAGGGTTGTGTCTGGATCCACTGGATGCAATAAAGGCAAGAAACTGTCAGAAAGGACAAGACAACATGAATTATTTCAAGTGATATGTTGGGAGACCGCTGCATAGATGCCCTTTAGGAGTTGTCAGTTTGATATCTCACCCAGTAATGCACGCACACACCCACAGCTGCATGCACAATACACACACACAGCATCCAGGGTGTGGGCCTGTAAGAAATTCCTCATATAAGAGGACAATTAGAGAGTCTCATTTTCCACTAATATCAATCACACAGCTCATGAATAAAGACAATTAGGTCCTCACCATTCCATACAATTGCATCTGCCCTTTGAGCTCCCCCTCCGATTTGGGAGCGATGCCTCTTGGGTATATGGCGCTCTCATCACCGCGACTCAGTGTGAGCCACCGCAGTCAATAATAGGAGACGAAACAGAGGAGGCAACGGCCCGGTTTCAGACTAGATCAGATCCTCCGGACGCGTGTCACTCTTCATTAGGGAGGCGGGGTAGCAGGGGATGCCCCTAAGGTGAGGATGGCCACAGAGTGGAGTGGGTAAAGGGAGGGGGCGGAGTGGCAGCTGTGGACAATGACAGAATCTGTGTCCAAGGGCCCCTCGGGCCAAACACCAGCTCTCCTCCACCCTGAACTGATCTCTCGCCTCTAGACCCATGGAGGAGGGAGGGGGGGAGGGAGGAAAAAGAGACAGAAATAGACCAGTCACACTCAGTGGACTTTCTATCCAGACTTGCTGTACTCAAGACTCGGGCTGACATTGATGTAACACATCGCATCAATGTGTCTAATGTCATATTCATAGAAATGTGATTGGTTTACCTCAGGCATGGGTGGTTCCCCTTACAGCACAGCAGCTTGGATAATGTCAGGTATTAATCTTTCATAGCCCCCATTAAATTAAGCACTTTGATTCACTTATTATTAATTTATACTGATTGCTGCTATGTTGGCGTACATAGGGGCTGAGGCAGTTGCTAAAGGATAGCCCTCCCTGGGATTGCCATTTGGGAAGACAGTGATCTTTTCACAAGTAGGAATAAACATTTCTTAGCGTAAATATTTGCACTGTTCCTCTGGTGATTTTTGTTTTCACTTCAGTAGATAGATCACACGATCTTCCATTGGTTTCTAATCCAATTGGTTATTCCTTAAATGCATTGTCAAGCGCATAGGGCTGAAAGTAAGGATTATGTTCATAGTTAATCAATTCATTGTCACCGAAAGACACTGAAACCAGAGATTCTTTGGCATTTTTGCTTAAAAAATTACTTCAAAGATGAATCAAGTTGAAACTCACTATAAAGTTCTGTAAAGCCGGAGCGGGAGCTGCCTATTCAGGTGATAATTCTCTCTAAGTTTCATCACTTTCACATTACCACACTGTTTTCACATCGTCATTTTGATTTTGTTGTTGTAAAGATTATGGCCACTTTAAGACTTCAGTCCTGGTCGATTTGGCGACACCTGTGATGACTGTTAATAATACTACAGAAAACACTCGTAGAGCAGCTATTTTGCCAGAAATACAACAGAAGAGCGGCTAGTGTTCTGTAATCTGTTTACAGTGCAGCCAAACAAACTCACTTTGTTTAAATACAGAAGTCGGAAGTGTTGAAAGAAGTAGGAAATGTTGGTTTAGCTTTCGCAGTACTCTGATACTTCATAAAGAGCTTAAGTAAGCAATCTGGATCCAGCACAGGAATGGCGGACTCTGCCACTAACATTGAAAACTGCTATATGGAGAGATAATTACTGAATGTAAATACATTAAATGGCTTTTGCAGAAACAATTTATTTACACTTCCAAAACAATCATAAATTGTGTCAAAAATGGGGTTTGATTTCATGAAAAGCAAAGGGATTACAACTTTAATTTGTTACTGAAAAGCTGACATTGTAGAGACGACTATGTTCTGTTTTTGCAAACATCACACCGAGCATTGCAATATCAGCATAACTGATGTTTCAGCAACACACTCGTTTTTGTCATCAGCAATACATCAAACTAATAACCTCATCTAAAAGTGGACAATGGGGGCTGTGACGGAGGCCGTGGCGCTCTCCTGCCACACGTAGGTGGCACACACTCGCCTTATTAGCCAGGTCAAACATAATCAGTGATAGACACGGCAGGGCTGCTTAATTATGGCTGGCAGCTGGCAGCGGGGGCCTTCCTTCAGGGGCCGGGTTATGCCCATGCATGAACCCCCCCTCCACACCCAACCCTTCTCCTCCTCCTCCTCCTCCACCTCTACCACCCACCCACCCACCCACACTGGCCCAAATGAAGAATAAATCTAACCTCCCTTTTGTTTGGAGTGAAGCATGTGGCAGCCCCTTCATTTAAAGCAAGAATAAAAATGTGGACAGAATTCGGGATTAATAGAGGGGAATGGGGCATTAAATTAGTGTAATTGTGAGGTAACAGCAGTGCATGCATGCGTGTGTGTGTGTGTGTGTGTGTGTGTGTGCGTGTGCATGTGCGTGTGTGTTTGTGGGCATAAGGGTTAATAAAAATATCCTTCCCAACAAGAGAGCAAGTCATTTTCTCAGAACAAATCCACAAAGCGCTTGAGCTATTAGAGGGCTCCGATTTTTCAATTTCATAAGACAGAAAGCCAGACAGCCTGTTTGCTGCACTTTGGATGACACAACAGATGTATTCAAGTGGCAGCTTCCTCCCAACTAGGCACAACGCACCCTGAAAAGGCACCTAAGCTCCTGTCGCAAACAGCTTGTAAATCTGCACTTAAATGAGAGCAAGCGAGAGCCCGACTCCTGCCTGCCTGCCTGCCTGCCTGTCTGCCTGCTGCGTCACTGAAGAAATATGGCTTCATGAAGTTTGTAACCAACACGGGGGAGAAAGAAGCAGTCACAGGCTGATATACTGTTTGATTATAATCTTTCTACGCCAAAATGTTGCTCCGATCAAAACTCTGTGCTTGTGCATGCAGCAAAAAACAACTGTGTGTGTGTGTGTGTGTTTGTGAGAGAGAGAGAGAGGCAGAAAGAAAGAGAGACACTGTTTGAAGCCGCAAGCAGTTGTGCACTCTGATCTCCCAAGGCTGTCTACACACACACACACACACACTCTCTTGCACATGCAGACCCCCTGATTCAGCCTCCTCTGCTATATTGATCCATTTCATTCTGCCTCAATGAGATGCAGACAGCATCCCAGCGCCCAGACCGCTCATAATCATGATATAACACTCAACTGTATTGAAACCTGCCATAGGAAGGCATAAATCGGATAATGCAACAGCCAGGATAATGAACAATATCAGATGACATATCGATGTTGTCATGCACGGCCCATAATGTCACATAAATGTGCGCTGTGTGATGTTAGGTTTGAATTGGTACACCCATGCAGGAGCAGACACACAGCTGCAAACACATGTTTTTTTGTCCTTAACACCGCTCCGTACAGCGAGCAGGGGAAGTTATGAAAGCAAAGGAGCTGTGCACTTTAAAAGCCAGACCTTGGACAGCGCTCCATTCAGACTCAACTGCTGCTCTCTGCTGTGTGTTAATGTATGGCTGTGTGTGTATGTGTGTGTGTGTGTGTGTTGTGGTTGTGAACTTAAATCCACTTTCCTCCTCCTCTGCTCTCCCCGCCACATCGCACCGTAGCCATGGCAACTATTCTGATCGATCCGGTGCCAATCTAATACCAAATTTTTCTCCAAACCAAAACTTAAACAATCAGGCCTTCAAGTGACTCGCCGGGGTGAGGTGACGGCTCCAGCAGAGGAGGATGATGGGAGTGTTGGGTTGGCTTTCAGAGCCTGTTAGTCTGCCAGTCTTATTGTGAGCAGTGGCAAGATGGTGTGTCCTGTGCTAGAAATGTGCTTTGCAGACAAATAATACAACTGACAAATTGATAGATAGATACATAGATTTAGGGGAAAATGCTGCAAAGTGATAAAACACAACCAAATACAGAAACAGGCTGCAAAAACAGAAATCATAATGTACTTGTACATGGTTGTTTTTTCTGTTTTTTCAGCACATTTCTGTATTTTTTTTTCTAAATGCTGCACGTGTTGTCAAATTGGTGAGGATGTTTTCTTCATTTGCATGTGTTTTCTTTAATGTCTGTGCGCTGAGCTTCTAGAGCCACCGTCTAATACCAGTGAAACAAAGAAAATACAATCTAATGCAGACTTTGGTGCCTGCCCAGCAGCTGGAGGGGGTGTGCGGGTTTATGTGAGGAGGGATGTGTCACGTTTACTTTATGTCAACAGCCATGGATAGCTGGTCAGGGTTCAGGGTTCATGCTGTGATATTTCACCATGTCTCTGTTCCCCTAAACTCACAGCTCTAGAGCCAGTGTTTGTGTCCAGAAGCAGTGCAGCCTCTTGTACCAGATCCCTCCTGTCTTTCTGCGTCTTTTTATGTCTTTGCGTGCGGAGGGGAAGACAAACAGACAGACAGACAGACAGACAGGAAACCTTCCAAAACAAAAGTAGAATCAAACGCGCAACACACAGAGGAAGAAGAGGTGGAGAAGAGAAGAGGGAAAGCAAGAGAGAAAGGATGAATGAAGAGAAAGCTTATTACCCAAAAACAGATGGCCCCCCAATTCACAGTGGCCCCACGGGGACCTGGAGGGACAACTCTTTGCACCTCCGGGTTACCAGCGCTGCAGAGAGGGGTGGGGCACTTAAACACGACTCCGTGTGTGTGTGCACCTTTGTTTGTTAACTTGTAAACAAAAAAGCAAATTTGTGACATCTCTGGCAAGGTGCCATTCTGAGCTCGATGCGGTTCCAGATTTCCCAGGAGTTGGTGTTTAAAGACTGTTTCATTTGGATGTTATGTTACATCTGAGAATGGAGCTCAGAAGACAACAACTCCGCGATGCCACGATGTTGTCTCTGAGGAGGAGCTGTCTCTTCTTCCTCTGCGAATGCTGTGAAAACCATCGGCCTTGCGTATTCAAACGAGCGGAATAATCCTTTTAAAAACACACACACACACACACACACACACACATTTTGGCCATATCACCTTTTATTTCATCAAACCCATCACTCAACATCATTGCTGGACGAGCTAATGTCACAACATCCGTAAAATGAGATCTCACACGCGCTCAAACATTCACACCCTTTCGGTGTATGTGTGCATATGCAACTGTACGAGTGGACACACACGCACAGATGACAGGCAGTGAGTGGAAATGAAGGATTTGGAGTTCTATCCCGTTACATTATGCAGCAGATGGCGTTCAGGCCAAGCCCGGCCAGGCCTCTCCCAGGAGAGAGAGTGAGAGAGAAAGAAGGGAAGAGAGAAAATGGGGGAGGTGTAGAAAGAGGGGTGAGGGACAAAGCTGTTGTCTTTTTTTTTTTTTACTTGCGTGAATGCACGTGTTTGTTTCCTATTTTTTGACGGACTCCCTCTTGGGTCGCATGTGGGACAGAATCCTCGTCGTCTCCTCTCCTCTCCTACCTCTCTCATTGCCTCTCCTCTCCTCTCCTCACCCCTCCTGCCCAGCTGAGGCTGCACCTGAGCCCAGCCACGGAGGCCCCGACCCCAGCTGACCCTCCACCAAGAGGAAGGAAGCAGAGGACAGAGGCGGGAAAAGGTGAGAGTGGAGGGAACGAAAAATCGCGGTGAAGCTGAAGCACCAGGTAAAGAACTATGGGTGTGTTAGAGAGCGATTATGGAAGGAAAAGTGAAACATTTTCACACTAACATGCATTTTGTTGTTATTTCAAAAGAAGAGGAATATGATTATATCTAGCTCAGTACAGCAGCTGTATACTTCGACTAATTTGAACAAAATTCGCACACACATGCACCGCAGTTGACTTGATCAAATGCCACAATCAATACGCACACACACACTGATAGACACACATACAAAGCGGCCTGTTAAGTCCCCCTAGATCTTTGCCCCTGGCGCTTTTTGTTTTGTGTTTTCTGAATTAATTGAGCCAACGCTCAAGTATAGGGCCAGATGTCACTGCGACCTGTGGGGATTATTAGAAATCTGTTTCCCTCATTGTTTATGTGGACCCCTTCAAACCACACCGCCTTGCGCTCTTCCCGCTGAAGTTTCAGGGAGAAACAAGCCCCAAACCAGATTGCTAATGTACAAAATAACAGTCTCCGGCTCCAAGAATGGACACTGAGCCTGAATATCGACATGTGGGACATTCTGGGACTTTTCTGTCCCACCTCCAATGACCATAGCCTGTGCCCAATGACCACCAGGGGCCCCCTGATGCCCTCCCGGTTTGGCCCGAACAGCTCCACACTCCTTGGCAGAGCTCAGGGCCTAATGAACTCATCAGCCAGCTGGAGGCCCTGGATGGAAGGACAGGGGCCACTTGGGGGAGGCTGGGGGGCCAGAGGGAGAGAGAAAGAGAGAGAGGGGCAGCCGGCCGGGGGTGCTAGGTATGAGGAAGATGGAGGTGTGGGGCGGCTGAAGAGAGCTCACCAGCACGGTAAATGAGGCAGGTGCAGCTTCAGAGGGGGGCTAGGGGCCAAGACAGGAGGGTCAGTGGGCAGGAGGAAGAGGTATGGGAGGCTGTGGAGATAATGTAGGTCTGTGCTGAACAGGATGGGGCGGAGAGGAAGAGATGGAGGCAAGGACTGGATTTATGACTGTGGCTCCAACATGGAGTTCAGATGAGCAGGTGATGAGAGACGGAAACTCAGAACATAGGGAATCAAGTTACATCGTCTTTTTTAATTGGCTCAACTTCTGGGTCAACTCGTTGAGGTGTTCAGCACATGTACAAATAAATCCGCATAGGGAATTAACTACATAGTCAATGACTGCAAATCCTTGAACTTAACTGAACGAAAAGATTCGAATCAGCGAAGTGATCTGTAATTTCCACCTCTACAGCTATTTGTGTCAACTCAGTTTACTCTTTGTTTAATCAAACTTCTATGTTAGGTTTGTCAAACTTAAACTGACTAGTTCCATAAACGGATAGCTCTTTGTTGTGATAACTTGAAAGGTTTAAAGTAGACAAACTCAAGAAATTATGTTAACAACTGTTTAGTTAAATTGATTTCCAGTTATCTATTTTTCACTTGCTAAAGCAGTTTCCCCTTTGATTCTCTCATGAGACGCACTGCCTAATCACTACAGACACTAAGATTCACTGGGTTAAAATTGACAATTAAGACAATGGGCTGTTTGGACAGCTAGCCTGGCTCTGTCCAAAGGTTCTTCTAAAGCTGACTATTACCTTGTTATATCTTGCTTAGTCTGTACAAAAACGGAAAAACAATAACGTCAAATCACCATTTTATAGGGGTAATGTGCTTGACTCTTGGTCTAGCTAGCCAGGCAAGCTGTAAACCCCTTGTTTCCAGTCTTTATGCTAAGCTAAGTTAGCCGGCTGCTGTCGGTAGCTTCATATTTAGCGTACAGACACGAGAGTGGTAGCCTATTAGTCTAACTCTTGGCTCTTTCCAAAAATGTTGAACTTTCCTTTAAGTTTTGAAATGGTTCCAGACCTAAAGAACCTAAAGAAGTTAACAGGACTTTCTCACTTTATAATGAATCAAAACTAAAGATTGTAAGTTATCAGAACTCACATTTGCTGAAGAAAAAGACAGGCTTGTTTTGTTAAAAATTCAAACAACTTGTTACCTTCATTAATGAAGAACATAAGTTGACATGTTTACAGAGTAATGAGAGAATAAAAAATGCGGTTTTGTGTCAATTGCAGAACACAGCTGGGTCGTTTGCTGACTAATAATGCTTCCTCTTGCTCTCTGAAGTCATCACACTTATGTCAGCATCATCAACAAGACGCTATCATCCTCTTTGCTGCACAATCAACAAACTCATCATC
This sequence comes from Maccullochella peelii, assembly GCA_002120245.1. NCBI lineage: Eukaryota > Metazoa > Chordata > Actinopteri > Centrarchiformes > Percichthyidae > Maccullochella > Maccullochella peelii. Next base: position 115,768 of record LKNJ01000659.1, read on the forward strand.
CTTCCTCCCATCTCTCACTGTTCAGTCCCGAGTGTTTTCTCCCAGTGTGTGTCCAGTGTGTGTGTCTGTTTGTGTGTGACTGCACGTCCATGAGAGAGAGAGAAAGTGAGCACCTTTGTGTGTCCATATGTGTCTGGGTGGCGGAGAACGCGCTGGGCGCCCTGCTGGGAGCACAGATGGTGCCGAGGCCTGCCACGGCAACGCTGACGATGGCCACATTCTCACATGGGACCCCCAGCTTTCTGGATCCCACACCTCCTGTTCAGGCCTGAACCAACTCCCCCCCCACACACACACCCTTACCCCCCCACCCCCACCCCCACCCACACACACACACACACAAGGCCAGGGTCCAGGCCACTGCCTATTTCACTCCCCTGGAAGAAAAGACAGAACACAACACATGGACAAGTTGGCGCTCACACACTGCCCAGAGTGTTTCCCTGTGCGTGAGTGTGTGTCCAAGTGATGTAAGTGATGCAAATGCGAGGAGAGGCATCGCTGTCAGATTTTTAGGGCTAAATGCTCAGTCGCCACAACTTCCACCGTCTCCTTTTCGTGTCTTACAAACGACATTGTCTCCCGCTTCGTCTTCATTTTTGCTCACTTTCATTTTTCTCCTCCGTGTCTGCTCTTCTCTATCTTCTCTTTCTGCCCTCTAATTTCTTGTCTCAACCCTCTCCCTCTCCCAGATGCCCCCTGTGGCTCGCCATCCACCTGAGAGAAGCCTCATACATCTCCTGACAAAGTGACTAATCCTTCCCATTTCACAGCTCCATCCCACTGCTCCCTGAATGTTCAAAACTGTGTGTATGTGTGTGTGTGTGAGCGTGTAGTGTGTGATATGTGACAGGTGGGAGTATGTCACACGAGTTCAAGGTGTTTTTTGTTGTAACAAGCGGCTCAGACAGCTGCGGGGTCCACTGAGCTCTGACTGATTAGAGAAATAACTCCATTACAGACGTCTCATCAGAGTGACATCACTTTGCAACTTTCAGACGACAGCTTCTTTAAGGTGACGTCCACCTACACACAAAAAATTGTATTTTTATGGTTTTTAAAGTCTTTAGTTGTTTGTTTTTTTTGCCTTAGCCCCGAATACAATTTGATCATTTCCAAAAAACCAGGTTTCAAATTTGCATCCTATTTCCTCAGAAACTCTGCAATATTAGGCCTCAGCTGGATCGGTGATATAAGCCCTGCAAAGAATAATCATAACCATAAATCAGTGTACTGCTTCCTGTGTGTCTGCAAGTTCTGAATGATTATGGGAACCACAGCGAGGGGGCATTTAAACCCCGACTAAACTCGTGTTCCCGAGGTGGTCTTTTTTAAAGGAATATTTCACCCTAAAATCAATAAATCAAGCCTTTTGATTTTTTTTTTCCTCAGAGGTGTAAAAAGTTAGATCTGTTCATTTCAATAGCTTGCGAGAACTGGAATGAAAAAACTGCAACTGAGTTTGGTTAGCCTTGGGGGATTGAAATATTGCTTTAATGCAATTATAATGGCCTTTTTAAGCATATTGAGTTATGTGAAAAGGATCACTTGTCAATAGATTGTGAATCAATCACACTGAATGAGTATACTGTGTTTTACATATTCGTGAGCCATTTAAAATTTCCAATTAAGTTTCCCATAATCTTAATATTTTTAAAGGAATATGTTGCAGAAGAGCAAAATATTTCCTTGAATATGCAGCTGCTCTGGTGTTATAGGGGCATTGCCAACATTATCTTGCATATTTTATTGGATACATGCATATAGAGCTGTCTGTGACCTTGTTTCTTTCCAGATAGGATGCCTGGAAGTGCTCATCTCTTCAACGCAACATCAGTTCAAAGGAGGGCAGACATGCCGATGTTGCCTACCTTCCAGCATACATGAAAAAAAACTTGATACCTATATTAACTGATTTTTGGCCACATTACGACAAGCTGTAGACACAACACTGACATGACTTTTTAAGTTGATATGCCGAATGTGTTGGCAAACAGCACCTTATTTATACACCCAGCAGACACAGAGTAACATTAGCATTCATTTGGAGTCGCAGTTGTGGCCACCTGGTAAATGTAAGTCCAATATTCACTCTCTTTTCAGCTCTGTTTTGTCTTTTGTTTTAGCTGCTAAATGCTCAACTATGTTCACCAGCTACCTCTGTCTTTTTGCTGTTCGGTGCTAGGCAGGTAGTGTGCAGTATGTTAGATTATAAATAGAGCCTTCTCGCTGAAAACAGCTGCCTGCTGCTGGAAAGAGCTGTGAGAGTGAACCAAAACAGTAAATGTAAAAAACAAAACAAAGCTGAAAGACGCTAAAACTCTCCGTAGAGCTGAGGGGAACTGCAGAGTTGAGTCGACTGAAATGGCCATTCTCTGGTGACTACACCACCCTGCAGTTTGCCTCCCTGTCTCCACGGTCAGTACATCAGCTGTGGCATGTAATTGCAGCAGGCACAAACAAAACAGCCTTGGAGGGGTCCTTCATGTCTTTGGCCGTGGGCCTTACGGATTGAGGAGGGGTCCGGGCGACACAGACCACCAAGCATAGACCATCTCCACTTCTCCGTCTGTGGAGCAATTAGGGTGGTGGGCCATGTGTGTGTGTGTGTGTATGTGTGTGTGTGTGTGTGTGTGTGTGTGTCCATGGGCTCCAGCTGTCAGGAGGCCTCTGTCTCCTGGTCCTGACATGTCTCCGATACACCCCGCTGTGAGTCTCTCTGTGTCACACACACTCCACGGACCCGGCCGGAGCCCAAGGCGAGCTGTCCGTCATCTCACACACATGTGCACACACGCACATTCTCTCTCTCCATCTCTCTCCCGCACACACAAATGCCGAGTTTTCACTGATATGGTCCTTCTGGCACTCTGGTAGTACTTGTGTGTGTGTGTGTGTGTGTGTGTGTGTGTGTTTATGTGTGTATGGTGGCAATAAGCATGGCGGTGGCTGCGGGCCACGGCAAGTCATCCGTGCTTCCCCTTATCGTTTTAATCACCTCGTTAGGCGCAGCTAGTCCCCACACTCACTGGCCACTGCCCCTCCTCTGGAACCATGCCCTCCTGACCCTACGCTGGTGGTGCCACCGGGCACGGGGATGCATGATGGGAGGAGGACAAGAAGAGTGGAGGAGGAGAAGAGAAGAGAAGAGAAGAAAAACTTCAGACCATCCATCAAGTTTCCATTAAAAGCGTTGCTCTGTCCCTGCAGAGTTGTGTCAGTATCCCATATGTAAACAAAGGCAACACTATTAAATTAAATATTTGCAGTTTGATCTGGATGTATTTACTTTTCCAACAAGCTTCTTCAATCTACTACCATCTCTGCACACCTGAATGTGTGACAGGTGCAGCGGCAGAACATCTCAGTCGCACCCATGGGTGTGGTTACAGCCAACTGGATTTTACTTCCAAGGAAAGTAAAATTAGCAATGGTGGACTAAACTAGCTAACATAGTTCAAACTAGCTCCACCTTGAGCAGCTACAACAGTAAACATGTTGTTGCATCAATTTTAACAATCTAATAATGTCATATATTATAATAGATCTGCAGAACCAAGCACATTTTGTTGTCTATACTTTTACTGAAGTAGGATTTTGAATGCAGGACTTTCACTCATAATGGAGTATTTTTAAATTGTTAAATTGTTTCTTATCTTTTTTTCTGAATCTGATCCAAATAGCTTCTATCAGATTTGAAGTTGCACATCTCCCTCTTTTTCTATTCTCTTCTCCTTTCTCTGTGCTACTACTGCAGCAGGGACAAACACGCTGGAAGATGTCAAACACAATGTCAAAATGTGAGGAGAAAACAAGAAATCAAATATGAAAACGGCTAGATTGAAATAGACAGCACAGAATGGTTTAGACAGCTGATGTCATGTCTAAAAAGGGCTTGATTGAGAATAAGTCGCTTTTATGCTTGTTTGCAGAATTTATTTTTGAATCACCAATATTAACCAGAACACAAATGGCCAGGTATATAAGACAGACTCAGGTGTGTGTCAGTGAAGAAATAAAGGTGTTAGTCCCACCCACATGTGGCAGTAGCTGGTGCATACATCCAAGCCTGACTCAAGGTGACTAAAACTATCAATAGTACCTCATATATTAGTATTATATACATCAGGAATCATTAGAAACTGTTACAATAGTGACAAATCAATGCATAAGGAGTAAATTCACAATATGAACATGGAAAAAAAAGTTGAATTCTAATCTCAGACAGAACAGAATATGATTGAAAAATTCTACTCTTTAATTATTTTACAAAAGCCAAAATGACACATTTTTCCATCTCCCTCCCTCACTGAACTGTTGTTGAATTTTCCCCTTGGGTAAAATGATCCTTTATCTTATCCCATCTCATCTTATCTTATCTCATCTGATCCTAAATGGCAACGAGGATGTAGAAAAAAAAGACATTTTTGGATGGACTTCTGAATGTCAAGCTTACCACATTATGTTTTATGTTGAAAATCTCCCTCTCTCTTCCTCTCTCTCTCTACCTGCACAAAAAAAAAAAACAGTAAATTTTTTAATTACTAGGCCTATTCACCGAAAACGGGCGCACGTGCACAAACTCGCAACACGGACACACGTATTTATTTCTTCTTTTTTTCCATCTTTTATCATGCACACATCTCTGCCTTCCCTTTGCCCACTACTCCCACGGGAGGGAGAGCGCTTGAGGGCTAAGGGGCGTGAAGAGAGAGGGAGGAGGTGTGTGTTCGTGAGTGTGTGTGTGTGTGTGTGTGTGTGTGTGTGAGAGAGAGAGAGAGAGAGAGAGAGAGAGAGGGTGAGTGAGGGAGGAAAGGAGGAAAGGAGGGAGGGAGGGAGGGGGCGGCGTTAGACAATACCATTGCTCGAATATATTCCATCCCCTCCGTCCCTGAAGTGAACCTTTATTAGTCGGGATCGTTTGGATCTTATCTCGCATATGACACTCGGTGGAAGAAAGACTGGAGGAAAAAGAGGGGGATTATCTGTGAACTGCCTTCCGATCCGCTCATTCCTGACACGGGAGAGCCTCGCTTATCTCGCCCCTTTATCCCCACCTTCCACAGGCTGATGGACGAGTAGCCCTGGCTGCACTTTTCTCTACTATCTGCCCATCTCGTCTATTGTCTCTCCATCGCCGGGATCACACTGGGGGCTGACTGATCCCACATCATTATTATTTCCTGTTTTTTATATATAAATCGACCGATCACTGATCATCTTTAAGACTGTTCTCATCTGCAGAAACGTTGCCTTGCTTGACGTTTGACCCCGCGTGATTCCCACGTTGCAAGTTCGCGGCTGAAAAAGTAAAAACAACTAGTTATTTTTTTTGTTTTTTTCCTGTTTTTCTTTTCCTGCGTCTCTTGAACGTCTGATGGTTGTTCTGGCCGGTGGAATATGACTTAATCTGGAGTTGAAGCTCCGCTCAAGAGCGTTTTTTTTAAGTTCGTTTCGAGATTTTTTTTTTTGCCTCTCAACTCTTTGTCAAGGTGAGTTTCAAATGTGGAAGAAAAACAAATTCTACATACACCTGAAAAAATCAAGAGTCATATCAACTTGTTTTTAAATGTTTGTGCCTCCATCACCTATAGGCTATTTCTGTATTTTTATGTGCCTCCATATTTATAGGCCTATATGTTTCGACTTCCCTAGTTTTATAAAAGCACAATAGCTCCAATAATTTCATGTCCAGCAGATGTCAACATTATTTTTGCCGTCTTGTGCCTCCATGCTGTCAAGTCACTCCGGCCTCAGCCAAGCAGATGTGTTCATCACACTGTGACAGATGGCCAATTCTGATTATGTTAATTCACAAAAAAAAGGGGGAGTTTCTCCTTCATAAATGATCACAACTTGCATTATTTTGTTTGTTAAAAAAGGACTATCAAATAAAATAATAATGATTTGAAAGAAAAATCAAATACGACACTTAAAAATAGGAGGTTTTTCCTAATTGTTTGGCTCTTTCTGAAGGCCTTCGGCTTTAATAAATTAACAATTACTCGAGAAATTCATTATTTATGGAGTTTAATGTTATTATGCAACGAACGTAGATTGCATTTGGATTTATAGGGGGTCCCTGGCACTCAAACAAGCACCCGCTATGTGAATTCTCATACTGGGGCCTCAGGGTGGCAGAAAGCACTGAAAACAATTACATTTAATTGACATTTATTCATATTTTTCTGTATTCTTTGTGAGTTTCTATCAACAACAGACTTATTAAGAAGATAAATATTGGGAGCTCGTTATTTATTTATTTTTATTTATCTTTACAATAGAAATTCATGTGTCACACAGGTGCAGTTTACCTGGTTGCACTGGGGTAATATTGTTAAGGGAGGGAATAGCCTAAATCACTGTTTTAATAGTTGGTTTTGTCCACTCTACAGGTTCTTAAGGAGGAGTGACTGCCAACACCGGAGAATAAAAATGATGCTGAGCCCGGACCAGGCTGAGGCCGACCTCTCTTGGACTCAGTCCGACCCGGAGACGATGCTCAACGGCCTCAACTCGGCCGGCTGCGCCTCGGACGACCCGGCGGAGGGAGAGGACAGACCCAAATGTAAAGCCGACCAGCCCCTGAGCAGGGAGGAGAAGAGGAGGAGGCGGAGGGCCACGGCAAAGTACCGCTCGGCCCACGCCACCAGAGAGAGGATCCGGGTGGAGGCGTTCAACGTGGCCTTCGCGGAGCTGAGGAAATTACTCCCCACCTTGCCCCCGGACAAGAAACTCTCCAAGATCGAGATCCTCAGACTGGCTATATGCTACATCTCCTATCTCAATCACGTGTTGGATGTCTAAAAGTGACCCCCCTTCCCCCGTGAGACAGAAAGGGTTTGGTTGGGTTGGTAGACTGGACTCAAGCGGGCATGCTGGGCGTCAATTGGGTATGGAAAGGTTGGCAGTTTAGGGCCGACTGATATGTTGTGCAGACCTTTAAATGTGTCAGTTTTCTTACTTTCATCAGATAAGTTACAAAATCGAAAAACCTGAATCAACATTTGAATTAATGGAGGTTAGAAAAAATGATATTTCATCCCGGATTTGTTTTTATAAAGCTATATTCAGCGAGGAAACCTCCTAACTTGCTGATATAAAATGTCAATATCGGCTCAGTAAACGATATATCGGTCTATATCTATCTATATATATCGGAAAAGTGCTCCGAGTGAAAGCCTCAACTTTCAGTCCAGACCGCTCACTGAACAAAAGCAACAAGCGCCGCGAGTCGCTTGAGCTGTTAGATGCAATAATGAGAATAATGATTATTTTCCGATTTACAGTGGGGGAGGATGGGCTGCAAGAGCCCCGCAGGCATTCACGTTTCCCTCCCTAACAGTGATGGAGCGGAGAGTAGCCTCGAACATGTGAAGTTGTCATGAATATCTAGAATTTGCTTTTCAGAGAAACTTGAATTTCCACATTAAATCGCCCTCACACATGATATTAGTATAATCCTACCGAATGTCATGAGTATATTTAAGCCTAAAAACGAAGTCCTCCCCTCACTATGCCAATTTGAGGTCTGATAAAACAAACACTGGGGCATTTTTCACATCGAAATGAAAGGATGTAAACGAGATAGCTGCTTTAGATCTAGTTTAGATGATGTTTTCCGTAAAGGAAAGGATAAAAAAAAGAAGATTCAATGCGTAAGTGCCACTTATGACATATAAAATTGTGACCTTAATCATTTTTTAAAAAGTGTATGGAATTATTTATTTAATTGTGTTAATATTTAAGGCTAATTTATTTATGTTGATATCATAGGCTGGCGTCTTTTTTGTATAAATGTATATTGTTTGTTGCTTCTATATTTTAGGCTGTGAAATTGAACTTGGAAAGTGATGGTGTTCTACTCTTAAAAATGGCACTTTCTGTTAATCCATAGCATAACTTATTCGTTTGATGTATGTTTGATGTATGTCATTATCTTTCTTTTTTTTTAAATGTCACGTCTATTGTCTATCAATAGCAACGATAAGCACTTCAAGATGGGGTCCAATGGCCCCATAAATGTTTATTTCCCTAAATTGTTGTGTTAAGAGGTTGCTCGAATTGGGCTGCTTAAAAAAAATTCGATTTTCATTCAATTTAAGAATTTGTTTCACTGACAGAATAATGTAATCATGTGAAGAATGATTATGTCAAACAGTTTCTACCACCAAGGGTTTATCATACGATTCAGAAGCAAACTTCTTTTTTGCTGTTACCAAAAAATAATTATTATTTCAAAAAAATAGTCTGAATTCATTATGTTTTGATGTTATTATTTTTGATGAATTGGTTTATTTATTTGTCTCTGATTTGTATTACGAAATTCAATAAGTAATTTTATAGTGAAGAAAAAAAACATATCCTCTATCCAAAGATTTTCTGTCTCTTCAGGGTTGTGTAGGCTACTTGTTGCTTTATGCAGATCTTTTGTAGTAGAGGTATCGTGTGACAGCTGGTTTCTAATCGACAAACTTTTCATATTTTCCGGTGTTATTTTTAATTAAAACGGAAATACTTGAAAAAAAAAAAAGATTCCCTTTCCTGTTTTGAAATATTTTTTAAAGAAATTCACGAATGTGTGAGTGAGTTTGTATGCAATGTAGAAAATAATAGCTAATTGCGCTAATATTCAGCTGATTGGAACGAGGGATACAGCACAGGATGACGTCAGGTGCACGTAGACGCGCGCGCACACGCACGTGGTATAAGTGCTCGTGCAAATCAGCGCGCGAATACTGCAAGCTTTCAGATGGCTTTCTGAAGGCACACACACACACTCTCTCTCACACACACACACACACACACACACACACACAAGCCCATACTCACATTTAGCCTACTGTACAAACACACACACAACGCAAGATGAAATAAGTGTAAATCCATGCAGATAGAAGAAAACTCACTCTGTACACACACACTTTCCCTCTCCCTCACACACACACACACACACACACACCCAGTGGTCAGCAGCTAAAGGCAGTGGTAGGCTACATGTGTGCTCCTGGCTGAAAGGCTCTCTCCCTCCCCAGAGAGGGGGCAGGTGTTACTCCAGACGAGCCAAGACAACCAAATTACTGGCCGTCTGGCACCTCCCGTGGGAAACCCGGGGAGAGAGGAGGGATGGGAGAGATGGAAATTTATGAGCGAGCGAGCGCCGAGATGTAATATTGCCAAATGGTATGAACAAAAAGATCCCAATATTTATATTCATTTTGTGATATACACGCCTGTTCCCATTGATTGCGCTGTAAAAAGCTTGTAGTTGAGTCACAGGACAGGAGCATGTGTGAATGCTTTTATCCAAGCTTCATTAGATTATCATGGGTGAACCTTTGTTGTTTTTTTTGGGTTTTTTGCACAAGCATGGGTGGGCCCAGTGGGAATCAAACCCTTCACCCTGGAAATGCCACAGTTAAGCTGTTCCAATTGAGCAACAGTATGCATTATGTCAAATATGTTTGATTAGAAACAATACAAGTCTATCTATCTGTCTGTCTGTTTATCTGTCTGTCTGTCTATCTTCAGGTGGCAGCTGCAGTGAGGTTTTAGCGAAGCCATGTTTCTCGTTTCAAATCTTTTTATCTGCGGAGGCTGAAGGTAGCATGAAATGTTCTTTCCTTTTCAGCCCGAGGGCCTCCTGCGTTTCGTTTTTCCGTTTGGCATCGGTCAGTTTGTCGGTCTTCTGCCTGACTTTCTTGTTTTATCTTACAGGGAAAGTTGACCAGGCCACTTTTTACTAGTCAGATTGACATTTTGGAGACAAACTCTGTAACTTTTAAAAGAAGAAATAGCTTATTCTTCTTCTTACAGATGAAAAGCTGAATTCAAAAGCAATGAAATACACACAGCCTTATTACTGTAATTTCAATACACTCAGGGGTTTTGCTGCTACAGCAGTAGTTGGTCTGATATAACCAGTAGCTTGTGGTGGACAATGTGAGAGGGTTATCAATTTGCGCTGCCCTGGGGTACATTCAAACACACAGTAGGCTAACAGTAAAAATATGTCACTTAGCAGAAGGCCATCACAGGAGTCGCAAAATAAAGGCAGCAGATTTGAAACTGGCACCGTCAGCAGTTTGCATCACATTAAACTCCCTTTAAAACATTTAAATGTTTGATAATCATTTGATTTGATTTGATTTGATCATTCAAACCTGATTGTTCCAATATTTCAGACTGCTCTGTCAATGCTTTTACAAAAAAAAAAAAACAGAAAGAAAGAAAGAAAGAAAAGAACACCAATATGTTGCGTCAACAGATTGTCCTCTTCAGAACACAAAACAAGCTCTGCGATCCTGGCATGGCGTGGAGATAGACTTCTGCTCAAGCTTATTGAATGGAGGAGTCCATCTGTACGTCGCCGTGAAGCACTACAAGGCCATTTGTGCTCCTCATCCCAAAAGCTTCCGTAGCATCAGTCCTCTTCAATTTATTCTTTACAAAACCCCCAGAAGGGGCAGGGGAGAGTAAAGTGACAGGCGAAGCCCAAACTGCTGAGGGCACTGAACAGCCTGGCTGACAGTGTGGCCGGTGCGTGCTTGTGTGTGTGTTTGTGTGTGAGAAAGTCCCACGTTTCACCACAATCCCCCCCCCCCTCTTTGCACTGTGGGCTTATGTAATGGTGGAGGCCGTGGAGTGACCATATGTCAGGAGGTGTGTGCAGACAGCAGGGGATTATACAGCGGCCATTATCAATGTTTGGACATCCTTCTCCTCATCATCATTCAGGTATACTCAAAGCCAGGAGGAGCACACACACACACACACACACACACACAGTGCTCTACACACACCCATTTAATTCGGAGAGCTCACTAGCTCTGTGTAAATTGGACAGGGAGAAAGAGTATGACAACAAACAGCCATATGTTCACAGTACGAGGAACAACATTTGGGGCTTTTTGTGCTGCCTCATTTTTTGCCCTCTCTTTTATTCTCCACCTCGTTGGGTATTATGGAAGTGTTCATGTTCAAGGCGAGAACTCCCCCATCAATATTGCAACTGTGCCCCCCCCACCCCTTCCTCCCTCTTGCCTCTCTCATAGAGGTGTGTGTTTGTGGGAGTGCGTGACGCATGCACATCCTTGAGTGTGTGTGTGTGTGTGTGTGTGTCTGTAGTATGAAGGGTGCTCGTGCAGCAGAAGTACAAAGCCTGGTCCATGTGTTGAAATGCAGCCCCCGGGATGGGCCGTATTATCCCTGCCTACTTCACCAGCAGGGTCCCGCGGCTCGAGCTGGCTCGTGGCCCTTTGTCTCCAAACAGATGGAAATGGGCAGAGGAGAGGAGAAGTGGAGAATCAGAGAGAGAGGAGGAGGAGGAGACGGGGGTGTAGAATGGACGGAGGAGGGAGACGGGGAGGTGGGGAGGGGAGGGAGAAAGAGTCAGTCTGTTCTCATTAAGTGCTGTATTGAAGACGACGTCCCCCCACAATGCGTCAGCAGCCGCGGATGGTCCCCCTCTCATTCAGACTCACGCTCGGGCCATCTGTACCGCGGGCCTGTCATAAGGTGTGCGCGCATGCATTAGGCCCCGGCACAATCTGGCGAGTTAAAAACGGTGATATTCATTGGGTTTCAATTTGGTTAAGATCTTCTAAATCCAATTGTTGGGCCTTTGTTGTGGACGCCTCATTGGTTGTGAGTCACTGTGAGTCAGAAGGGGAGTTTATTCAACATCCTGCTGTCCCTTTTTTTTGAGTCTCAGAGGGCACACACACAGCCAAGACGCAGATTTATAATTACTGAAGCGTAAAGACATTAAGGAGGACTTATCTCAACTTTAATCCTCTGGTATTATGACTGAAAAATGAATTACTTGCTCGTCACTGCCCTGTCTTGAACTTAATTCCCCAAAACGTTTTGTCATTCCTCATTTTATCATCACTGCAGAACACAATGGTCAGTATTAGGGCTGCAACTAATGACAATTTTTATAATTGATTAGTCTACAGATTGTTTTCTCAATGAACTGATTAGTTGTTTGGTTTAGACAATGACAGCAAAAAGCAAAAAATGCCAAATGCTTTTTACAGCAGTTCCCAGAGCGCATGGTGACGTCTTAAAATGTAATGTTTTGCTCATCAAAGAGTCCAAAACCCAAAAATATTCAGTTTATTATCATAAAAGACTAAGAAAACTTTCTTAATATTTAAATTTGAGATGTTGGAACCAGTGAATTTTTACATATTTGCTTGAAAAATTACTTAAATAGTTTAGTGATCATCAAAAAAGATGCTAATTAATCAATTTTTGTCTTTAATTTTTCTTGCCTCCTCAAAATATTTTCAGGGCCCGCTCAAATTGCTAGGGGGCACCAGGGCAAAAATGAGCTGTGGGCCCCTATGAATTCGGTAAAAATGCAAGAGCTGCCTTAAGGCCCTCATCATTTCGGGTTATATAGTACTAGACGACACACGTTCGAAGTTTATCAAAAAAACCCAAAACTTATTGTCACAAGTAGTTGACCTAAGGCTTTCAGGGCCCCTGAAGGTCTGGGGCCCTGGGCCATTTTCCCATTTTGGTAATCCAGCCTTGGTTTTTTGTGACTATTGTTGTCTCAATACACTTTAGAGTTAGTATTTATGTTGGTGTACTTATACCCTTTATTGTATTTTTTCCCATGCTTCATTTTTATAAAGTAGGCTAGATATGCAGTAGAATAGCAGATGTTTATCATGTATGCGATATTCAAGTTCTTTAAAAGATTTTTAAAGCTACTTATGCTTCTGTTCTTGTGCTTCTGCTGCTGCCACACTTTGTTTTAGATGATTGCAAATCATTGACAGCCCATTCTTGAATTCAGCTTTTCTTTTTTGGTTAAATTGCTTGAATTGAGGACGATTGGGGTAAACAGGAAGTGTATCTATATATTCCGTCCCCATAGGCCACCCTTAACTAAAACCATACAGTAGACATATACCTAGGCTACTCTACCAATACCTAAAAAATTCGGATTGGGCCTTTAAACCTAATTTGTCACACGCTGAATGTAATTGGCCCCTGAACAGAGAATCTCATCTGGCTGACTGTAAAGTGGCATTGCTCTGAAAAATCTCACATTCATCCTGCTGTAGACGGAACATCTCTCTATGTGCGTGCGTGCATGCATGTATGCGTGTGGTCTCATAAACTGCATCTCTTCCCACTTCGTCTTCATTTTACGCGCTTTCATTTTTCTCCTCTATTTACCAAAAACCTCTCTAAACTCATAAACTCCGTGTCTTTGGGGAGGAATCCATCCATCTTCCGGACACCAAATTGAATTGATCTCAGGGGCCCACACCTTGCCTTCTCAATAGGGGCCATCTGCGCGCGCTTCCCGCTTTGAATAAACATGAAAAAGTGACAGCACGTGCTGCTGCTGCTGCTGCTGCTCGCCGTCACACGACGCGCGTGCCTATGAGGGTTCCTCGAGCTCCCATTCAGCTGTGTAATCTGATTTCACCGCATTGACTGCAGCTGATTGATTCACACATCCGGGCACGGAGGTCTTTGTTAACTTGTAGATTCCATATTGATTTTTTAAAAATAGTTTAATTAATCATTTCCTGATATTAACTTTTAACTTTTGCCCTAGCTAAAATAACTACAAAATTACTTCTGAACAAACAACCAAACAAGCAGATTGACACTCGACGAACACAAATAACCGTATGATTTAACTCAAAGGGTGGGTTTATTCTTTATTTTAAATCATTCGAGGTGTAAAACACAGCAAATATATAGAAAACATTCATCTATCAGCCAGATGGAAGAGTTTTGATGTGCCTTTTTGAAGCTTTCAGGTCATGTAATGGCGGCGAAGTGCCACGCGGTGGCGCAATCATCTTAAACTACGATGGTTGAAAGCTGCTGATGTTTATCCATAAAGAATACAACTAAATGATGATAAACTACAAAACAACCAAATAAAACAGGAGTTTAGCCTGTTATTCTCAAGTAGCCTATATCAAAAGTCCTTTTTAAATATGCAAGTATAACATAACCACTGCTGAATTCTGTATATTGATGTTCATGTTCATATACCAATCTGACTACAAACATGTCTTTTTTTTTCTTCTTTTTATTGGAGCTTTTCATAAGTTTGGGTATATACAAATATTGATAGAGAATCAAACAGTATCTGTCTATATAAAGTATCTATTTAACATATCTCCCACTTCCATCCCCCATCGTTGACACAGCATTGGGGTTTATTTGCCTCTCCATGGGGACGGAAAGGGGTCGTGCCCGAGTCATGACCTCCATTGTGTTCTGGAGGGGATGAGATATATCTAAGGGCGTGTGGAGTGTGTGTGTATGTGTGTGTTGGGGTAAGGATGCAGTTCAAAGGAGGACAAAATATTGATTCATATACAGCCGTGTAATTGCTGGAGGCATCTGTTGCCTTGTGGTTTGAACTTTCATGTGTGCTTGGAGTGTGAATGAACTGGACTGAGACCCCTTTGTCTCGTGACACAATAGAGGACGAATGGCAGCAACAACAGAGCGATGTGAAATCAATTGGTGAGGATAATATTTTGCATTTTATTTAACCTTTATTTAACCAGATATGCTTCTTGAGATTAAAGGTGCCCTATAGTATAGGAATTTGTGTCTACCTATGCACAAGTTTCTGTGATTCCAGTTTAAGAAAAAGCTTTTTACAGGCTTTTCTAATTAATGCCTCACACCAATTGATGCTGTCAGCCAATCAGGGTCCAGCATCTGGACTACTCTGGCTGTGAAAACTTGGTTTTCACATTCATTCAAGACACTCCTTCAAATCAGTGGCTCCCAACCTTTTGGATCGGGACCCATTAAAGCAATAGTTTGACATTTTGGGAAAGTTGCTTTCGCTTTCTTGCTGAGAATTACATGAGATACAGTCTTTATGCTAAGCTAGGCTAAGCTAACCAGCTGCTGGCTGTCACATTATATTTACAGAACAGAGAGTGATATCATTCTCCTCATCTAACTCTTGGCACAACAGTGAATAAGCATATATTTCAAAATCTAGAACTATTCCTTTGAAAGGAAGCAATGATTACTTGTCTTTAGGTTATGACCGGGTCGAGCAAAAAGGGATTTTCCCGTGTTTTATTTGATTACTTTTAAGAGAACTCAAAAGGTAAAATTATTCAGTAAGAAGAAAGAGCAAAAATTAGAGGAATGGCTGGAAAAATTAGTATAATTTTGTATAGCATTTATGTTTCTTTCTGCAGTCCTATCCTGTTAATTGTATTGTGACCCTCAAATTTATCTTGTGAACCCTTGGGGGGTCCTGAACCCCAGATTGGAAACCACTCATTTAAATAGATTGTTTGCATTTGAAGAACATGATACTCGTGAGTCACAGTTTATTTCAAAATATCTCCAAAACCCAAAAATATTGTAACTCTTAAATAAATCTCTTCCTCAGGAGACACTTGAAGCATTCCTGTATGTCACGTCAGTGAAAATACCAGTGCCCCCAAGCTCTTCCTGTACGTTTACAATGAGTTATAGCAGTTTTAGCAGCAGGGGAGGATCAATGTCAAATTTCAAAGATTCCTGTGTTCTCCTTTATTAAAGGACTAAGTTATCTAGCGGAAAAGAGGAATATTTGTTTACATTCCCTTAATAAGAGGCTGCTTCAAGGCCTCAGTGACTTCATTGTGTCTCTTTCACAGACTGTGTCCAGGCCAGATTGCTATCGCTCCACTGTTTTGTTTTGCTGCTTTGAGTGAGTGAGTGGTTGTATCACTGTTTACCTTATTCAACTTCATGAGCTGTGACAAAAACATTGCCTGTGTGTGGGTGGAAGACAGAATAGAGACTGGTGCTTCTGCTCTTATCCAAACATTAAAATCCTTTGTGGAAAAAAATTATTTTGTTAACTTTGTGGATTTAATAGAACTTTATACTAGCAAGAATATGTAACAACAATACAATTTGACCTCTAAAACAAATGTTTGGTTTCATATTTAACTGTTCTGTACTGGACTTAATTAAGATATTCTGCCACTGCAAAAAACCCAAACTGCTCCTGTCTACAGAATATGCATTCAGTGCCTTCTTTGGAGAAAGAACACAAGATGTTCCAGCTTGTTTCCATGGCATCAGCAGTTTTATTGATCGCTCTCAATTTTCGCCGCTGACACGTGTGACATCCATGTAATGCAAATCTAAGACTTGTTGAGGCAACAACTGTGTGAGATCCCGCTATTCTTCTTCTCCCTGTGAAGGCCATCTGCTTGTTTAGAACGACATCATTGTTCAGACAAATGGCTGCTAATGGTTTTGATTTTTGAGATAATTGCTCATCAGCACAAATATTTGCTGGGACGGACAGCAACAGTACTCAAGTCCTCATGTGACTCCTTTGAAATGGATTAATTGAAAGAATTTTAATATTATTTCTACACACATGTCCGTAGGATTATTCCAGTGCTTTTTGCAATCACTTTTAAATAAGCCTTTTCCCAGCTCATTTTGCACACAAAGGTCATAGGTCAAAATACTCTTTTTTGCCCAGGTTGCCATAGCATCTGACAAGAAAATGACCAGAGGAAAGTGGTACTTTTTTAATTTTTAAATCAGAGGAAGCATGCTGACAATTTTCTGAAGTGATATTAAACAGTCTCAGAGTTGCTCTCCAGAGGCTAACCTGCAAGAATGCAGAGATGATCAATGAACATTTTAATTATGAACACAGTGTAATGCATGCATACGCAGTCATTTTAAAGTCACGGACACCTAAATGCGCACTTACATCATCTTGAGGACGCTTGTTCTTCTGAATTTTGTACACATGGGGGGTGTCATTAAGAATGCAATATGATTAAATTAGTCATTTTTATACATCAAGGTATGATGGTGCGGTATTTGTACTTTGTTAAAGCCCCCCTCCACTCAAAAACGTGTTGTGCTTATTTTTACTTGGATGTTTGAGCTTCACTTTGCAGAATGATGCATGTTGAGTGTCCTCTTTTTCTCTGTGCTTACGTTAAATCTGAGTTTAAGACATGTATGAGATGATTTTGTGACATCACAACTAGTTTGGAAACTAATCATGGTCCAATAGGAAACTTACACAAGTGAGATGTGGAAACAGGATGTCACGAGGTGACAGGAAAAACCATATAGACACAAAATGATATTCAGTGCAGAGTATTTGAATTTGTCTTAAAACATATCTGGAGGGGTGCTTTAAGATTATATTTTGGTATGCTATATTCTATATTTGCTTGCTCCATTTGTTTTGCATCTGTATTCACATATATGACTGATAAAATAACCTTTCAAAACCACAAGAATCACTACTGCCCCTGAATACAACACATTACTGTAATTAACCAGCTCAATTTGCAGCAGGTTCACTTCTTCTTTGTGTTTGTAACATTGGCAGTGGCAAACTGAAGACATCCCCCTAGCGGCATGCTGCCATACTGCACCCCCATATGCTGAGAAGCACTGCCCCCTGTGAAATTCCTGACTGCCGGGGTGATTCCTACGGTTACCAAGGGCTGCTGCCTACTCTAGCCTACTGTGTGTTCTGGGGCAAACTATTTTACAACCTCTGGATAAAGTATTAACTACGGGAATGATATATCCACCAATAAGGGGTGAGTTATGTTTTAATAACGCAGGAGATACTGTCGGTCATATGTATTCTGCAGATGTTAGTGTGCGGGCTCAGTAGTGTGTGAAGCTCTGCCTTTACAGTCTGTAATGTCCTGTCTTGATTGGTGAAGCCTACAAAAATGTTATGTCTTACCGTGTCTACCTGTTTTTGTATACACAGAACAAAGGCTGTTGTTCAGTGTTAGGCTGAATGTATGTTTTTAAGGAAAGACTTGGGAACACGCCCTTGCTGTCTTGCCTACCTGTATGAAAGGGAATGCTTTCAACTTCATTTGAATGTCCTCAAACTGCGGCCAGACCAACGCACAAACCCAGACTGTGGCAGTAACCGTATTTGTTCATTTGTCGTTGCAGTTTCGAGTTTATTACAGTGTCGGTTCGGTCAAATAGACGTTTTTTTAGCGCCTTTCTCAACCAGAAACTCACAGAGCCATTGTGCGACCTAGTAAAAAGTCAACTATGTTTCATACGGTTGACTTGGTCCGCATTACCCCGGCTGGTGCACCGCAGCTCAGCTGTAAACTGTAACCTGCGGCGGCAGAGTTGACGCGGACGGATACACTGTAGGCTAGCACTACCAGCCTTTGAAAACAACCAGTAAACCAGAACACCGGTTTGAAACCACTGTGGGGTGCTTTGGTTTTTCAAGTAGTCGCACAAATAGGCTACTGAGGTGAGGTAGAGCAAGAGGGGGGGCTCCCGAGGCCACGGTGAAACCAGGGAGTTTCCTGCCTCTAGGTCCGCCTGCCTGTCGGGTAACAGGTAGGGGCTGGGTGCGTAAACCTGCTCTGGAGCTCCACCAGACAGAGTGAGATGTATATGTATATATTTCTCCTCATATACTCTACTTTCCTCTTTGCTTAAATTCTTGCAGGCATAATATAAGTCTTTTTGGTTGACTATCTCAACCATAGTTCAGCCCAGCAGTTTATTTTCTGTGGGATTTATTACAATGTATTATAAGCTAGCTACAACCATTTAATATTGGTCAAAAGTGCTAAGCAGGTGCTCCTGTAGCACTTGCTCAGTATGGTGAGATAATTAATAACAGTTAATGGCTTTTGTTTTAGCTGCTGGAGTCTTCATTGGATGTCTGCTCTGTTTATTGATCCCTTTGTGATGTTTATTGACAGACACTTTATTTAAATCATTTCACATATTGAAATCAACAACACAGGCTTTTGTTGTGTTGATGAATGTTGGACTAATTATTATTTTCCTTAACGTTTTAATTAATCATATGGTATAGCAATAAAATGTCCCCAAAGGTGACATTTTCAAATTGTTTCTTTTGTCCATCCACCTGACCAACACCAAAATGTATTTGTATAAAACATATAAAACACATAAAACATAGAAAAGAAGCAAATCCTCACACTCACTGGAAATTCTACTTGATAAATGACATAAAAGATTAATCGACTGTCAAATTAATAGTTTTATTGACTATAGTTACCTATACCAGGCAAACAGCAAATGTTTTATAAGTATCTCTAAAGTTATTTTGAACTAAATCCCTTTTCAAGTGCTGAAATATAAAGTCGACAGCCCCTGCCCTTAATTTAGAAATGATTTTCCATTACAGTGCTTGATTTTCTAATTTAATTAATTTGCACTTGACAAGTGATACCAAGCTGACACATATAGTTCTGTCACCTAAAATTTAAAGAAGACTGAATGGACATGCTTGGTACCCAGCTGTACGTTCACATTGTTTTATTTAACCGCTGTTAACTAGACTGTGAGTAAAATAAATTACAATAAAAGCACATACTATATCTGAAATCTGTATAGCTGTCTGAGCAAAAGCTGCATGGTAACAAAGGCTGACATTGTGAGAGCCCAGGCCGACATTAAATGGTGACAACAACTGTTTCTTCCTCTCCGTAAATTATGCAAGACCCTCATTATCATTGTATGTTCTGGATGAGATTAACATCTGGGAGTTGTGTGATTCCTATCACATTGCATGTGGATTCTTCTTCACTTTCCGTCCCAGAAAAGTGGTTCTGGTTCGGGTTACAGCTGCAGAGAGAATATTGATAGAGATGATAACACCTGTGAAGAAGAGCTCTTAGAATGAGCTGTGTGCTTGAGTATGGTGACTGTCCGTACATGAGGCTTTAAAACTACATGTGTTGGTTGCTTACAGAGCTCACAGCATGTATGTTAATAGCAGTTAAAAAGCATTTAAATGTACAGGTTCTACACAGTGAGTCAAGCAGGGAAATGGTGCTGTCCCTAAGAAAAAGAAGAAGAAAGGACTTATTAGGCTTATTCACCACTTTATCTCCATTTCATGAATAGGTCAACTCTGTTGTTGATGGACTTCTTGGCTTCTCGTGTGTTTTTAGTGCTGTATTAGAAAAAAGAATGGGGAAAAGTTAGTCTCTTGAGAGGAAATAGGCAATATGTCAGTGTCATTTTTTTCTCCTACTGTCTGTTAACAGTCCAGCTATGAGCATGTTCTTGTGACACGCCACATTAACAGAACCATGAATGGAGTACTTGATGTGACATGAGATGAATCGGTGATACCCCTGGGGAAATTGCAGCAGCAAAAAGTGACATACACTCTGGTAAAATATAAAATATAACTCACGCGTCACAAGAGAATAAGAAGCTGTAGAAACACTGGTAATAAAATAAAAAAAGTCTAAAATGTTTTTTTATCATAAAATCACCTAATGTTATCCAAAGCAGCAGTAACAGAATAAGAGTGTAAAAAGTCTAAACTGTTAGGACTCCTGTTGGGATAGAAAGAAACTGGGCACAGTTAATATTAAGCTAAAATCATCATTTGGCTGTTAGTGTGCTAAAGAAACCTTGTTTTAAAACCAGAGTGGACACATGGCTGTGCAAAAAACATTTCTTCTATCTTTGACGTCATTATTAAAATATTTTTTTAAAAAACGTTAGAGCCTGATTGCCGCATTTTGTGTCAAAAATCACACTCCTTCTTGGAGAAATATGAACACACGGACATGATACACATATTTTTACTATCCCCAATAAACAGACATAATTCAGCTTAGAAATCATAGAAAAAAGACGCTCCTGATAACTCTATATACTATAATAATATTTCTCTTTAAATGCTAATAGAGACTCTGGATTCTGCTCTTGTTTCTCCAGCTCAATATCCTCAATTGTGCCTCACTCATATCTTACAGGATACCTGAGGGGTTAAATTCGGTGACACCCGGGAATGTTGATTGAATTCCACAGAATTAATGGCCCTTATTTGCTCAGTCATGGAGGGCAACACAGTCAGCGAGCATGTGACCGGGCCAGACTTCCACAAGTGGCTTGTTTTCATGTTCCCTCGTGTCCCGGCATGCCTCGTGGCTGTGGCCGTGGGCGCCGCAGACTTAAGCCGAAGTGAAGTCATTATTTCGCACAAGCCGGTTGCCTCTGTTTTAAGGTGCGAGGAGATGTGTTATCATAGTGCTAATAGAGGCACAGCTACGAGGGCGTCATGGTTACGGAGGGAGGGAGGGAGAGAAGGAGAAGTGTCGGCAAGGCAGACGAATGAGCTGCATGCTGATCAAAAGTGCGGTCAAATCTCACAGCCTAGTTATCCAGAATACTGGTAATTATGTGTTAATCCCCAATTAACGTAAACCCATCATCTCATGTTGGAGAGCTTTACCACTGAGTAAAGGCAGGTCATATACACCACTAGCTCTAAATACTGACGAGCTTTTAATAGCTTCTTTGCTCAAACTGGCATTACTCCAAGACCGCGTGTTGACTACAAATTCAGCCCTGGTGATTTCAATCAGAGAGTGGTGAAGAATGTTCATTTCCTGAACATTTGTCTGTTTTTCGCCATGGTTCAGTTGGATTGTTAGTTTTTCCAAAGGAGAGAAACTGTTGTTTCCATGGTGGATCATCAGTGTAAAAACTAGTGTTGGAATGGTGCAGGAATCAAAAGACGTGCCGTAAAAGGCTGTGGGATTTCAGGCTTAATCACTGCTGCTGAGTGTGAATGAGCTACAGGGGGCTTTTCACTTTTATTCTCCAAAAAGGAAGAACGGATGAATGGCTCGCCTGAAAGGAGGTATCGAATGCAAACATAAGGGATCATCTTCTCTGGTTCATTAGATGCTTAATTTGCTGCTTTACGCGGGGAAACTGGAAGTACTCTTCTGCTCCTTGCTTGACTCCTACTCACGCAGTAAGTGTGTCTCCAGAGGTTCAGGTCAGCAGGGCGGCACCTTGGTGCTTCAGTGACTTTAGACTGTGTGACTGCAGCAGGTCCAGTACAGCAGACTGAATATTTGTGTCTTTGTTGTTTGGCTTTAAAAGTCCATCAGTGTGTTATGGGGTTAGTAAGTCAGCCATGTGCTTCCCTGGAGTTTCCCTAAACAGCTTCATAAAACTCAGTCCTATAAATGACTCTTAATCAGCTCAAGCTGCAGCTGTAACAATCGAGTGCTTACAATATGTAATATGTAAGATGTTTTAATAAATACTCCTGGACCAAGACCCATCTGTTCAGGCTGTCTCGGCCGTTTGTGGTGTGAAAGCAAAGCAGACCAACCACAGGATTTTCTGATAGTTAACATGTGATTTTAGCACAAAGTCAAAATATATCCCGGCCGATACTGGTGTATTTTTTTGATACTGGTGTATATATCGGCTGATAGTAATTTTTATTAAAACATGAACACATAACAAACATTGATGATACAGATCCTTTAGATTTAATTGTGACCAAGATACAGACTGAACATTTTATAGTGTAAATATCAACTTGCCAGTTCCCTGGTGGACAAACTCTGTAATGGTGACACCATTTCTAATTGACCCCAAACCTAGTTTGGCATTTCTGTACTGCAATTTCTTGTGACTTATCGGCCGTCATTTACACTGATACGATATTATCAGTAATAAGCTAATATGGGCCGATATATCAGCTCTAATAACCTAAAAGCTAAACTTCAATTAAATACATCTTTTGATTGTGAACTGTCAAGAAAACGATCTACTAAGATTTTTCAGTTAACATTGAGGGGGCGGGGTTTATGACCTATACTGCAGCCAGCCTATGGTCTTGACTAATAATGCTCATAATCATTTATTTGTGGGTGAGCTCTTTGTGACACCAGAGTGGATAGATGGACCACCTCAGGTTCAGTAAAGTGCAGCATGACGTGCTATTAGTCACCGGAATTTGATTTGGAATTTTGACTGGAATTTGATCCAATGTGTACATGTAGGTTACCTGACAGTATGACAGTAGGACATTATGCTCTTGGTTTACAGTAACATGTCAGTGTGAACATGAACCAGACCAGAACTAAAATGCAACAATGTTAGAATAGAAAGGATTCAATATGCGGCATGTTGCATCCATAGCACTATAACAGTTGCATATGCAAGTGCAGCGTTAATGCAGTACTTTTCCAGGTAATTTTGCCAGTCACCCAAACCACAAAAGACAGGGACATACCATGCATTTTTGTTAAAACCTTAAGTTTGAAACCACACAGAGCATGTTGTGTCCAGTCTGAAAATGAGAATATTGAGAATAGTGATGTTAAACTACATACTGCCATTGTCAGGGTGTCAAAGTGTCGGTATTTCTATGTTTTCACTCGATTCGTAAATAATCAAGTGCCAAGTGCTTTTATTGGACATAATGTGAAAGGTGGAGCCGAGCAGCACTAGTTTGTTTGCGGTGGCGGACAGCAGATGTCTCACGGGGGCTCCACTGTAACTTTGCTCCAGCTCTGTGCTATCAAAGTACTTTCTGGGGCTGTTTATGCGAGGTGGTTTGTTTACATTTCCAGTTTAGGCCGCTGGGTGTTTGTGCTCAGGTTGTTACACCTGTTAGCTTGTGTGTATTTTTTTTTTCCATATAGAGTGTTTTGTTGGGGGCATTTGAGTCTTGTATTTCTTGTTTCTTCTGCGGATCAGAATGAAAATGCCCAGGTGCTATGTTACCTCAAGGAATTTGGGATAGGATTGGCACACAAAAGTTTTCCACAACAATGATTCATGTTTACACAAAGTGAATGAAATGGCCTTGTGAGAGATCATACCCTTCATGCTTGAGTGCCGTGATAGTTTTGCTTCTCCTCTCCCTCTCCTTGCTGTCAGTGTTTGCCAGGACAAACAGACAAGCCGGCAGCTCAGCAGGGATCTTGGATTACTGTGAAGAACCGTCCAGGGCTCCCTACCTCCCTCCCTCCTTTCCAGAGTGGGGGATTCCTATTTCAGCTTCGGACTCTCCCCGCAAACTTGAAGTGGTTCCGCTTACCAATTTTCTCTGGCATGGCAAAGACAGAAACCACATGTGAGAACACCCGCAGATCCTGTTTCACTTCAATATAGAGCTCAGAGCCAGACCTCTCACTGGGTTGGTGGTGTGCATGTACAGGGACTGTACTGTACAGTTTGTATCTGAAATGCCCAGAGATGATGTGTGGAGATGTTGAGTCCTGCGTTTTGTGAGGAAACACACTGAAGAACTAATCGATCAGCTTTTAACCAAGCTGCTGTCTTCTTCACTTGTGGCTGCTCCCTGAACCTGGACCACGCACTCATTTAACCCCATTAATCCCTCATTTAGCCGCGTGCCCTTGCTTTTAAGAGGCTTAAAACAGGTGATGGAAATGCCTCTGTGATTGTGTCCAGCTTGCCTAGCAGTCATTATTCAGTTGGTAAATTCCTGCAGTAGAGCATTAGCAGTGCCTGGCCACTTCCATCCTGGTATAGGTCCCTTTCTCAAACCACCGGGCCCAGGGGCCAGATCTGGCCCACGAGGCGATTTTATAAGACCCCTCATATGTTTAGAATTTATTACTAAATATAGACCAGGTCTTTTTTTCTTTTGAGTAATAATTGATGTTTTTTTAAGCAACGCTGCAGAATCCAAGCATAAAATGGCCTTTTATTTTACATTTAACTTTAAAAGGAGAAGTTCAACATTTTGGGAAATTTGCTGGGGCTATGAACAGGTGCTGAAGTGTGCCATTGGAGCCCAGGTAATTTGAGCTTTAAACTAAGGTATGGTTCAGTTTTCATATCTGAATTACCAAAATAAGTCAAATGAAAAGAAAGTCATCTGTTGGAGGCATTTTTTACATCAGAGGGGATTAAAAAGTTGCTCATGCTAACAAAGGCTTTTGGAAAACTATTATTCAGTGGGATCAGAAATGCAGCTGGTTGGCGGTGAGACTGCGAAGAACCAGTTGAGGGAGGATTTGTCACCATGTGAGGGTGATTCAGGCATTTAAAAATGACTTGTAGAATGAGCATATCCAAATATGCTGTTGCGCAACCTTCAAAGCATTTTCAGGAGTCTGTGACAGTCACGCAAGCATGCTTACACACAACAGTCACTCACAGATGTGCCGACACCACGCTCGTCAGAACTGGGTCATGCTAGATGTTTTGTGCCACAGTGTATTTTTGGACCCAGGGATGTGTGTTTCCCTCCAAGAGGCAGATAAGGACTGCAGTTTGTGTGCTAAATCTGGCTAAGTGATTCTTTTTCCTGGAGTTGGGAATGCAGAAAAGCAGGGATGACTTGTGAGGGCGTCACTTTGCTGAGTTTCTCACCACGGGGCGACTGGAGCCATAAATCAACCGTAAATCTTTGTGTTTGTGCTCCGAGCCTGGCCTGAGAGTTTGAGCGCAGGTTTTGATCGAGAGGCGCACTGCAGCTACAGACTGCCAGGACAAAGTGGTGGTGTGAATGAGGAGGTAGGAAAGCCTTTGACACACTCTGGACGATGGATGCAGATATTAAAAAATCAAAACGTGTTCATACTTCACCTAAAATTCCTGATAGATAACTAGAACCCCAAACATAGTGTCACTTAACCTCAAAATGTGGTTTGAGGGAGCATGTCCTCCACTCCATAGGTTTCATGGCTGTTTAATGCCAAGTGTAGGCGGACTGGCTCAAAGTGCACATGTACAGGGAAGAGTGTTATATGAGCCAAAAATTGATTTAGGTTTTTTTGAGTTAAGTTTTAACCACCTGCATATTTCACAATCAACATTTTTCATTGCAGGTAAGTAACATGAGTGTGTTTCCAGCATGCCTCGAGCTACCTATGACTCACTTTCCTCTTTCTCTCCCCCTTTGTGCAGGTACTCAGTGCTTTTAATCTGACTCATTTGAGCCGGATGTATCTCAGTCTCCACAGCTCTCACCTTTTACTTTGTCATATGAACCCTCTTTGCTCTCTTACTCTGACCATACCAAATCAAGTGCACTCAATAAACGTCCTCTGATCATCCACTATCTGCCCTTAATGCAGTCTTCAAACCCTCCACCTGCTCTGGGACGGTACATGGAATTAGTCTGTGGGTTTTCACTGTGTCTTTGGTATTGCAAACTATTTGATGCTTGAGTGGGCTTCTGCATCTGCACACGGTGCCATCAGCATTTTTACTGTAAATTGATCCCCTTGGGGAAAGAATGCAGCTTGATTTTACTGGAAATGACTTAATGTGGGTCCAATCAATCACTCAACACAATTCCCCTGTAACAACCACTAATAATAATGAATGCAATCAATATCATGGCATTATTAAGTGCTTTGGATAAAAGCATCTGTCCAGCTGGAGAAACTTGAAAACTTGAGTAAAATGCATATAAAGTAAGTAATGTAAGTAATGCATGCATTTAGTTTCAGGTATGCATCCATAGAAGTCTGTTTAGTTCATTATGTATGTTGATGGGGGGGGGGGCCTGTCAAATGAGATTATTTGCTAATTTGTTTTTTTTATTAAACTGAATATCTCTGAGTTTTTGACTGTTGGTCGGACAAAACATGACATCACTATTTTCTGACATTTTATAGACCAAACGATTAATACATTAATTGAGAAAAGAATCCAAGGGTGCAAATTCCACTGGGGATGGGGATCCACTGAGATACGGCTATATTTACATCTCTAACCACAAACATATAAAACATAAAATAAGATTAAAAATAAACTCAGTCTCAGTTGTAAACAGATTTTATTTATCCTAAAGGGAAATAGCAGCCTGTTGCAGTAGCTTGTGTTTCTATCAGTGAATTTTCCAATCATTAATAATACCAAAATTTAAGCTGCATCTCTAATCTAAATAATGCATCCTGGGGTTGAATCACTGATAAAGTTCAAAGAATTAATTTTTTCAGTATCATTCATACTATCCTCTGAGCATTGCTGCTGTGATGGTTTGGCTCAGGAGCCTAGTAATGAAAAATGAACATGCATTATTATACTGATAAAATCAGCTGTTTATGAAAAGTAATGACATGTACTTTAGGTACAATGAGGACACTTTGTTTTTTAGCAGGTCTGTGAATTTCTTCTTCAACTCCCTGAGACTCGCCCCCAAAGCGGCAACACCTCCGTCTTCTTGATCTTCTCCTGTGAAAACGAAGCTTTTATCTCCACCGCGCTCTCTTTCCGTGTTCACTATCTCCAAGCCTGTCACTGTCAGGCTTAAACTGTTTGCTGTGTGTCAGAGACTTAAAACTGCCTGTGAACAACAGTTGTCAGCCGTATGGGAATAAGAGCAAATTGCTGTTTTCACGACGGCTGCGTTTCTTTTATCTGGAATGCTCAGCTGGAATGTAACCTCCTGAGAGCTGCCTATAATGCAGAGTGTTGTCACTGCAGGTTTGGAGCTAGAAGATTGTAACGCAGCTGCAGATAAACACAGGCCCATCCGAGTATTTATGCATGAGGGGTGCTAACAAATACCAAAAGATCGAAATAGATGTGATGAAAAAGCCTGTGACTTGAATGATTGCTTCTGTAATGTTCTTTATTTATTCCATTTCACACTGTCTCCTTCATGTTGGCTCCTCCTGTTTCTAACAGTCAAATTTGGGCAAGTTTCCCAGACATTTCACATTTTGAATTCAAATTTCTCGTCTGTCTTCCCCTCGCTCCCCTCCAGGTTGATGTTTCCTCACCGGGCGCCCCCAGGGTCGCTTTCAAGCCTGCCTGCCGACAGCTCGCCACCTCTGTCAGCCTCTTGAGCGAGCCAGTTGATCGCCTCTAGCTCGACAACACGCGCACCGCGTCTGCCAGCGGTCCAGCCGAGCAGCCTCCGTGTTGCCCCGAGCCCAGCTGCCTGGGCAGGGCTGCACCACCATGGACACAGAGTCCACCTACTCGGGCTATTCCTACTACTCCGGACGCTCCCGGGGATCCCACAGGCATGGGTAAGACTAAATCCTGCATTGTCAGTAATTCTGTTTCCTCCTGTCTCTGCTTTTACATGGTGGGTTGGAGTGTGTTATGTAGTTAAACCAGGGTTCACCAAATCCCTACCAGGACCAAGGCTGCTGTTTGGTAGCTGAACTTGCACTTTGACCTCCCTAAAGAAGACCAAATATGTATCAGTTCTAACAGTCAATTAGTTGCTTCACAAAAAACAAATTTTCATAATTGATTAATCATTCAATTCATTTATCAAGCAAAAACACACATTTACTACTAGTAACATTAATATCTTTGGGGTTTAGACTGTTAATTGAACAAAGCAAGGAGTGACCTTGGTTCTGGGTTCTTGGGTAATCGTGATCGGCATTTTTCACTATTTTCTCACACATTTAACATATTTTTAACAGTTTGCTTCACATACACGTAACAGTGTTTCCATTGTTTGCTCAGTTTAACTATTATAAAGCCAAAAGATGTGCTATACAATTATCCACTTGACATTCAGTCAGTAAGTGAAAAACCTTGGTACAGTAACAACAAAATAAAATGAAGAGGAAGAACAAAAAGAGTGGAAAGGGCAAAAAAGAGCCTAGATAATCCCACTCTGTATATGTGTAACTCATATTTGTATGATACTGTAAAATATTACAAAGGTGTAGAATGAAGATTGTCTTCAATTTTCAAGCTGCACAGTACTCAATAAGGGGTTGCCTAATCAAATTGAGATAGATTAAATGATATTAATTAATTCATTATATCAAGCTATAAATGTAAGGTATTACAGCCACATTTAAATGGTTGGGACGGTTGTTTTCCTCCAATATGTGAGTATTCATTTCTTTGCTCTAATAGGGGAATAGAAAACAAAGAGTTTCTGAAGTTCTAAGGTTCACCGTTGATTCAGATGAACTGAGAGAGATAAGTAAAGGATCTGGTTCTGGATTAGAGGTAATGGAGCTGCTGGTTGTGGAAGTGTTTTTTCCCCGTTTATTATTCCCATTTCAAAATTTTCTTTAAACCATATCCTCAATGTCACTTAACATAGAAGTAAGGGACTTGCCTGGATAATGTAATGATCTTGTAGTTTTATGTTCTGACCAATTTGAACTATTTCAACTTTTTTATCTGAGAAATCATGTTTTGTCCGTCATTTTGGTGGATGGCTCATAATACTACAATACCCATGAGCCATTACTTGAAATGTTATAATTTCTTTTCATTATTCCAGTATTTTCTGACATTTTATAGACTAACCGATTAATCAAACAACTTATTGACAGAATCTATTGCAACATTTTTGTCAGTTTATTTTTATTCCCTTTCGTATCCCTGGATTTCTGCTTCCTCAACCTTCCCCTCCCTACACGTCTACCCTCTGCCCTTCCGTATGCCTCCATGATCCCACCTCTCGTGTGTCTCTGTCTTCCCCTCTGGCCTGGCATGTGTGGAGCCCACAGCTTGTGTAGACGCATTAGTCTGTCAGCAGTGAAATGGCCGTGGTTGACAGGCCTCAGGAAGGCAGCAGGAGACAGGTGCTGAAGAGGCCCGAGTGACTGATGGCTCAGCGGATACGTTGAGAGCCTGAGAGGAGATGAGAGAAGGACATCGGAGAGGAGGCTCCTGTTCCACAACAGCCCCTCCCTTGTCACTGACGGCCCCCCTCCTGCTTGTTCTCCATATATCTCTCTGGGTTCTCTTGCTGCCACCTGTTGCCATCTATGGGACTTGTCCCATGTCGTCGGCCACTTTCTGTCACCGTCTGATTCCCCTTCACTCTTTATTCTTCTCGCTTGTGTCCTCTTTATCTCTTTCCTTTTCCTCATCATACCCTCACTCCCACCCTTTTGCTCCCATGTGTCTGTCCTGATATGAATGCAGCAGCTGCCCCTTTCTCGTTCGCTCTTGACCTCTCCTCTGTATCCCCTTCTCCCCCCTCTTTAATGGATTCCTTGCTACTCTCTGAGGATGGATGGCGCAGGCGTATCACTTGTTCCCCACTCGCTCGCATTCCCCTGGGCAGGAATGTGCCCTTGTAGCTCAAAGTTGCGCAGGGCAAATGTGGTCTCACTTCGTTTGGAATCAAAGGCAAGGGGGGAGAGGTTGGCGGTTTGGGAGTGGGTAATGGCGGTGGTGGTGGGAGCTCCTATCCCCTGCTTCTTTACTGTTCCTGCAGCCTTTCAAGTGAGTGACAGCAAACTGGAAAGGAACATATGGGCATCACTGCCAAGCGCCTTTTCCGCTCCTCCGCTCCTCCGCTCCTACCATGACTGTGCCAAAGCCACCGGCTGGCCTCTAATTTGATATTCAAAGAACAGAAATTGTTGCTTTTGAAACCCCTTGCCATCGTTGTCTGAAGGTAATCTTTTTACGCCGAGGGGTGCCATGCGTGAGGCAGTTCTGGATCACTGTTGTCTAATTACACTGATGCCGGCAACAGATGCAGGCACGTGGGAGCCTGTGCACCACTTGTGTGCGCGCACCCATACAAGTAATCACACACAGTAAGATTATTGTGCCATTGCGTATTTGTATGTATGCGTATTTGTGAGTCAGTCTTCAACATAATTTGTCAGAATATAATAGAAGAACTGAATGGGATTGGCTTAGGTTTTCATTAACAGACGGTGCAGGGTTTTTGGAGTTGTTTCCTCTCATAGCTGGCTTTTTGCCTCCCTCCTGTGTCAAACAATCCTTAACTGGTGTCCAAGATACTTCCACAAAAAATTCCCTTGGCTCTTCACTGATGGCAGAATAGCAACTCTGTCCCGTGGACATGACTTCCTGCCAAAAGCTGAGACAAAACATGCTGATGACACTGATTTTTTTTAATTTACATGTAGTCGTTCTTTTTTTTGTATAATACATACAAAAAAAGTGTACCAGCCTCATACTCACACTAGAGAGACCTTTAACCACTAACAACTTTTAGGAGCCTGATACTGTAGTTTGGTATTGAGCCACAAGTTCCCCAAAGCTTGGCTCCTTCACTCTGTCAATTTTGTCAATGATTTTAAAATTGCAAATCTCATATTAGCAGCTGCTCATGTGGAAAATTGGTTCTTTTGATTGGTATAACTCCAATTACAGGGCAGCACCCAGCATTTCCATGGGACTGAGGGAGTCATTTAAATTAATTCATCCACAGTTATAATACCATTTGAAGGTTCCTGGATGATACTCCTCTTAAAGGAGACGTTTGATATACATTTTATATAGACCATATGATGTTTAGATTTTACTGGCTTAATTAGGCTGAATACTGTAATAATAAAATGTGAAGATGTATAGAAGATTGGTAACTTTTAGTAGTGGTCTCAATCCAGGGGATCATGGATCATGGATTCCTGACAAGCACTAGTTTTAAATCACAGCTCCTGGAAAATCTATATTAACTTTACAGAAAAACACACACTCTGAATACTGATGATCATAGACTAAACGGTTCGATCTCTAAATACAGAGCCTGTCCTCTCAATGCACCGTCACTGAAAGATAGGAAGAACAATCTTTAGGTTGTAGTATTATAATATTAATACCCTTAAAATATGCCAGGCTTGGCAACTGAAGGACTCTCCAGCCTGACCTCTGTGCTATGCAGAGACACTGGCAGTGGGAATGTGTTAAGGTGCCAGTATGCTTCATCAGAAATGCTTGTCAGATGATCGATAAGCTTTGGAAACCCCCTCCCCGTACACTTTTCCAATGTCGGAATTGGGGGATCTGTGTTCGACAATTACTGTAGCTTTTTCAAAACCAATGATCCGACATTCACACCCACTTCACACAGAGATTGGACGGCTGTGCGGAGGTGAGAATGGCTGTTTGGAACAGCTATAAACACTTTTTATTTCTGATGTTCAGACAACATGTCGTACAAACCAGTTCTTTTCTAGCGTAACCCTACCCCTATTTGTCACTGGAATGTGTCACCTTACTGTAGTGTTATCCTTGGGACTAGCCAGGCCACATGACTGCTTATCACACCCAGTGCCCCTCCAACTCGACCTGGGTCAACACCAGACTGCACGTGCTAGAGTTCAGTCTGACAACTCATGTTTGAAATGTTTCTTATAGCAGCAGAACATAGTTAGAGTTTGGCGTCTAGGCTCCGACCTCATCACTCCCCACAGATATGTTTACATAGAGATATTGGGGAGTGACGAGCAACAAATATCTTAAACCCCCTAGCCGGAGCCTGCAGGTGGATGCTGGGGTGGTGGTAGGGCTGAAAGAACAGGCAGCAATGCTGATGCAGGGCAGCAGTGGCATTGACAGGCAGAGGGAGAGATGGGAAATTTTGCAGACCGCCACATTGGGAGGGAAGAAATTTAGTATCAATTCAAATAGAAATTCAAAATTCATGATGGAGAAAGCTTTCTTTTCACACAGAGCACTTGATTTCTTGATTGCTTGCTCTCGCCCTCCCTCCCTTGCTCTATAATGTGTTTATGGGTTTGAGATGACCCATTTGAGTGTGGGGTTGGTCACTTTTCATTTGGCTTCATGACTCTACCCATTTGGCTGAGGCCAATCCATCCACCAGTGCCTTGGCTGAGATGGCTGCATTGACACAAAGCTCTGTGTCACACAGGTGTGTGGGTTGCTCTGCCAGCCAAAGAGAGAACAAATTGGTCCACAGACAGTTTGGCGTGCCATGCTAGTTGGCTCTGCTTCTTCAATAGCCGTCCTGCCATCGCCCTCCCTCTGTGTGAGGTGGAGAATGCGATCATAGCCACACTCATCCTCAGGTGTTAGAGGGAAACAGTGCTTCCACAGCCTAATTGGCAGGACTCTGACCCAGCTCGCCAGGCATCTCTGTCCCCACAGGACCCCTCCCAACCTCCCCTCCCAACCTCACTGTTCCAAAAAGCCATACCCGTTTCAGGGATCCACGCTGGAAGTCAAATTCCATTAATCAAATCATAGCACAGCACGCTGTTGGAATACCAACAAGCGGGCTGCATGCTAATGAGGCAGGAAGAGGATGTGGGAAGGAGGGGAAGGTGTGTCTGTGTGTGTGTGTGTGTGTGTGTGTGTGTGTGTTGGGAGCGAGGTTTCCACACAGTGTGATCGCCCCAGAAGCTTGCTGGAGGGGGAATGAGAAAACGGGCTGGGGGGAGGGGAGGGACTGGTAGACAGAGACCGATCTGTTCTAACCACTCCCTGGCTGCCCACAGGTCTGCTCACCTCTGTATTTCATGTCTATGTGCATCCACAATTGCACATTTAAAAATTCTTGTTGTTCACAGTTGTGCAGTTTTTGATATCTAACTTGGATCTTTGCATCTTTTTCTTACACATGTGTAGTCTCGCCAGCATGGTGAGAACCAGGTGTTCCTATATCTTTTGGTCTTGACTTTCACAATGAATCATGCTTTGCTGGGATACACAAATGGACATAACACATGCTGTGTGTGTACTGACAGATTCACACGTTGTTTGCTCTAAACCAGTGGTTCCCATCCTTTTTAAAATGAAATCCTTGTGACTCCTGATTACAGGTTATCGCCTTAATGTGATTTTTCCCTCTCAGAGGGAACAGGTGAAAGTATCATTAATTCAATAGAAAAATAGCACAAACCAGAGAGGTCATTAAAAAAAAACTTAATTTTGTGCAACAGAAATATTATTTTCTCAATCTAATGGCTTGGATTGTACCTCATCTCCCAAATGAATGTATGTAAATCTCATTCCTTTAATCATTTTGTGACCCCTCTGACTTATCTTGGGACACCATGAGGGGTTCTGTCCCCCAGGTTGGGAACCACTGCTCAATGCCATTGTCTAACAAAGACATTATATTTCATGCCACCAACTCATCCATGCCTGAAGCTAGGAAAGGAAAACTGCCCTTAGATGTAAGATTGGTAAGATGGTAACAACTACATTTCCCAGATTGCTTTGCACTGAGACAAAGGGTTGTGTAGGTGGAGATCAGTAGCTAGTAAATCCAGTACATTTAACACTGTCAGTGACTGTAAACATATTTGTACAGATGTAAACACTGGCTGCTTTGCATTCAGGTTTGTTGAGGTCCATTGAGTGTAGAAATTGACAGTTCACTAAGCGCAAGAAACAGTATTTTTCTTGTAATGCAGTGTAGAGCTAGTCAGTCCTATAGCTGTGAACATTTTTTCATATTTTCAAATAGTATGTTTTCACTTGTAACATTACAAGAGAAAAGGCTTTTAGGATGCGGACTAACGAATGTGTTTGGTGAACGTAACATTAGCTTGGGTTCTAAGAAAGAGCAGGACAGAGCAGCTAACATTAGCCTAATCGCTTCCAGGACCAGCTTCCACACAGTGTGGAAATACAACAAAGTGGATGTGCTAGTTGTTGTTTTTTTTTTGTTTTTTTTACATTACCTGGAACCCCACAAAGTAATGTAGTTATTATGTAGTAATTATATGCTCACTGACCTTGAAAGAAACGCTCATTTACCACTGTAGGTAGTAAGCTAGTTAACCTGACATGCTAACACCTGCAGCTCCCATTAGAGCAGATAAACACACTGTTTAAACCATTCCTTACATTTTTGCTCTTGTGTTTTTGGTTTTGGAAAGGCTTTAAAAATCTCCATTGTTGCAAGTATCGTAACATGACGTTTTTTGTCACATTAGCCTAGTTATCCACAGGAATAGAATAAATCCGTCAAACATCTGATAGACCCTGAAATGCAACAAAATTGTGGAGTGAATCTTTCTTTTTAACACAATCTTCTGCGACTCTCTGCTCTTTCCTTCCTGTAGCTGTTACCTTTCCCTTACTTTTTCCCCCCAGAGCTTCTTATTATTCTGCTGATGACTTTGAAGTAGGATCACTGCATTATGAGCTTGGCTGCTCCTCCCAGTCTCCTCCCTGTTCCCTCTCCTACAGCACCTCCTCCCCGATTAATAATCATAATCAGTGACAGCCTTTGACTGATGATCACTCCCGCTGGAATAACCATCGCTACAGTGAGGACGATAGCCACGATAATATTTAAAGTACTAATGATAGCTGTAATATATTTAAAGGCTTACACGAACCTCCTAATCTCCTGGCTTTATTAGATAAGAACATGTCAGTCACTCTGTCAGTGAAAGAAGTTGCTGCAGGCTACTGAAAATGAGCTTTCTATTACTGCGTGCAGATTTGAAGCATTAGTTGCTGTTGTGATTTTCTGTAGGTAATCATGTCCACATTCAAAAGGAAGTACAAGAATAAAGGCGGAAAGCAGAGTGGTTAACGCCCTTTAAACTTTAATCAAAACCCTTTAATCAAAACACTTGGATCCATTGCAACTCTATTAGACTGTAACATTTCCACTGCTGTCAATCATACTGATTCCTCCACTAACCCTGCAGGCAGGATATCCTACACATTGTGGTTATGAATTGTTATTGTGTGAGAGAGTAGTGTTCAAGGGTCACTTGAGTTTAGTGTTTGTCATTTAGAGTTCAGTGTAAGGCTATTATCTATTTAGCTGTGTTCAGCTTATGTTTTCAAGGTTAGGAGTATGCTTGAATTCAGATATACTCCTTGAAAAATGCTTGATTTTCTACATAATCTGATGTTTCATCATCTACACGATCACTCATGTAAACCAAAAATCTTTTAATATTTAAAATGAATCGATCCCGTCGTCATACTTGTTTTTGTCTCCTGGTATTTATAGTAACAATTTAGATGTGATGATAAAGGCTTTGAGAGTCTGGAAATTTTTGGTTTAGGTACCTTAGAAGTGCTTGAAAAGTGCTTGAATTTTACTCTTATAAAGATGTACGAACTCTGTATTTTACCATTGAATTTTACATGTGTATTTGAGTTATATAAGTTGAAAATTACTGAAATAAACTAAACTAAACTAAACTGCAGTTCCCCTCAGCTCTACGGAGCATTTTTGCGTCTTTCAGCTCTTTGTTTTGGTTTTAGGGCCCGCAGCTTTACTGTTTCGCTTTCATCAGTGTCGTTTCCAGCCGCAGTATGCAGCAGTTTTCAGCAAAAAATCTCTAATAAATACGTGTGCAGACAGAGAAAGTTAGCAACTAGCTGGTGAGGCTAGCTAGCTAGCTATCTAAAGAGCCTGACATTTCCCTCAGGAGTTTGTGGAGACCAGACCAGAGCTAAAGGCAGAATGAATATTAGACAATATTGTCAGGCGGTCATTAATGCTAATGTTGCTCTGTATTTGCTGGATGTGTAAATAAAAAACGTGTTAACTGTTAATACAGCTTTAAACAGTGTCTTAATGGAGAGAGCGCTGTGGAAATTTGATTTGTTGCACTTCTGTTCTAATGTTGCTCCTACAAAAGAAGTGATTACCATGAAACAACATGCTTAGAGACAGCAGGAAACTCAATTAGCATTTAGCAAGACAGCATCTAGAAATGTCCTTTGTCCTCTGCAGGCGTGCAGCTGAAAAAGAACTGTATGACGTCTCTTTCATTCACTTGATGTCCAATATGTTTGTCCAGTAATCTCTTTACAGCATCTTCAGCATGTAATATCTATATGAGATCTGACAGCCTTGGCTCTGGTGTCTTTCTCATTCAGACTGAGCGCCCTCCAAGAGCTCTCAAACACAATACCTGGGAAATGCAACTGCTCTCATACAAATTAAACTATTTTGCATTTGATGCATTAGACCTCAAAACAGTCTTTTTGTGTAACCAGTTTTGCAGCATTTTGATGTGTGCATTCTGCTAAAACTATAAATTACTGTATGTACAATGTCCAAGATGTCAGCAGCCAGAGGGGGAAGGTGACAGATGGATTAACTCTGGTTGCTTTTCTGTGGTAATGGAGCTGCAGAGTGGGCACCGTGCCATGTGGCGATGCTGATGCTGGGTGGAGGATGTGGAGACCCGCTGTTCACGCTCTGTGCAGGATTAGGGCTGTAAGTGCAGGGGGTCAGTCTGGCTAATGGAGCTCATATGTTAGGGACAGAGGACCTTGCAGAGAGAGTGATGCAGTGAGGGCGGGGTGGATGGAGTGAGGAAGGAAGTAGAGGGAGGGGTTTATGTGGGGCAGAGTTCATACAGGCTTTATACTCGTTCAGTCAACGGAAATTAGACGGAGACTGAAACAAAGCGCAGTTTAATTTCTCCACCTTCACACAGAGAGCTGCTCTGGTCTTATCTGACTCAAACAGCAGCCGCCTGCTTTCACATTATCCCTGCTCTCTTTGTATGTACACTATGTTCATATATGTAACTCTGTGTCTCCCTCAGCTTGTCTCTGTGACTTGCTTGTTGTCCTCTAAGCTATATTGCTGTAAAATATGGCAAATCAAAAAGCAAGGAAAAAGTCAAAGGCCAAGGTCTTTACGGTCATCCTGGATTACACCTGGGTTCTTTTTGGAAGGGAAAGAGGAAACAAGGTGCAAAAACTGCAGAAAGACAAAAATCCACTTATATTTGATTCTTAAAGGGTTACTTCCATAAAGTTTAGAGAGTCAATATAGACAGATTAAAACAAGTTTGGTCAGAATCAAAACAGCAGAGGCTGAGATATGATGACTTTTAGTTTCTAGTATGGGTCAAGTGGCAGAAACATTGGATCCTACATTTCCCATAATCCAACACAATAGCATCTTTCATCCGGCCCTTAATAACCCAGATGATCCAAGGTTATTTTTTTAACTTTGGAAAGCTCCTTCAAGCCAGAGAAGACATTCTACAACAGTTTTCTATAGACAGAAAATGAATCTGCAACAACTTTAATAATCAATTCATAGTTTAAGTCATTTTCCCCTCTCTGGTTTCAGCTTCTTAAATGTGTGCATTTTTTGCTGTTTGTCTACTATGGTAAACTGAATATGAGTTTTGGACCTTTGGTCTGATATTGTATTGTAAACGGGTGATTGATTAATCAAAAAGATAATCAGCAGATAAATTAGTTAGTTGTAGCTGTAGTTTTCAGTTCTCCTTGTGATGAGTAAATTGAACTTCCTGTATAACATTTGTTCTGTGTTTCCAAGCATGTGTAGTTCTTTATGGCAACATCTGCACCACACTAACCTGGATTTTTACTTTGTTTTGCAGGGAGCGGAGCCGGGACCGCCACAAGTCCCGCAGTAAAGACAGCCGCTCAGAAAAGTCTGTGACAATTAACACGCCGCCTGCAGAACCGCTGCTGGGTGACTCGGCTGTTCGGGGTGAGCAGGTCCAGGTAGGGCTGAACACAGCACCATGTGCAATCTGTCAACACTGCACCATCACTTAAACGCCACTCCGGAAGCCTCTTACACATGATTTCACATAGAGAATCACCTCACAATTTCTGTACATTCCACAATGTTTTCACAAGTTGCTTTATGGACGCCTCTAATACAAGATAGGAGGACTCGGCTAGTCTGATTTGTAAGGGATTTAGAGTACAGCACGCAGAGGAGATTTATCAGTCACTAGTCAAAATGAGTTGGAATGATGATTATGTTTATCAGCCTGGGCTGGGACAGGCCATCTGGTATTGGAGGGCAAAAGCCAGAAGGGCCAGTCCATTTTTGGCGAAGTCTGGGCTGTCACTTTCAGGAACTCTGCATACTGAATATCTGCAACAGGATAAGGATACAGCAGGCTGCTTCTCTGGTCATTACAACTTTGTTGTATCCTTTTTGTCAGAGACACTGTATTTCACTGCAGGGAGTGGGTCAATAATGATATGGTCCAGTGTGGCTCCAGTGGCCCCCGCCAAAATGGACCAGACCATGCCAAAACAGCAGCTTAGCTGTTTTTGACTGTCAGTCAAAATTCAAACTCTCAGACATCATGCTGACTTTGATGTAAATGATTGCAAGCTCAAAAAATGGATTATGTGATGGATTATTTGATAAAAGAGAAATATAAGGTAGGAAATTGCTTATCAAATACTCGTTTGCCTTTACAATTTAAATAATAACTTTAATATTTGCTGAAAATATAGGCTACACCATCAGGATGTTTGGCCATTGGTTCATACATGTTCTTGCCAAATAGGCAGTCTGCTGACTCATTTTCATTTCATACAGCAGGCCGCCATGTGATTATGTTTCTTGGAGTCAGATAAAAGGCAGTACAAATAAAAGACAGGTAGCACTTAGTGTTAGCTGGGCAGGTTGGCATGTTAAGACCTGAAATCCCTGGTAGCACTTGAGGGATACAAGAGTTCTTGGTCCAAAAACAGTCACAGTAAAAGTAATGAGCAATAGCCAATTTGTTACCTTAAGTTTTGTGTGGTGTTGTTATTAATTAAGTCACCACCACATCAGCTGAGTTTAACAATCCCATTAAGTTTAGCTGTAGACTCAGATCCTGAAAAATGACCAAGAATGGTATGATCTGCAAACAGAAAATGAATGATACATAAACAAACAACAATCTTCAATCTTGTGTGTATAAATCCTACAGTGTGAAATGTTTACAGATTTTAAATTTGGAGAAAAAAAGAGCACTGGTATCAGATTGGTACTCTAGCGGCAGATACCCTGAGTTGAGGAATCGGAAACGGTATCAGGAGAGAAAAAGTTGGATCGGTGCATCCCTAATATTTTTCGGGTACATTATTGATGGCACATTTAAGCTGTATTAAGTTTATTGTTTAGACCGGTCCAGATGCTTTCAGATAAGTAAGAGGAGGCTTTCATGGCATTTTGATGAGCAGCTGATCATCTGTCTATCTTGTGAAAGTGTGAAATGTGTGCAGTTCGTCTCCAAGCATGCTTTGAAAGCAGGAATTTCAACACTTGCTGCTGGCAAGAGTCAAATGCATTTAATGAAAAAAGAGATTTTAGCACACAGACCGCCTTGGCTTACCCAACTCTGACCCGCTCTTTTAGCCAAACAACAGTCTGGCACAGTGGTCTTCATCGAGTGTTCGGCTTAACCCGCTGATGGGAAAAGATGACAAATATAAACAAACAGGCGCTCCCAACGTTCACCATCATTTACTGACCTACTTGGCACTCACTTTCCCTTGTGGCAAGATTCATTAGCAGTGCCCGTGTATGTGTGACTGTTTTTTTG
This sequence comes from Maccullochella peelii, assembly GCA_002120245.1. NCBI lineage: Eukaryota > Metazoa > Chordata > Actinopteri > Centrarchiformes > Percichthyidae > Maccullochella > Maccullochella peelii. Next base: position 155,556 of record LKNJ01000659.1, read on the forward strand.
TCTGCATAGTGTGTCTAATTTTAACTCATGACAGGATTTGCCACAGAGCACAGCCATCCTTAGTATCTTGCTCTTCATGTCTTATTCATGCCACGGCCTGCAGTAGTGCTGCTGACAGGGTGGGGAGTGTTTGGCTTTAGTTTGAGTAATCAGGGCCACCAATTCTACTGAGAGAGAGGCTCAGCGCAAATCCTTGTGTGTGTCTGTGTGTGCCTTTGCGCTCTGGTCTGCCGTCTCGCGTATGCTCCTGTATGTGAATGCTTTGTGTCTGCGTGCGTCAGTCTTGTCTCAGAGTGTAACGCCGCAGCGCTGCGCTCATTACTCCACTGCTGGGACTTAATCAGAGTCTTGGCTGACAGAGCAGCACATCGCTCCAGGCAGGGATGTCCTCACAATCCAGCACAAAAGTTTCTCATGGTTGGGATGCGTCTGTGATGCCTCAGCAGAGGAATTATAAAAGAAGAGGGCTTGCATGTGAATGTGTCGTAAAACACGAGGGGAGATTTGAGATTAACACCAAACCAGCCAGAGAATTGTTTAGAGGATTTGCCTGCTGCCAAGAAATGGTGTTTGCATGTGTAAATTCTTTTACTTGGCAGCAAGTATTCACAAGATGCCGAAGACATATCAACGAAGCTGTGAGCCACACTTATAGGAATAGTTCAGGGCAGGGGGAAACAAAATAAGAAAGTCCACCTGCCAGCACCTCTAAAGCTCACTAATTAACATGCTATATATCATTTGTACAAAAACCGGAATGTAAAAATGACAAGTCGCCATTTTACAGGGGGTTATGACCAGTGGAAACTCCAGGAAGTTGCTTTGTTTTTACACTTTTTTGTACGGATTAAAGTACGAAGTGAGTTAATTATTTAGCTTTACAGGTGCTGGTAGGTGGATTATGTTACCTTTGGCTCTACCAGGCTAGCTGTTTCCCTCTGTTTCCAGTCTTTATGCTGAGCTAGACTAACCAGCTTCATATTTTGTGTACAGACACGAGAGTGATATCAATCTTCTCATCTAACTCTTATTCGGCAAGAAAGCAAATCAGTGTATTTCCCAATATGTTGAACTACTCTTTTTAGCTCAAGTATAAACTGCAAAGCATTCCTTACAAGAAAACCCATTTTTTGTAAGGAACCCAGGAGCCCAGTTTCTCATGAAGACCAATTTTACACACTTTTTGTGTCTGCAATGGGATTACAACACTGTTTCGAAATGAGGTTGATCATATTTATGTTACCTAAGTTTGCTTGATATGTTTGAACAGAACACTTCCAGCAGGTTGCTCCGATTTCAGGAGGCAGGCCAAGGCTCCAGGCTGTATGCTAATGTGTGAATGTGAGAAATACACTTCAAGTGCTCGTTCAGCAGTAAAATCTTTAGGTGGGAACGAGTGGTATCAGTAGATGTCTGCGGCAAGTTTGCCTCTGCTGTGTTTCGCTGGCTGGGTGTTTGTAAAGGACAATGGAGGTGAGTATAGCCTGGACTGAGGTATGGACATTCTATAGGTGGACTGACACTAAATTATGTGAGTAATTAGGTCAATTGATCCTGCTGTTATTGTTACGAAACTGGATATTAGAGTGTATAGTGAGAGGTGGATTGGGGTAGCTCAGGTCAATGTAGCATGCCAGCTTTGCGGCTTAGGAGTGTGATGTGGAGTGGAATTGTGTGAGGTGTCGAACAGGAGGAATGTGATATGTTTACACCATAAAGCATTCTTTGAGAATTAGCACCTTCCTATCCCAACAAATGGTGAGAGAAACTGGATTATGTTTGGATGTTTATGTGCACTTTAGAGAAGGAGCCTTATATTGCCTTGCGTGATTTGTGATTGTCACTGGTGTTTGATCTTTTGCCCCTGCGCTTGCCAGTACTGTTCTGTGTTCATTTGTGCAGAGATCAGGTGGTTTCTGGCAAGGAAATAGTGAAAGACAATTTGATGCACTTAAACCTGTCTGATTTTGCGTGACTGGCATGTGATTGCACAACCTTTGTAGCTTACTTCCAAATTTCTGACATTTAACAGCTTATGATATCGCCACACAGAGATCTTTATGTGAGATTATGTGCCTTCTTCTTGTATACAAATTCTGTCATCTTTCCTCTATCAGTGCTTACCACAAACATACTGATGCTGTTTCCAACCACAGTGAAGTGGCAACTTAAAAGTAGAATAAAAGAAAACCATTGTCGTGCTTTAACTGCGGTGTCTGCTAAATTAAAGAAAATGCTGAACTAGCCAGTTCTTCAACCTCCCACTGTTTCACCCTTGCAACAGCTCAGTTCATTCAACCCAATTATACTCAGCTGCTTTGTGATCTCAGCTGCTCGCTTACTTGAGCTGGACCTCGGTATGGTAACAGCACCACTCTTTGGCATTCCTTGGCAGACTGTGGCGCAGGTAGCTTCGCCGTCCCGGACTCCATGGGGGCGCACAGGCAGCCATGTCGCGCTCTTGGAGGAGGTAGAGCGCTTGCGTTCAAGTTTGGGATCTCTTCCCTGTGGTGAGTGCTTCCTGGCTCTGTCCACTGTGAGACAGAATCCCGCGGAGCTTCATGGTTATCCCGATGCTTTGTGTGTGTGTCTGTGCTTGTCGTAAGCTGTGAGCTCTGTGGGTGGGCAAAGCAGGAGAGAGAAAGAAGGATAGTTTTAACACTTTTCCACAGTAAATCTGGAAAAGGGGTTTTTTGAGGGGGGGGTGTTAGGCGGTTTTTGTGCCTTTTACTGGCGAGTCGACAGTGGAAAGATGACAGGAACTAAGGGGAGAGAGAGATGGGGATTGACATGCAACAAACGGACTCAAACAGGGGACGGTGGGGTTTATGGCCGTTGCCTTAACCCCTAGGCCACCAGGGCGCCCTTTGGAGAAGTTTATTAGCACCTGGAGATGAACTTTGTGGCTAAAGACTCGAGGTAAGGTCACCACAATTAAAGAATTCTTCCCAAGTTTCTGGCTATGCGTTAGTATTTTAAATATAAAGCTGTGGAAAACAGTAGCAATATCTTATATGACCTATCCTATATGTGATTTTAAAAGATCACTTGTCATCATTGCAAAATGTCACAGCAAAATTCATCTTCCCAAAATATGTAGTCCTAGAGGCTTGGTGACGTAACAACTACTCGCAGGGCTAGTTGGTGAACTATTGTACCTGGTGAGCTAACTGCTAACACGCTTGTCAGCCAGGAACATGCTAGCACTAGCTAGTCACAATAGCTCCCACTGGACAAAAGCTCTCAGAAATGACTGATAGCTCAGTTAGCTTGTTGGCTTGGTCGCCAAAGGGACAATAAGTTCAGAAGAAGAGGTTAAATAATAGCTAATAAGCTATGATAGCTTTCTCTATTTTGCACTCTCCGGCTCACCATTCCCTCAAATGTCAGCACTGTCAAGGTGACTTGCTATTGGTCAAAGGTGCAAATTTGCTATTCCATTGGAAATAAAATATTTCAGTTTTAAATGCTGATGTAACAGGGCTTTAAGGATTAGGCCTGTGTAATTCTATATTTTTTTAACAAACCCCATGAAGAGATCAAAGCCAACAATCCATTAGTCTACCTCTCAATACTTCAAAATCTTTAATCCCTAAACCTTTATAAATGGGCCACAAATATATACTTTCTTTTTTTTTAAAGGCTGAATCATTTCCTAAAACAGCTGGGCACTGTAGTTTTTAGCAAGAGTTACTCAAACATTTGTTAGGGACTATTTTCAGCTGCGGATTTATACATATTTGGTGCTCTAGTGAGTATTTCTGGACGGTGTATGTGGGATTGAGTCCAAATAAACTACAGTGTGTGTGTTCATGGTAATGAAGGAACATGTCAGCCAGTGCAACAGTGTGGCTCACTGGTGTGTTTTTAATAGTTTTTAACAACAAGATATATCAGGCTTTGATACACACATAATACTTGTTATAAATATGGAACATCATCACCGTACTTATCATCTGAAGACACACTGTCAGGTTGTTGTGTTCTACTGTAGATCAGTTGGTTGGATGAACAGGTTTTGTCTTACCTTCCCGACATGCACTCACACACACTAACACACGTGCAGTCTTGCCAGTGGCAGGCAGCACGGCGACACCACAGTGCTCACTGGGTCAGAAGCAATGGACAGAGAGTGGCGCTGAGGCAAGACACGAGCAGAGAGTGAGGAGGAGAATGAGGGAGGATGCCTTGAGGGAAAGACTGATGAAGGGGAGGGAGGGGAGAGAGCGAGTAAGGAGGAGGATGGGAGAAACACATCTTTTGGAGTATAGCGCTGGCACATAATTGGTGTGTTATTTTGTTTGCTCTCCTCTCTGGACTCAGATGTTTATTTATTGTACTCCTCCACTCCTCTTCGACCCCCTTCTATCCCTCTCCATCTATCCTTTTACCCCCTCCCCACTCCATCCTTGCCGCTGTCAGAACATCCCATGTCATCAACTCCCCCAACTCTTCTTTCTCTCTCCTGCTCTCCGCACTCCCTCGCTCTCTGCCTGTCTCCATTAAGCCCCTTACATTATGTGGCAAGTGAGCGCACAGTCCCATACAATGCCTCCTGAGGCATGATGGGAGAGATTTCTATATAAAGACGGATAAAGCAGGGCTGGGCCGCAGATCAGTCAGGGAGGTCAAAGACACACACACACACACACACACACACTCTGGGATGGATCGGGGGAAGCAAAGCAGTGGTTGAGTACAGAGGCGATGTTTGTGTGAGCTGGACTGAGCTAAAGTTTGGCGGTGGAGGATTTCGGGATGCAGTCACCAAGCTGCCAGGCGGGAGATGAAGTGCTGCAGGTGCTTGAGGTTTGCGAGACTGTAGAGGAGATAAAGGAGGTGATCGTCACCACCATAGAAGAAGACTCTAGTATTAACTCACCTACAGTGGCCAGCTCTGGACCAGGGACTAAACCAAATCAGGTAAGACCGAGAGATCCAACTGGCTAACATGCTTCCTGACTCACCAGAAACGATACCTCAGTGACTGTTACATGGTGGAACTACAGAAGTTCTTCTTCTACTTAAACAAGTGGAGTTTTAATGCTAGTTGTTATAGAGAAGGTTTGCATGACCCAGAACTCTGCTTTATATGGTTATAGCTGTACAAAATATAGAATATGTGTGTGTATGTGCGTGGGCATGTTGGTGCTTGTGAGTTTTCACGGAGCACAATACTCAAGTGCTCTGTGCTTGTCTGTGCTGTAACATTAAATCTAGCTGCACCGCAGGATGTTTAAATGCTGCAGATGTGGAAAGGAGACAGTCTTTGTGTCACTTCTCTGAACAAACTTACATCTGAAATGTGTTTTTATTTTTATTTTTTAATACCTTCATTTTATTGGGTTTTCAAATCTGTTGTCATGAGGCACTCAGACTTATATATACATTCTCCTGTCCAGTTATGCCATAGTCAAGCAGTTAAGTTATTTGCTCTGTAATTTGTTTCAATGTAAATTATCCACTTTTCTGTCAAAAATGTTTTCTTCTCAAAAGACAGGTCACCTTTTCCATTGAAATAATTTTCCAAGCCGCTGCTCTTTCCCTGGAGGATCAGTTTCACACCAATTTCAAGTATTTACTACAAGTGAAATTATTGTCAGGTATGTGTCTCTTCCCTGTGTAGAGTCCTCACTGTTTCCTAGGTGCATCACGCCAACAGTATGCATTTACATTGTCCCAGAAAGGCCTGAAAACATGAGTCTGGTTGGCCTCCAGGTCGCCACAAAGCCTCCACCATGGTTGTTGGGTAGTTAGCGGTCTGCTTTTGGTCTGGGGTGTTAGGTAAAGCCCAACTCTGTCCATACGCGTTACACATATCTTGTACCATTCTTGGTCTTATTCGTCCTTTCATCAGTTTGCCATTGCTGTAAATGTTTTCTGGAAGGCCAGTGCTTTTTAATAATCTCTGTAACATAAGTCCTATTTGTATATCCTCCAGCAAGCACCCAAGGGTCCATATTTATCAAAGCAGCAGAATTTCTTTCCTGCTCCTGTTTGCTTTTCTTTTTGTTTCCATTTCAGCCAAATTCCTATTATTTTATCCCTATTTATTAATAGCTTGTTGTTAATTTCTCATGTTAATTGCTACTGGAGCTGCAACGATTAGTTGATTAATCGATTAGAAGAAAATGAATTGGCCACTTTTTGGATAATCGATTCATTATTAAGACATTTTTTTAAGGCAAAAGCAAAAGTCAAACTTGTGATGCCTCCAGGTTCTCTTCTTGGTCTTATAGAAAATGAATGTCACCTTGTGCTCTGGGATATTATGATGTTTTATAGACCAAACCGGTAATCAATTAATGGAAAAAAAAGAAATTGGCAGATTACATTTTATTAAATTTTTTTTTACATTTAACCAACAATTAAAATTAATTGCAGACGTATTTTCAAAAAAGGGCTCCCTCACCTCAAGTAAGTTGTGTTGTTAAATGTGTCTTATTGTTCACACTCAGCAAAGAACTTCTTCACTCCTAAGCTGTCTACTTTAATTAAGTTAATTAAATGTATTTGTACAAAGTTTTGATAATGTTTCTGCTTCAGGTCTCACTCTAATACCACATAATCATTACACCAGATTCTGTATTTTGCTAAATTAGAAGTTCTGTATTCTCCTAGTTACCTGTGAATAATCCATTTCAGCCATACTGCAATTTATACTTTATCAAGTGCTGCTCAGCTGTCAGTCTCCCATTGTCTCACAGTCACTACTCTATCCTGCGAATTAGTCAAGGGAGCCTTTTTAAGTGCTTCCCTTCCTTGTCCTGACAAGTTCTTGGCAGCCTCGCGCACTGTCTGAAGTTTGAAGAAAGGTGGTTTTAAATAGATCTTTGGGAATGCACGTTGCTATATTTTACACACGCGCACACACACACACACACACACCTTGCCTCCCTGGAGTGAGTAGAGTGCACTTGTTCCTGCGCTGAGCGAGAGGCTTTGTGTTTGCAGCCCACTTATAGCTGAACAACAGAAAACAGGCTTTTAGTGGACATTTGATTTACTGTGAGAGACAATAGCTGTTATTTATACTCAGGTGGGGAAAGAGTGCAGAAAATACTCTGTTGAAAGCTTTTTAATTGCATGCTGGATGACACAGCATGTTAGTGTACGTAGCCAGTGTGCTATATATACCTGCGTACACATGCAAACACACACATAGTGTTATCTATTGCTATGCTGCCAGACTAATCATTTTCTTCACTGCTCAGTTATTTGTGTTTTTCAGTGGATAGAAATAAAGCTCAGGGCTCAGGTTATTATTGAGCTGGCTGACTGTGCAGCTCAGTGTGTTTTCTTGATAAACCAGTTGAAGGCTTAATACTTGTTATTGTAGTTCAAAAGAATTTCTGCAGGTCAGTATGTGCAAAATATGCTGGTTTCAAAAATGAGTTGTTTTTTTGTTAATGTCAAATCATTTAACATCAAAAACACCCTAAAGACCTTTTGAGTGATCCCTCCAATCCGAACAAGCAGTTCTGTAATGCAATATGATTCATCCAAACACAAGTGTCTGTGTGCAGTTCAAATGTCGTGCTGGATGTGTTTAAAGCTCGGCAGGTTCTGTATCATATTGCAGCACTTAGTTTGCAGCCTCGCCAAAATGTCATCAAAGAAATACTTTGATGGCACACTTGTCTGCGTCTTATCAAACCGCTCTCGTCACCATGCTTTGGAAACTGCTCAAGCGTTTTTAATGATGCCCTATCTTTTGCTGGCTGGGTGTGATGGAGAAAGTGATTTCCTCAAGAGTTGGCTACACATGTTGCTGTTATGGATGCTTGCCTTAGTGCTAGATTACTGCTCTTTTTAGACACAGTATTTTGTCTTTGCTTTGGTTTCCTGGCTATTTATAATTCAATTCAATTCAGTTTTATTTATATAGCGCCATATCATAACAACGTTATCTCAGGGCACTTTGTCATAAAGAGCAGGTCTAGACCGAGCGATAATTGTCATGCTCTCTTTAGTTTTTGGTCTTGTAGGTGGCTGAACAAATTGCCAGTCTTTTCCTTTGAAGCAGTGCCAAAGTATTCGCACAATTTTATGATAGTGTGTTACCACTTACTGTGCTTCATTCATTGAGACTTATTAAAGGACTAGTTTGACATTTTGGGAAACATGCCTATTCTTTTTCTTTCCAAGAGTAAAATTAGAAGATTGATGCCACTCTGTATGCTAAATATAGAGCTAGAGCCAGGAGACGGTTAGCTTAGATTAGCATTAAGACTGGAAATAGTCTTAGTGTACTAATTAACACGTTGTAGTCAAGAGAAGTGTTAATTAGTGAGCTTTAGAGGTGCTGGAAGACATTTTTTTAAAACTTTGGACAGAGTCAGGCTAGCTGTTTCCCCCTGCTTCCAGTCTTTATGCTAGGCTAAGCTAACCATCTCCAGGCTCTAGTTTCATATTTAAGACTACAACCGTAGCTTCTGTAGCTACGCTGTAGCTGGTGTGCGCTTCCTGCAATATGTAACTACATGTCGGCGCTACAGTGGCTACGGAGATGCCACGTGGAAACTGTGATTGGTTAGCTTGGGTGGCTTGTGTTGCATAATGTGGTAGAAATGGTGCCCACACAGGATAAGAGGAATATTTCAGAGAAATAAAGCATCGGTTTAGGTTTATTTGGTTTGTCATCCAGTTTCTACTCACTAGTTTGCCAACACAAACAGCGAGTTTTAGTGAGTCATCACATTGTACTGCTCTCCTACCCCTCCCACCTATTTCGTAGATTTACATTGTCTTTAACCCTATTACATTTTTTATCTGCCATTTTTTAAATATCCCTCCATTGTCCCAGCTCTCCTCTCCTCTCCTCTCTTCTTCTCTTCTTTTCTCTTTTCTTCACTCTTCTTCTCTTCTCCTATCCCATCTTCTTCTCTTTTCTTTCTTTTTCTCTCTCCTCTCCTCTCCTCTCTTCTCTTTTCTTATCTTCTCTTCTCCTATCCCATCTTCTTCTCTTTCTTCTTCTCTTCTCTCCTCTCCTCTCCTCTCCTCTTGTTTGGTGGTATGTGAGAGCACGTCATATCGGATGTTTCCATTATTCAGATGTTTAGTTTGTACCGGAACGCCTCAGCACCTCCCAGAGCAGAGGAATTGCTTGTAAAACCTCTCGGTTGAATAAATCACTGCAGACAGTAGGACAAGAGTCAACCTGACAGGTGTTTAGTTGCATTGCGTATATTCATGACGCATATGTAGTTGTGAGCGGAGGATTTCACATGTTGGTTTGTCTGTGCGGTAATCATCTCTGGCTCTTGAACTGCCACAGCCCTTACTTTCCCTCCCTCTCTGGATCAATCCCTCTCCTCCCTTTAATTGGCTGTCTTGTTATAGAATATTTCTGTCATGCTCTTGCCCTTTTATTTTTCCTCTTTGTTCCCTCTCTCTTCGCTGTTCCTCTCTGTTTCACCTGTTTTCACGTGATGAATGGGACTGGGCCTCCTGCAAGGCTGCTGGTACTGAACTGGATCAGCCTGTGGTGATTGGTTAATCCCGTGAGGAAATGTGGGTCACTACTAGTGTCTATTTTTAGTCATGCCGGCAGAGGGAAAGCCCAGGTACAGTAGGATCCGACAACAACAATCCCAAATTTCATTAGCATTGAGCCAGAGTGAGTGTAACATACAGGAGGGTTGTTGAAACCTTGATGATGAGCATAGTAGACATTAGACAGAATTAATTATTTGAAACATCAGGTTATGTTCTGTTAATGTACTTATCAGTGCGTACTTGTAGAGCTAAAACGATTAATCAAAAAATCGACAGAAAATTACAGTAAAGGGCTACTATTTTGATAATCGATTAATTATTTAAGTGATTTTTTTAAGCAAAAATGCCAACCATTCCCTCATTCCACCTTCTCAGTTGTGAGGATTTGCTGCTTTTCTTTGCTGTATGTGAGTTAATATTAGGTAATAAAGTTAATATCTTTGAGTTTTGGACTATTTGTTGGACAAAAGAAGTAGCTTGAAGACGCCACCTTGGAGTCTGGAAAATTATGGTGGGCAATTTTCTCCATGGACTAAATGATTAATTGAGAAAATAATCTCCAGATTAATCAATAATGAAAATAATTGTTATGAATACATTTATACCAGTTATTTGCTCGATAAGTCAGTTAATTGTTCGGCCTGTAGAATGTCAGCAAATCGCAAAAAAGAGCCCGTTCCCAGAGCCCAAAGCGACATCTTAAAATGACCAACAGTCCAATAATGCCGATCAACTAACCGTTCACGTAATTTAACCCTGATATGTTGTTTGTAATTCCTTTTCTGTTTGGAGCGATGCTGAGCATGTTGTGTAAATGGCGATAGAGTTCTTAAAAGAGTCCTTAAGCAGTGTGTGATTCAGAGGCGTGACACACGGGCAGTGAGTGTTGAGTGCTGATGAGTGAAGGCATGAGAAGCTGTGACTCATGTCTCCCCCAGGTGTTCTCGACGTACACTGTGGTCAGAGGCACTCTTCCTTACAACTAATCCTTTCTCACACACACACACACGCACTGTGCATGTTTGTCCTCTCCAGCTAGACGGTGCCCAGACAGGATTAAGACTTGAGAATCTGTCAACAGTTAAGCAGAAAAGATGCATAGTACAGTACTAGACACCACATGGTGAAATTATGAGACATTAAAACATTACTACTTGTAAATGAGCTTCGCACTTTGTTTTAACAAACTATCTCCAGTGCTGCTGTGTAACTGCTTATGTATGCTGGTTGTCATCCCTGATGATTTGTGAATCGACATGTAACTGAGGCTTGTGGCTCGCCTTTTGTGGAGCACTTATCTCTGCTAATACAAAAAGAAAATAATGAGGTTTTGCTTACTTTTGTTCTCTGTAGGGGATAATTGCTTCATGTGAGTAAAAGGCCTGTTGCATTTAAGTCTCTGTGGAGAGGCTGACAGCCTCTTCAGTCCACCTCTCTCATTATTAATAAAGTGGCTTTCACTGTTCTGTTGGAGAAAACAATCTCTACTCCAATTGTCTGGACTGAAATATGCATCATTTATGCTTCTGTGTGTATATGTTGCATTTTGTTGTCAGACTTATACCTATTCTGTCAGATACAATTAATCTCCTCCTACTGTCAAGTTAAATACAATACATGATATACAGAGTTGATCCAATGTTACTATTGAAGCCTATTGGTTTTTCTACTTTTGTTAATTACAGTTTTAAGTGACGTCAAACTTCAGGGAATTGTATTGAGTTTTTTTAACAAAAAACAATTTAAATTTCATTTCGACTTTAATTTTGTATTTTCTTGCCTTAAATGTCTATTTTAGGTTTATTTATTCGCATGAATAAATGAGAAGCAGACTCTTCTAGCACACCTAAATGTCAGCTTGCATCCCCACGGGCGCGTAGTAACATCTTCACTCTTTGACCTTCTGAACCCAAGTCATGCATTCCACCGTCTGGTTTACTGCTCATGAGATCGGTCAGTGGTGATTTCTGGCTCTTTTCTGGAGCAGTGCAGACAGTGAGATGAGTATTTACGACCACGTTGTCATGTCAAAGGTCAGATGAAACCAAGACAGTTTTGGGTGCTGGACCTTATCAAAGAGACTGAACATGAAAACCTATACCAACAAGTCAACAGTTAACATGTCGTCTCCCATGAATGATAGTGCTGCTATAAATGGAAAATGTTGCATCATGTTTAAGGCTCATCATTTCTGGTTATCACTGTGAAATACTTGGAATTCTTTAAATGGAGGAGAATTAAAGTTCACATCTAAAATTTGTTATTTGACTTGATTTTTTTATATATATGTGATTTTGCATACACACACACTTTGTGTTTAGTGCTAATGTGCACTTGTTAGTGCTAACAGGCTAAATAAATTAAGATGGTGAATATTACCTGCCAAACATGAGCATATCAGCATTGTCACTGTAAACATGTTAGCATGTAGCTCAAAGCACCACTCTGCCTAAGTACAGCCTCATAGACTGTAGGTCTTGTTAAAAAAGGCTAAGGAATTTCCTAAAAGAGCTGGGCACTGTATTTTTTAGCAAATGTTGCTCAAACAGGAATAAAAAGTGCATCTGTTCCGGACTATTTTCCGCAATGGATTAACACACCAATGAGGGAGTGCAGCGGTGAGGCTCATTTATGTGTTTTTATGTTTTTGGACAATGGCACAGAGGACTAAACTATATCAGGCTTTGGCTGCCGGGGCAATAATTTTTTATGGGATTTGTTGACAATAAGAAAAATATAGGATATCATTATCTTTATCCTGTAATGGCGCCTAAAGGATGTGGGGAGCAAAAATAGTGAAACAAACATGGGTTTTTCTCTCATTTTCTTCCCACCCAGTGTATGTGTGCATGCAGTATTGATCTCCTGTATAGTAAGTTCTATTATTAGTGTATGAGTATAGTCAGTAGCTTCTTTCTAGCTTCAGAGACAACCTGAGCATGCTGCCTGGGTCCTCCCATTGTTCTGCTTCATCTAGTTCTCTGCTGCTTTAACCCCTGAGGCCAGTGGGATATTCTCTGTCCCAATGCACCATCCTCCTCCTCCTTCTCCTCCTCCTCCACCCAACCCCCTCAGATCATAATGCATCTCCTCCATGATCCAATGCAATAGTTAAAATAGGATTCATCTACAATGGTATTGCATTTTGCTAACATTGTCTTTGGGTGATAAAAAATGCTGTTATTGAATGTCCTAGTAGCTGATGGCAGTTCATTATCTGTCCTTTTTTTGCTGGCAGACTGCTGTTTAAAGAGTCCTTATCTTTCTCGTTGTAGCGGCTTTGGCCCGACACCGCTGACCTTCATTATCTGCGGATGCAGTCAGCCCCCAACGTCAGTGTGTAGCCCAGTCGGCAGCTCGATCTGTTTACTTTTTCCACTTCCCATCTTCTGTTCCTTTCTTTCCCACGCGCTTGGAAATAACCTCCCTTGCCTTTGTGGAGGTGACGTTTCAGTCAAAAGGGAAAAGAGGTGTGTTGTAATGCAGCTCCACCAGAGGAAGTCCCAGCTATAGGAAAATGTTACGGTAACGGGAATCCACTCAAATGCAGTACAGTGAGATACCAAACAGTAAATAAACAGTTTGTATTTGCTCAGATAATGCGATGTGATGTCTAAATGATAATAAGAGTGCACTGTTACTGTTACAATGTCTCACAATTTGTAGAAATAATGTTGTAGGCTACAGGCTTCGTACAAAGTCTTGAGAGTTTGGAAAATGCTTAATTTTAATCGTTATATTTTCAAAGTTAGGAATATGCTTGAATTCGAATATACTCCTTGAAAAATGCTTGATTTTCAACATAATCTGGTGTTTCATCATCGACACAATCACTCATGTAAACCAAAAATCTTTGAAAATTTGAAATGAAACAATGTCGTCGTCATATTTGTTTGTCGTCTCCTGGCATTTATAGTAACAATTTAGATGTGATATTAAAGATCTTTAGTTTAGGTACCTTGAAAGTGCTTGAAAAGTGTTTACTCTTAAAAAGCTGTATGAACCCTGAGGCTAAACAATGTAGAGAAATGATGTAAATATATACCTGAAGTATAGTGATTGTTAGCGTTACATGTGACTGAAAGTCTGTGTTAGGCTAATAAAATGTGTTTATTGCTGAAAGACGACAGACTCTTCACCTCTCCATGATTATAAAATTATCCATAATAATACAGGTTAAAAGGAGATATGACAGATGATGAATAGAAAATCTTTCTTTCTTTCTTTTTTTTTGACCGTTTTATTCATTTTCTCGTTAACAAACAAACAGGGGACAACATTGGACACCTTGTTGGCCAGACATATTCACAGACAGGCAGAAACGATCACATAAGGGAACTGGGATGTACCCATTATTTTAAATCCTGTTTGGTTTCCTTCTCCTCATATTTCCAGGATGACAACTGGGGCGAGACCACCACGGCCGTCACGGGCACATCAGAGCACAGCCTCTCTCAAGAGGACATCGTTCGCATCACCAAGGACCTGGAGGACAGCGTGGGGCTCGACTGCCGTCGTTACTTCACCCTGACCCTGGCCGTGATCCTAGGCCTGCTGGTGTTCTTGACGCCGCTGGCCTTCCTGGTGCTCCCCCACCTCCTCTGGCCAGAGAAGCTGCAGAGCTGTGGCACGGCCTGCGAGGGCCTCTTCATCTCCGTGGCCTTCAAGCTGCTCATACTGCTGCTGGCCGTCTGGGCGCTCTTCTTCAGGCCGCCGCGGGCCGGCCTCCCGCGGGTCTTCGTGTTCCGGGCGCTGCTCGCCGTGCTGGTGCTGCTTTTCGTGGTCTCCTATTGGCTGTTCTACGGAGTCAGAATACTCGACTCACAGGTGAGCGGAGAGAAAGTTAAGAGAAGGTAATGCAGGCATGAAACATAATAGCTATCACTGCTTGTAAGTGAGCAATCTAACTAAGAATATACATAGAAATTTAAGTGAGCCTACACACACACACACACACACACACACACACACACACACACACACACACACACACACAGAACCAAATATTTCCAATAGCAGTGGGAGAGGTCTCATATATTGCAGACATATTCGTTTTTAATGCCTTTAGGAGCTCAACAAAATCGCAAACAACCAAAACACAGATTTTGGTTTCCCCAGTGCTTTGTGTTTACTGTGCGAGTTATAATTTAAAATCCCTGTTGGTCCCTCATTCAGAATGCATGGAGGAAAACACACACATACAAACAGAGAGAAATAGGGGTCTAAAAAGCTTGGAATCCTTTGAAATGTATCTAAATATTCATATGCTCTACATCTTGTCTTACATGTGTATGCTCTCCTTTTTTACCCCTGCAGGAGTATTTTTGTTTGTTTGTTTTCACACTGCTTTTGCATGTAGTCTATGCATTCTGTATTCTGTGTGTATACTGTGCACAAATGACCCCTTAAAAACGTCATTGTTCACAGGACGAGAACTACCAGGGCATCGTGCAGTACGCCGTGTCGCTGGTGGATGCTCTGCTCTTCATCCACTACCTGGCCATCGTCCTGCTGGAGCTCCGGCAGCTCCAGCCGTGCTTCTCCGTGTGCGTCACGCGCTCCACCGACGGTGAGATGAGGCACTACAACCTGGGACAGCTCAGGTGAGGAGCGCACAGTGACTAGTTTCAATTTCTAGGCGTTTCCCTCCTCAAGTGTCAAGTTGTACCCTCATGTTCGTTCTAAAACCTATTGCAAACCCGGCAGACATGTTCAGTAGTTTGTGTTAATGGCTGGTCCTGTTATTGAGAGTTGACATTAACTGTGGAGTTTTTGGATAACAATGGCACAGAGGAAGAAGATAGGCTTTAGATACACACAGAATACTTGTTAGTTGCTTTTGGTCTTTTCATGGGATTTGTATATAAGAAAAATATAGAATAATGACAGATTTCTCCTTTAACGTCTGGCGGCAGTCTGACTTTCTCTCAACAGAGAGGCTTGCTACTTATTTATGGCTTTTAAATAAGGCTGACACCAGAAAATGATGTGGGCAAATAGTGTAAAAGCTTGCTGTATCAGTAGGAGGAGATATGGGAAGTTCTCCACTTTGTAATTTAGGCTGAAAAGACATGCAGGTGCATTTTTACATATTTGGCTGTTTCTGATGACTGTAGAGTAATCAACAACATTGTAAGACTTGTAGAGGCATGAATGGATACTGTTAGCATTGAGAGCAAGATAGCAGTAAATACCCAGTTGACCCATGTGCATGTAGAGATTGAAGACAGGTGGAGTAAGAGGAAGGGACAAGACGGAAGGTAAAGAGAGCTAAGTTGATGTGGGCAACCAGGGGATAGAGGAGGAGAACATGTGGGGATGAAAGGGAGGGAAAACAGAGGATGTGTGGGCGAGATGAAGGCAAGAGGGAAAGACAGAAACTGGGACACCTCAAGTGAGAGAGATGGGAAAAGAAGAGGGATGTCACTGGTTACATACTCGGAAATGGAAGGAAGGAATTCATACAGGAAAGACTCAGGAAAGTCAAGAAACTGAGGGATGTGCCTGGAGGAAAAGAGTGGTGATGAAGTAGAAAGGGAGACTGAATGTTAAGCCAGAGATGGAAGAAAAACGCAAAGACAAAAAGACGCGTAGACAAAGTGGCTTATGCCAGGAGAAAAAAACCAGAGGATTGTGGGGAAGACTTCAGAGAGGAAACTCCTCAGAAAAGAGCTGACAGAGGGTGGAGTACAGAGGGAAGACTCGGGAGACTGAGGCAGGGAGAACGCTATGGGAGGGAGGGAAAGAGAATAGAGAACGAGGGATTAATAGTTAATGAAAGGGTAGTGTTGAAGAATCCTAAAATGTATGTGGGAATGAAAAAAGGGAAGGCGTGTGTGTGTGCAGGAAAGAACAGCTCAGACTAGACCAGCCCGGTTTTTATGACCTTGGCATCTCTGAGGAAAAACAGGAAGATCCCATTTGTAGCCAAACACAGCAGCAGCTCTCCTGTTGCTCCCTGCTATCAATACGCAGCCCCCAGTCTCACATACGCTCTTGCTTACGGGTAACTATAAAACAAGATGGATTTATAGAAGGACCTCTTTTATGACAGGATGGATGAAATATTATCCTTTATCTGCTCTAAGGTTTATGTCTTTGTATAGTAGCTGTTGGGTAAGTTTTGCAGGTGGACTGTTTCATACTCTATGTACTCTGTGCTCACAGTAGTTTAGAGTATGCCAGGATGACTGCAGTGGAACCCAACTTGGAAAATTCTCTATATTCTCTTTTCCATTGACTTGAAACCCATAAAGAAAGTCAACCATTTTCACCAAACCTAGACGCCCATGATCCCCTGGCATTATAGCCTGACCAATACTGGAGTTTTTGGGTTGAATACCGATACAATAAATATGTAATAAGCTAATATCAGGCGATTTGTTAGTGTAGCTCTACCTGGCATCATTCTTAAGTATTTTATACATATCTTCCTTTAAGTAAAAAATGGAGCATAGTGGTAGTATGCTTGGCATCAGCAGTTTCATTCATGCTTCACAATCACTCACTCCCCAGCTATGTGGCTACCAGCTGATTAGTAACATCCAGTCATATTCATGCAGGTGTACAGCGCTGCCATTATACCTTGACACTTCTCACTGTCACTCTGCTGATTCACTCATGCTAACACTGTTTACTCCTGCTCCTCCCTATATGGGCTATAGTTTTGGTATTATTGATTTTGCTCAGATTTAGTGTTCCTGTATGTGTTTACTAAAGGGGGGGATTAGCTCGCCCAGCAGAATCTTTGCTGCTGCTCGGATACTTTGAGCGCTCCCCCAAAGAGCAGAGCCTTTTCCCACAAATATAACTGCATAACCATTTTGCTATGAATGGTTTAATTCCTTGAAGTAAGTGTGTCTTACTGAAATCATATAGCACAGGAAACAGTTTAAGGTCTTTGCACTGAAACATAGCTACTGTAGTCCGACCGATACTCAGTCTTTTAGGCCAATACTGAAAAATCTGATAACAATATATCAGCCTATAGTATTTTGTTTACATAAACAAATATCTTGATATGAATAATTGTAACCAAGATACAATGTGTGTGGAACATTTTACACTGTAAAAAACTTATATTAATATTTAATATTTAATATTTTAATCTATTTCTCATAGTTTATCTTCCCATGCAGCTAACACCTGAGGATTACTTTTCAGGCAAGGTGAACTTTATATATACTGTATGAAGTAGAATATATATACACTGTATATCACATTTCATACACAGGGCAAAGTCAATGTACTCTACATTGAAAGAAAAAAATGCTCTGTCATAACTAGCACACATACATATTAATGAATGACTACTAATTGTTTTGAAACTACTTTTAAAAGAATTGAGATATTTTAAGGCTATTCCAGCCGCCAAGAAATAAGAAAATCAACTCTCTATGAGCTAAGAAAAATAGCTCTGTCGTTAGCTTTGTGACGATGCAGTTTTCAGATAACCCAATGGGTTTATTGAATTTAAGAAGTAGAATAATCCTCTCAACCCATAAAGGAACCTTGGGTTTATTTCACCAGATTTGGAGATGCTTGGTAAATTATACAGATACAGTGGCAAAAGGCAGCTTTACCAGATTTTCAGTTTACCCTTAGCATACCAAGAGTACTAGTGTTAGAAAGCCTGAGAGGTCATCTAGCATCACTCTTAGAATATTGTTGGCAGTGATATATATAATATATTTCATGTATAGTTAATGGGATCATGTGCAAAAACATACTGTAAACCTGAACTTTTAACAGGCTGAAAAGTCTGTTGATTTTCATATTGATTTTGCATAGGTAGAAACAGGTCAGACAAGTGTGTGTGGTGTGTGTGTGTGTATGTGTGTGTGTGTATAATGGTCTGGTTGGTGTGTTAGCTGGCTGCCTTGGGGGTGTTGTCCTTTGTAAGCTGTGCCATTCATCCCTGCTTGGCCGGCAGCAGGCCTGGCCTCGCTCTGTTGTCCGTCTGTGACTGTAAACACACAGCTAATTAGTGCTCCCTGCAGACTGGAGCGCAGCATCTGGTCAGCCTGACACACATGCATGGACACGCGCAAACACAGACGCGCGCGCGTGTGTGTGTGTGCATGGGTAATTGCACCATATACATGCACATGTAGCCACAAACATGCACAATGTATCATACAGAGAAACCCAGACAGGAGTGGGTGTTGTGCTTTCTCAGCCAATCTCTCATGTATCTCCTCTATTAACAGGCGACGGCTGCTGCTGCTCACATTCCTGCTTTTCTGGCATTCATCTTTTGCCTTATCATAATGGGGACCCAGTCTGGGGCCCTGAAGGCTTGTCTCTGTCTGCCTGGCCTTTGATGCCAATCTGAGAGGCAGAGGAAGCCTTTTTGTGTCCCTTGTCAGACCAGACAAGTTGAATAAGAACACATTCCTTCCAGCCAGAGAGAGTTGTTGCAGAGGGGGTGGGGGTTAAACACATTTACAGCTGGGGACTTCCCAGTTGACATTGCCTGACTGGTCAGTCCTGAGCAGAGACACTAGAGAAGTCAACTACCGTGGTCTCAAGGGCAACTGGTTTACAAAGTTGTCTGCAGTCTGTGCAGGCCAGTCAAGCTGCTCGGTTTGAATGGTCATGTTTGCTCAGCTTAATGATTGATCGAAGTTGGGAAGCTGCAGGAGCTCTGACTCAGCACTTACGCAAGGGGCCACTAAACAATGGTCCTGTCTGTGGTGGCTCTGAATGCTTAATGCAAGAGATTGTTGTTTTTTGAGTTAACCAAGGGAGTTGCTATCACACTCCTTGCTGCCCCTTTGGAGGAAATGAGCGCCGCCTCCGGCGTTACTAAATGATCAACACCCTATGATGTGTTTGTTTTCCTACAGTGGTCTGTGGTATGAGCGACGCACAGAATACGAAAGCTTTTATTTGTCGTATGTACAATATACTTCTTCATACTTTAATCGTATTTTTTCTCTAACGTCCCCCTGAACACAAAGCTTTCTCTTTGTATTTGTTCCCAAGATGCATCCTGTTAACCTTTTTTTCTAGACTGTAAACTAAAGGAATATGTAGTCCTTGTAGGCTTGTAATATGTGTACAAAAGGCAGGAAAATGTACCTTAATGACTTAATAAGATGGAAAGTATAATAAATAAAATAAGTCCTCCTGTATGAACAAGACCTCATGGGAATGCATGAATCATTATCTGAATAATGCGTATCATGTATATGGAATCATGAGTTTTCTAAAGATTTTCCTTAAATCTTTAGAAAATTTAAAGAAAGAGGAGTGTTCTGATATCTAAATGTTTCCTCTGGTAGAAATAGGGATTCAATTTGGCAGTGCACCCCTGTTTTTATCATTTTCCCTTTCAGCTTTTAATTTTCTTCAGATTCAGTGAAATTCTATCGATCAACATGGACAGCCCCTATCCTCTTTTCACAAGTCGTGTATTTTTAGTCCGTAAACCAATCTTAACATCTGTCTCGTAACTCTGTTAGTCTGTCATGATGTTACTGTCAGCTCTCAATTCAATTCAGTTCAATTCAATTCAGTTTTATTTATATAACGCCATATCATAACAACGTTATCTCAGGGCACTTTTTCATAAAGAGCAGGTCTA